>OZ023210.1:33867318-34467318 GCA_963995525.1 Escarpia spicata
ACAAGTGACACATTCATTTTCTAATAATATTTCTATTGATATGAATGGCGTGCTTAAGTGATCGCATAAGTAAATTGTAATTATATTGTAAACAGGCCAAGAAATACATCCTTTAGGTTTTATAAGCTTAAAGAAGGACGAATTGTCTGTCAACTGTTATATAACGTCAAATAGGAAATTTGTGTTGGTTCAGTCTTTCAGATTGGACATAATTGGCATAGATGAACGATGTTCTTCCACTTCTTTGAACTTGGTGTACCACACTGTAGTTGCACTGGTGAAATGGGTTTTTTGGACCAAAAATACTCTAAATGGTTTTCTACCAGACTATGATACCTTTGTATGCATACTAGCAATAAAGTTCACTTCTATGACAATTAAATATCTCTAAGTGAGTTGTATTCATGGACCAAGCATGTCAATATCATGTAATCAAATCCATTATGCAATCTTTTACGGCTATTTGAGCAAAAACATTGTTTTTCAAATTTCTCCATTTGGAAATGGGATATCTCTGGAAGTAATTATGCTACATATGAAAATAAGGTTTATTTTATAACATTTGTTGCAAAAAACAAGGTTTTTTGCCCTTTACCCAAACATTATTTTAAAAATAAAACACGAAAAATGATATGATCATATCACAATAGAATGTATACAAAACATGGATTTGCAAGAATCATAACCGTATATGTGCTCCAAAAAGAATGGCAGTGTTTCCAAATGTGCCAATGTTGGCTCAAAATGGTGGCCATTTTGTTTGTTACCATGGAAACAGGGGTCTGGCCTGAAAAAGTTCAACTTAGTTTTACTCAGTATGATCCATTCCATACTTTGGGCAGACAGAATTGCATAATTTCCACAAATAAAATAATCTACCTGTCGTGTCTGGCCTTTTCATATGGCATGTCAATAAACATTGTAACGGTGGTCAATTTTAAGAGGAATTGAAAAAGCAGATGGTTGTCCAAAAACAGGTTTTACTGTAAAAAATAGTTTGGCTCTTGATATCAATCATCATGATTTAACATTATTAAGACATTCCAATATTATATCAAAGTTTTCATTTACACTATAATGACGAAGCGTATAATTGAGTTTTGATATATCCCGCTTTGCCCTGAAACCTTACATATGTACAGTATACATTATATGATATAATAATATTCAATAATTCAGAATGCACACACACAAACACTATACCATTGTTGCTGATTTCATTGTTGTGCAGCCTGGAGAAAGCTTGCTTTTGGCCATCATGCAGCGATGACATCAAGCTGAAATAAATGGAAAAGAACACAATACAAATGCCACGTGTGTGGCTAATATAATATTATACTCTCAATACAAAAACTGGAGCATTTGGACAATAATTTGTTTGGATAGTCTGGATAATTACTCGGCAAAGTATAAGTATCTCAGTCTGGGATATTCCCTCCTTCCAAATCGTGATCACAGTCACTATCGACTATTCTATCACTGTATTTTATCGCTATATATTATCTTACATTTTTGGTCAAGTGACAACGTAAAAGCCAAGGCCTCTTTTTATATCTGTATTTAAGTAAGCATAATGAAAAAGGTATGACATTTTGTCAAACTCAAAGCATGCATGTTAGAATGAGAAATTGCCTTCAGTTGGTGTCCATGTTACACCCACAATTGACGTGCTGCCCGTGCTGGTAATTCATTTCCATGTTGAAAATAAATATGTACGTTTCTACACCACATAACAGGAAAGAAACATTGAATGTTAAAAAATATCAGTTTGAATAATTTTTTACAAAGATGTCATACACTGGTTTGCCAACTCGTGAACTTACCCATATGTGTTGCAGCAACTAGGTCTAATATACGTGACAGCGATCTTCCTTTATATATTACTATTAGGCTTATTAAATAATATTTATATAGCACTTTTTACAGTTTACATTGCGCACGTAACTGCACGTTGAGCGATATAATTGAAGCCTCGATCGAGAGCAGAAAAGTAAAATTATTTTATAACTAGCTGGTAAATATTATTACTGTGGGTCAAATTGTTGTAAAACAACACACAACATTATAACCTTTTGTTTTGTGGCATGAACACGACCGCAGACCAGATTTGTTCATTATAATGTTTCTTTCCTTGATCGCGACACAAAACCAAATCATTTTAAAAGTTCGCGCGCGCCGAAATGACTCACGGGTAATTTCAAATGCGTGGAGCTGGCCGGCGCGGATTGAGTTTATTCGCCGGTTTATTTAGTAGAGTTATATAAACTTAGACATACATATCATTATTATAATCTTTATTCTGACTCAAGCATTCACCACACGTGCACATGACACAAAATACATACGTTTCAAAAACATATGCTAGATGTACGCTGTCAACGTTCAGTATAGTGAATGATGTTTCCAAATATGGCTGAGAGTAGCAGGCTAAATTACTACTGAGGCTCGACTGTATCCATGCAGTGGTCTATTCTGTAACCGTTCAAAGGTACTTTGAATGGTAACTTTCAAATACCATTATGAGCGCCACTGTCACCTACTGATTTATCATTGAATGGTCCAGTGATACTGAATGTTTTTTTCAAATACTGTTGAGAGTCCTAATTGTACTGAATTATATTTTCATATACAATTAAGAGTAACACTGAGACCTACTTATTTATGATTGAATGGTTCTGAATGGTATGTTCAGACACCAATTGAGAGTACCACTGAAACGTGATTTATCATTGAATGGTCCAGTGGCACTGAATGGTATGTTCAAATACGAATGAGAGTATCACTGAGACACACTGGTTTTGTTATTGAATGGTATATTCAAATGGTATTGAATGATATGTTCAAATACCATTCCGAGTACCACTAAACTTGATCATTGAATGGTCCAGTGATACTGAATGGTATGTTCAAATACCATTGAGAGTATCACTGAGACACACGGGTTTTTTATTGGATGGTATATTCAAATACCATTGCGAGTACCACTGAAATCTGATTTATCATTGAATGGTCTAGTGGTATTCGATGGTATGTTCAAATACCATTGAGAGTACCACTGAGACATACCGATTTATCATTGAATGGTACTGAATGATATGTTTAAATACCATTGATTGAGACACAGGTTTATCATTGAATGGTTCAATTGTCCTGAATGATATTTTCAAATACCATTGAAAGTACCACTGAATCCTACTGATTTACCATTGAATGGTCCAAGTGTACCGAATGGTATTCAATGGTACACCATTAGCTCTTTTTTGTAAGGGTATAGAGAACACACAACAATTTAGATAAACTGTTGTTATTTTTCTCTATACGATATATGTATGATATAGGCTGAGAATCAGTATGCTACCGACACAACACCGAAAGCCACACTAAATTCAGGAACGAAACATCCTTCTTCATGCTATAAGCTGAAAAGCTCTAGAGAACGGCTCGGTTAGATTAGACGAGTTAACAGCCGAAAACTGCACGGTGGAGCCAAGATGTTCCGCACA
Organism: Escarpia spicata; assembly: GCA_963995525.1. Taxonomy (NCBI): domain Eukaryota; kingdom Metazoa; phylum Annelida; class Polychaeta; order Sabellida; family Siboglinidae; genus Escarpia; species Escarpia spicata. Next base: position 33,870,822 of record OZ023210.1, read on the forward strand.
CTCAGGATGTTAGCTCGTAAACCTTACGTCCAGGCCACGGTACACAACAAAGAAGGTCGAATAAATATAGACCAGGCTGCATGAATTTGGAAAAAGGGTCAGTGAATATTTCAGCAAACAGTTACACGGTCTCGTAACCGAAGGGGTTCCAGCATTTGAAGGCACCCCAACAACGCTCCCTACACCTGTTACAACTAACGACGTGTTAGCAGCGGTGAGCATGCAAGCGCAACAACAACAACAACAACAACAACAACAACAACAACAACAACAACAACAGTATAGCAAGTAGCTACGACTGCATCCTGGTATGACCAATAAGTTAGGTTCACGTACAGGGTGTATAACATTACGTTTGGCCTTACGGTTCCGCCTCTCTGCATCATCAATGCTGCTTGTGCTGACCTACAACATGGGCATATGGGGTCTGACTCAGACAGAATTGAACAGGTTGAATTCATACCACCACCACCACCACCACCACCACCACCGGGGCAGATCGTTGAAATTTGAAATGGCATAAGCGAAACCTACAAACCCCGGTTTGAAACGCGAACATGCTTATTATATATATACATATTCGTATATATATATATATATAACGGTATATCTGTTTTAGGGCGTATTTTGTATTTTATTGGCCAATGACATGCAGTAGCCGACAAGATGTGGATACCTGTGATTGATGTATTGCTCATTCAGGCGACAGGTAAAGTAAACATGACCTGTTATCCGTTTGTTATCTGTTGCTTTTCCTGGTCAACATTAAACGAGAACTACAGTGGGGATGTATGCGCGATATGCTCTGTCAGCGATCTTACACATGACAAACATAGTTGTGAACTGGGCAAAGGGTACACGTGTGGACAACAGTAGAAACATTTCACTTTCTAATATAATAATTGTTAGATAGTAACAGAGGCACGTGCAAGATCTAAATTCAACAATTCTAAATAATGAAACAATATATATATTTGTGACTGCAATTCACTATGTAATTCACTATCAGTGCTTCGTTATCCATATATATTTATATATATATGTATATATATATATATCAGGGGTTTACGGGACGCAAAATCCTGCGTCCTATATGCATAGAAACAGTACCCAGACGCGTGCAATATAATCGTTGCGTCAGCTTTTCAATGACATATAACAAACATATTGAATATGAATGCCTTTAAGTTTAAGTTGGTAGTTTATTACTGAATCAGTTCGTTTGGTATTTTTTTACGGGTCCTTCAAAATAATCATTCCCGTGGGCATGTGCTTCCCGATTCTGAAGTGTGCCTAATCCTCCGTGTGGCGCCGCCCTGCGTGTACTTTTGCGGAGCGCCTTTAGGGACTATTTGCGAACCAGGGGCCGGTTTCATGAAGCGTACTTAAAGTTACGCAACTACTGACCGTCACGTGTTTACGTAAATTCCTATGTTCGCTTATATTAAAAAAAATCACGTCATTTACTAAGACAATCATCTTAGCGTTAAGAACGTTCTTAGCCGCTTCATGAAACCGACCCCTGGTTGGTTGTCCTAATGTTCCTAGTGTTCTCCCGAGATGGCGAGTGGTCTGGTACACATAGCGCGGTAATCCTCCACGGTATATGCAAACTGTGACACGGTCCTAGTCACACGAACAGTTGTGGACAAAGCATGCCTCTACCAAGTAATAAGTCCCGCTGTTCAATCTTTGGCGGCCATTTACAGGAAAAGTAAAAGTAATTTATTGGTTTTGCGTTCAACATATCTCGGGTAATATAAATGTCACATCATCCAGGTTCAAAATGTTGTATTCGGTACGTTCTTCGTACAACTACAAAGAGATATTTGTAATAAGTTGCAATAGTATTTATGATTTAGGTAATCATTATAAAAACATTGATTTTTTTCGATAATTTATTTTATTAAAAATAAAGCATATAATTGACCAATATTTAAAATGCGCGGTTATAGTTACATAACACAATATAGATGATACATAATTGTGAAGGAATTATGATATTATTTGATTTGGTAACGATAGGAGACCGTGCGCAACATATGACATATTCCTATTGTGGCAAACATTTTGTTTTTACTGTGGCATCCAGGGGTCTGAGTAAAAAACGTTCCATAAATGTTTTACTTTCATAGACACTCTTTCTATATGGTAACACAGATTCGTCATAGTTACTAAAATATATTCTATGCAGGTGGAGCGTCTCCCATGCATTTTTTAACTACTCATAACAAATTACTAAACACATTCCCAGACTGCCGACTTGTGTTTTCTTGTTCTTTGGGATCTCCTTTAGCTAACTACACTGATGGTTTGCATTCACCAATAAATTCCCACTGGATTACACATGCTCCATGACTTTGTGGACGTAATGCCCCAGCGTTGTGTTATGTGTTCTGATATTCAACAAATTTGTAACCCTCTCCGACACCCTTTTCAAGGCCTGTTTTGGTCGCGCGTTTCTGTAAGTTTTCTGCAACGTTTGTTGCGACAGCTAGCGGTCGTTGTGACGTCACCGCAGGTAGCACTGCTAGGATTTAGCATGGCGCGCATCTATGCGAGTTGTTTTCTCAGGCCGTACCGCCGAATTTAATATATTTTTTATATCACCGTGAAGATAATAATATTACCAACAAATCACATCGCAGGATGCACCCATGAATTTTGATTACTTTTCGAGATATTGCCGTTTGAACATTGCGAATGCTCAAACTTGCAATGGGATTTAATATTTTTGAAATCACCGCAAACATTTTAATCTTACCTATACGTTTGTCGCTGGATATACCCAGGATTTGGTTTTAGTTATTGAGTTATTACTGTTTGAACATCGCGAATGCTTAATCCTGCAATGTATACGCGGCAGTGGATATAATGCAATTTTGAGCATTCGCCATGTTCGAACGGCAATAACTCAAAAGGTTAACACAAATCCTGTGTTCAGCGACAAACTTGTTATAGATAAGAATATTATATTTACCGTGCTATAAAAAGTATTAAATTCAGTGATTGCAAATTTCACGTACAGTCTGAAACAACAGGCCACCGCGCCGCTCGCCGTGCTAAAGACGTCAGCAACATCTGACTGGCTGTGACACGCAAAATGACCATGTTTGAGCAAGCTTAGTGACATGAGTTCGCAATGAACAGGCTTCACATTTAGCACATTACTTGACAAGAATATTAAGTTTGTGTATACGAAGTTTCAAGGACATTTATAATTTCATTTCACTTAGTCTTTAACACTTCGATTAACGCAGGTTGTTGTGTGAGTTTGAGAACTGTTCAAAATATTTTATAACATTCCAATATTGACTATGGTTACTGGTAAATTACTAAATAATGGTGATTACTTTCGTCATTGTATGAGTTTATTTTTATGTTTAGATCTGACATCCTGCTCTAATCTGACTTGCTTGAGCGGAGGAACCTGCATTAACGGTACTGGACAAGGGAACACAACTGCCGTAAGATGTTCGTGCCCATCGACACACACGGGCCAACGATGTGAAAGTAAGAACTGGTTGAGGAGAAATGCACTGAATAAATGTGTTCCGCTAGCAACTAGTATTTATTAACGATTTCATACGTTCGTGGGGGTGACTGTAACACGTACCTCTAATGCCCGTTTGCGTGCGTGTGCGTGCACACACGCACACGAACACGTGCGCAAACGAACACGCGCCCGAACGCACACACGCACACACGCACACACGCACACACGCACACACGCACACACGCACACACGCACACACGCACACACGCACACACGCACACACGCACACACGCACAGTTATATACACATTGACATATTCAGAACGTCTTCTTAACGCATCCGAGATTGACATTGCTGGGAAACACTACGACCGTCACTACGATCATAATGTGTGTGTATACAGTCATTTGCAAAAGTTTAAGACCAGGCACGATTTTTAAGCATTTTACGGTATGGCATCACATTGCTTCAGATAATGTCTGGATTGCATCATCCTATTTGGGCCTCGAAGCAACACGCCTAGTCAGTACTTCCAGGTCATTTGTCTGCTGCTGTCAGTATCGATTAGGTGTTTTTCAGTTTTGTCTTCATCCCTGAAATGGGCAAAAAATCGTCTTTGACAGAGGTTCTAAGGGCACAAATAATGACTCTACATGGAGAAGGATATACGGAAAGAGACATTAGTGCTAAATTACGTTATTCCACGACAACCGTGCACAACGCCATTGTCAAAATCAATACTGATGGCATTTTTCGTGACAATAAAAGGAGTGGTCGTCCACGGAAAACTACGCTTAGGGATGACCACGCAATGAGACGCGTCGTGATGCGCTCGCCAATGAGCTCATGCAAAAATATTCGGGCTGCTTTACACTTAAAAGGTACGGAAATAAGTCTCAGGCCTGTTTCGAGACGTCTCAGCAAGGAATTTGGGCTCAAGTGCCGCAAGCCGGCCCGGAAGCCACGCCTGACACCTGTGTCAGTTGTGATAGTCAGATGATTTGGGGTGCCATGTCATGTTTTGGCCCTTCTGGTCTGTATTTTATTCCACCTAACACCACTATGAATGGACCTAGGTACGTGGAGTTGCTGAACGAGAAGCTGAAACTGCATATGGACATCCACAAATGTACGATTTTCGTATAAGATGGCGCTCCTTGTCACCGATCCAAGGTAGCCACTGATTTCCTCAAGAAGAACAAAATCTCCATGCTGGAATGGCATAGGAACAGCTCAGATATAAATCCCATTGAGAACCTGTGGACTATAATGAAGGATAAGGTGGCAGACAAACAACCATCAAGCGCTCAAAACTTGAAACAAGCTATCAAGGACATTTGGGTCACCGAAATCACCCAGGAGTACTGCGAATATCTGGTTTATAGCATGCCACGTCGCATCCAGGCGGTCATTGACAGCAAGGGAGGCCACACTAAATACTGAAAAATAGAGACACTGACACTTTTGGACGATTTAAAGTTTCATATTATGTTGTACTACGTTTATTTGGCAAAATAAACTGATATAATGTTATGTGAAGGCCACAAAATCATAGTTTTGTCAAATTTCTTTAAAAAATCGTGCCTGGTCGTAACGTTTTGCAAATGACTATATATATATATACACCGGTACGTATATACATATATGTATATATATATATATATATCCGTGACATGGGCCATTATTACCTTACACAAATAAATGGGGTCATACTAAGTCCAGCTAAATGGCTGTTTTTTTTAATCCATCCGTTTGCATGGAGGTCAGCATAGAGAAGAGCAAAATCATGGTCAACAGCTCAAACAACATTACCATGAAAGGCGAAAAGCTAGAAGAAGTCAGCAGTTTTAAATATCTTGGAGCGACATTGTCTAGGGATGGTATCAGCACCGCAGAAATACATATCAGGATCGCCTCAGCAACAGCAGCCATGGTAACGTTGGAGAGGATCAGGAGAAGTAGTAACATAGGCTTCACAAACAAGTACACTTTGTTCAGATCACTTGTTTTATACATCTTTCTGTGCGGCTGTGGGACGTGGACACTACACGCTCATACAGTGAACAAGATTAAAACCTTCGAGACCAAGTGCTTGAGGAAGCAGCTCCACATCTCTTACATCGAGCATAAGAACAATGAACATTTGTTGTGCGAGATCAAATCACTGGTGGGACCACAGGAACCTCTGCTGGCAACTGTCAAGAAAAGAAAAGAAAACTGGCATGGTTTGGGCATGTAACAAGACACGTATGCTTCTTGAAGAAGTCAGCTCCGTGTACGGCTGAGAAATTGTTTGTTCGACTATGTCAATGGGTACACGTGTCCGATGGGGATCTACTTACCCAGACTTCTTCTCAGGGGCAACGTGTTAAGCAAGGTGAGAAGCTATGCCCTTTACTTTTATATGAACAATTTTATATGGACAATCTGAGTGTACAACTGCAAACACAACCTATCGATTGTAGTATTGGTACTACTGTTGTTAATTACCAGACAGACAGACAGACAGACAGACAGACAGACAGACAGACAGACAGACAGACAGACAGACAGACAGACAGACAGACAGACAGACAGACAGACAGACAGACACATACACACACATTGCGGTATAGTATATGTATATATGTGTATATGTGTGTGTATATATATATATATGTATATATCTGTATATATATATATATATATGTATATATATATACTATATATATATACACACACACACACACACACACACACACACACACACACACACACACACACACACACACACACACACACACACACACACACACACACACACACGCACACATTTCCACACGGTTCGTCGTCACATGTCATGTTTCCTTCAAACGTCAGAAACAGTACTGATCATGTACAGGCGGAGGAAACATACACACATACACACATACGCGCACATGCGCACACACCACGCACGTAAAACACACGCATGCATACGCACTCACACGTATACAAACATACAGACTGGGACCCTCGCCCCTCCTCCAGCCTGGGACCCACGCCTCTCCTCCAGCCTGGGACCCACGCCCCTCCTCCTCCAGCCTGGGACCCACTCCCCTCCTCCTCCAGCCTGGGACCTCTCCCCTCCTCCTCCAGCCTGGGACCAACGCCCCTCCTCCTCCAGCCTGGGACCCACGCCCCTCCTCACGACGCTCCTCCGCTGTATGACCGTTAGCACTTTCACGAGGTTGTCCAGTTTTCCTGTACCCCTGAACATTCGGTTTCTTGAACATGATGACCGTTGAATTACTTGGACTTTCACGCGCCCTTGGGTGTCATGTTCAACACCACTACAGTTAGCACGTGTTGAGTGCCCCCGTTCTCTTACATGAGTTTTTTGGAGTTTACCTTCTCCTAGATGAATTGCTTGACACCGTTTGAGAGCTTCATACGCTCTTACTATTTGTCCATAGTTGGAGACTGGATCAGTGCAGGTGGGCCTTTCACACTCACCTAAGCGTCTCCAGTCTGCTCCCCGATCCCTAACGGATTAGCCTGGGGCCGCAAGGTGCCCAATATCCATGGTGTACCTCGTGGAGGTTAAGTTAGGGTCTTGTGTATGGAGAGTCTATGTACCAGCAGGGGAGACTTACATAATATAATCGGCTCCCTTTTTACTCCCATACAAGGGAGTTAGCTGATGGCTGAAGCTGAAAGCGAATAACATGAAGCGCATGCACTACATACTACTCACTACACTACAATACTAGACGCATCACACAGACCTGCGTTTTACACACCACACATCATATATGATATTTAGACAACTAAAAGGGAACATGTCTGTAAAGCCTTTTGTGTTCTTCCGCGATTAGATGTCGCGCTGTGTAAGAACTTACCCATTGACTGTTTAGGCCGGAAGGAGAAGGGTTCCCGTAGAGCTGTAGTAGTACCCGCAATAGTCGCCGTCGTTGGTGTCACTGCTCTGGTGGTGGGAGCGCTTATTGCCGCTACGTGCTATACGTCGTCTGCAGCCGATGGAACACCTATTGCAACAGCCGGTGACCATATCTCGTAAGTTAAGTGTGCCCATCGCGTCATTTCAAGTAACATTACCCAGCTTACCTAACACAAATTATATTTACTTAAGACAGCTTAGCTTTGTACAACTGCAGCTAATTATTCCTAACAAATCTGAGCGTATGTCAGTTGGGCTGAATTGTCGTTTATGTCATGTAATGTTACACATTAATTTAGACAGTCTTCAAACATGATAGTTTTGGTTCCTACAATGTCTACACATGTGCGTGTCAACAATGTGCAGTTATGGTTTTTATTCATATAAGATATTTGTCACTAGAGTTAAATTAGTAGGTATGTATACCCAATGGGAAAACAATTCACACGCTATTGGCAAATTCTTTAAAGTCTTCGTGAGAGTCTACTGGCAGTATTTTTCTATTCAAGAAAAAATCGTAATATGTATTTATTTCTGTTGAATAAAGAAATTCCAGTTCCAGTAACTAAGACACACTATGTATTACAAAATACCGTCTATAAAAACCTGCTTAAAATGTATGTACGGAAGGGACTAACATATCATAAAAACTCTGCAATGTCTTAAGATATTCGTGTATTTTTCATGTAGAGCGACACATCAACCAGACATTGTCCTTTCACGTGGCTCTCATATAAGTTGTTCGAGCGGAGGAGGTAGTGAACGGGGCGATCCACATGAACCCGATGAAGCCGAATATGAAGAAATGGTACAAGCCGATGTTAGACATACTGATATAACACTAGAACAAGCGGAATTAGACCAAACCCCTGTTTTTAGGGACCCCCTTCCAAAAAATTCACCCAGTTTCCGCACATCTGAAACCCCCACCTCATCCCGTTTCTCCACTAAACTCTCCAGCGTACATTGTGATTCAAGTATTGATGATGATTCAACTTGCTTACCATTTTCGTTTTGACAATCTGCACTTGCCAATCTTTTGCACGTGTCCTGCGCAACTCACTCCGCTTCCAACTAATTTCATCTTTAGGTTTCTTTTCATGAACATATCTACGCTCAATTCCTTCATCTTAAAATATAAATAAAAAATAAAATGTGCGGCGTGAATAACGTGCGGCGTGACTGGTCAGGTTTCGAGTGTTAACAATGTGTTTGTGAAATGTATGATGATGGCTAAATAATACAAGTGGATGTGCAGGGGCCCGTTTTGGAGGCACTTTCTAACGAGACAAAAATCGGGTGGTGTTCTGAAACACCCCTTAGATAAAATAATGTTGTAATGGAAATAGATTAACTTTTAGCACAGACATAGCCAGATACATGTAGAAGATGACTCCTTAGAAAATAAATTATTAGAATGAAAACTGTCAACTTTATGAAAACTTTCGCTTAAAAACTAAGTGAAATAAATTGTTCTTTGAAACTTCGTCTACGTAAACTTAATGCTCTTATCACGTAATGTGCCAAATATGAAGTCTAACGATTGCTAAATCATGTCACTAAGCCCGCCCAAACATGGCCATTTGTGTATCACTAAACAACTAGCTCGTCAGGTGTTGGTGACGTCATGGGAGTAAATGTCGCTGAGCGTGACTTTGTGTTTGAGGCTATACCTGAAATTGCAGTCGCGGAATTTTATATTTTTGTGATGCAAGGGCGTGTCCAGAGAGGGTAGTCTGGGGGCACAAATCAGCACTAGCGGCCGAACCAAATGGTTTAGAAAATGTTTCGCTTCCGCGCCTCCATAACTTCAGCTTCCGCTGTCTCGGCACGACACGGTACATCTGAAGCTGGGGTGGGAGGGGGAGGGGGAGGGGTATTGTTGAAAAAAAAATCGCCGCTGCGTCACCGTCATTTCAGCTTATTGTAACCTGAACGGGGGCATATTTCCAATGATCTAGGTGGGCACGGTCACTTGGCCCATTCAAAAAGGTCTAGGGGCACTAAAAATGCCAAAGGTCTATGGGGCACGTGCCCACTAGCTCCCTACACACGCCTATGTGATGTCACCGTAAAGATAATAATCTTATCAATAAATGTATCACCGTAGTGTCAGTGTAGACAGGAATTGTGTTTACCTTTTGAGTTTGAGCAATACCCCAAAAGCAGCGTACATAGACTAGGTTGCGTAGATAATAACTTTTATTTGAAAATTCGAACTGCTAGTATACGTAGTATAATCAGACATATAATGGTATCAGTAATTCTTTGCACCAAAAAGTATATTTAAAAATAAGCGAAATGTTGCCGTCGATATCTTGAAAGAATTTGGTGACGAACCCGTTCACCCCTTGACCACTGGGGGTTGATTGATTCACCTTTCGGTGCATGGGGTGTTTGAGGGTGGAATGTCTGATAAAGGAGGTGTGTAAGGTAACGGATATAGTGAAGGAGGTGGAGGTGAGACTCAACATGGAAGTAAATGGAACAGAGAGGGATGACAGGGAGAGAGTTGGGAATACTACGACACAGAAGGAGCAGAGTTGTGACAGGGAGACTGAAGAAAGGAGACTGAGAGGAGGGAAGGTGACAGGAGTGAAAGAACAAGGAAATGAGAAGAAGAGAGAGAGACGGAGGAAAAGTGTTCGGCAGAGGAAAAGAAAACGGGTCAGTGGGGATAGATCAACAGATGGTCAAACTATAGAAAATGAGGAGAGACGCGACAGCGATACAGGTGGTGAAGAGGTAGATACCACAGAGGCAGTTGGTAAGACTGTGAGACAGAAGACTGAGAAGAAAGCAGATGAAAGAAGACAGAGTTTTCAGCAAAAGAAAAGTAAACAGGTCAGTTTTGAGGAGCTGCAACAGAAGGAAGGCAAGAGTTATGCAGATGCAGTTATTAAGAGGAAAGAGAGGAAACTGCGAGTGGTCATAGGGGATTTGGACAAGACAATAAACAAGGGAGATGTGACTGTATGTCTACCTGGGGCAAAGATAGAGGATGTCACAGAAAGAGTAGGCCAGGTCATGGGTAATAGCAACGGAGGATCTATTCTTGTGCATGTGGGCACCAATAATGCTTAGAAGGAAGGTACGACGGCCATCATTGATAACTATAGGAGACTGGTATGCACACTGAAAGAGGCACGCATTGGACAGATCGTGTTATCGGGTATGCTGCCGATAATGCGTGGCAGAGGAAACTACAAGAATTGCAGAAGAATGGCCATCAACACACTGATACAGAAGTTATGTGTGGAAGAGGGAGTCGGCTTCGTAGACATGTGGGCAATTTTTTTTTAGGGAGAGAAGATCTGTGTATGAGTGATGGGCTACATCTGACAGGAAAAGGAGCAGCAGTTCTAGGGAGCGAGCTCATTAGGTGCACAGGTGAAGGTACAGGCACAGTTGAGTATTTAAACTAGATGCACAATGGGGATACGTAGAGCCACGTCAAAGAAATAGTACAAACAAATCTACAAGGAAAGATTCACCAAATATCTTTAAAAATGAACTTAGATGTGTATGACAACGTCACCAGCATTTTTATTGTGTGTTTTATTTTTATCCTGTTCTGCTGCTTCGAGAGGTCATGATTTTACGCTGTGCAAGCAATTTAGTCCCCAACGGTCGGCTGTCATTTCAACAGTTTCTCAGTACATGAGAACACAACATTCTTTGTCACATCTTCACAGTTTGCCATGTCTTAATCTGTGCTTTAATAGAAAGTTACTGCCAATCCCCCGCTCTAAGCCAACGTTTAAATTGGCAATTATTTTACTACTAGCAGGAGAGTCTTAATCCTGGACCTGCTATCAGGCGCAATATTCGAGTAGCCACCACTAACGTTCGATCTATTCAAGACAAAACAGCCTCGCCTACCGATTTATTAACTTCAAAGACAATAGACATCCTTGCAGTCACTGAGACCTGGCTCAGACCACATGACACAGCTGCATGCATTGCTGACATTTCTCCTTCCAGTTTCACCTTCCATCATCGCCCATGTTCAGTTGGGCGAGGTGGTGGTGTTGGATTTCTCATCTCAAAACAGTTCAAAGTTAATTTGCATTCATACCCTGATTACTCCAGCTTTGAAGCCATCTGTGCCGAAATTTCCGATTAATCTTTCTCTGCTTATTTTGTATGCATTTATTGCCCTCTAGGACACCCTGCCCATTTCTTTGAAGAATTCCTGGATCTACTTGAAAATCTGGCAACTATTTATTCAGAATTTTATATACTCGGTGATTGTAATCTTCATCTGGACATACCTTCATCAACAAAAAGTATATTAATGACATTCTGGCATCCTATGACATGAAACAACACGTTACCTTCTCAACACACATACATGACCACTGGCTCGATCTCTTAATCACCCGTTCAGAGTGTAACAATATTCAGACACCTACTGCTTCAGATGGTTTATCAGACCACCACACTGTCATTGATGATCTCAAAGTTCCTAGAATTCCCGTAGAGTCCAAACACAATGTGTTTTACCGACCGATCCATAAGATTGACATTGCTGCATTAATGACAGACATCCTTAAATCCGATCTCATCAGTAGTAACCACAAAGAACATCTTCAGATCTGTGTCGACAGCACTGTTAAATACTCAAAGATTTACTTAATAAACATGCACCCCTGAGATCTAAATATGTGTCCCAAAAGCCACACGCTCCATGGATGATAAATTCTACAATCTAAAAAGCGCCGGCGCTATCTTGAACGTGTATGACGCAAATCACGCTCGCCTTTGGACAGATCACAATATTCTAAACTGTGTCACTACTGCAACAGACAAATGACCAAAGCTAAATCAAAGTATTACACAAACATGGTCTCGAGTAACTCTGATAACCCACGTCAGCTATGGAACTGCATAAATCATATTTTACACAGACGGCCGCCTCCATCTCTACCTAGTCATGTGTCAGTCAAATCTCTGTGTGACTCGTTTTCTAGTCATTTCAAAGATAAAATAAGTCTTATACGTTCTGCTTTTCCATGTCACACTTTACGAACTGTAAATGTGGACTCCCCACAAATAAATTCTCCACTTGTATTGTTTGAGCCAGCCACAGTTGATGAAGTGAGGAAAATAATAATGTCCTCCCCAAATAAGTCATGCTATCTCGATCCATTACCAACCATACTACAAAAAGCATGTATTGATTCTTTACTTGGTACAATAACAAATATCATAAATTTATCACTGAGTTCAGGTAAATTCCCAGATGATGTTAAACATGCACATGTAAATCCTGTTCTCAAGAAGATTTCTCTGCCAAAAGATGATTTCAAAAATTATAGGCCAATTTCTAATCTTAGCTTTATTTCTAAGATACTTGAGAAAGTCGTAGCAAGCCGTCTATATCAGCTCAACTTGTTTATCCAGTGTGCTCCAATCAGCATACAAACAATTTCATTCTACAGAGACAGCTCTCCTAAAAGTACACAATGATGTTATATTAAACATTGATAAAGGCACTTACCTTGCTTGATCTGTCTGCCGCCTTTGATACCATTGATCACAATACTCTTGTCAAACGTTTATCAATGTGGTATGGCATATCTGGCACAGCTCTGACTTAGTTTTCTTCATATCTAACCAATAGACACCAATGTATAAAGATAGATAATTACTTTTCAACCTCACTCTCCTCTTCATGTGGCATTCCCCAGGGTTCCGTTCTTGGGCCTTTGCTTTTTACTCTCTACACTACACTACTCAGCTCTGTAATCCAAGGTCATAACTTGGATCATCACCTTTATGCAGATAACACACAGATCTACATTTCCTTGGCCACGCCCTATACAAGTCACTCCCTAAACCGACTCAACGATTGTTTCCAATGTTTTCTCATGGATGACTGATAGCAAATTAAAGTTAAATGCAGACAAAACTGAATTCCTCATCAATGCAGCGAGGTAAACTTAATGATTTTTTTCCAACATGCATCCTGTGTCAAAATATCACACCAGCAGCATCAGTACGGAATCTAGGAGTGACCTTTGATTGCGACTTCAATTTCAGACAACACAAATCCCAAACGGGCCGTTGCTGTTTTTATCATATCCGTGATCTTCGCCGCATTCGCCGACATATGTCGCTTTTTGTCGCTATGACTATCGCAACAGCTCTTGTTAGCAACAGATTATATTATTGCAAATCCCTCCTTCGTAATATTGCTATCAAGGATATTGCAAAACTATACAACGTGTCCAAATTTGCTTAGCAAGGGTAGTCACACAATCTCCTCGATTCTCCCGCTCGGTGCCACTTCTAAAATCACTACATTGGCTCCCAGTGCGATATCGCATTATGTTTAAGATCTGCACAATCACCTACCAAACCCTTTCAACCAAACAACCTAGTTGTTTACACTCAATGCTCACACCATCTAGACAAGCCAGACAACTTCGGTCGTCTAATTCGAAGTTGCTATCTGTTCTTAGAGTTAAGACAAAGGCTGGAACTCGAGCTTGTTCAGTTGCCGCGCCAACTATATGGAATTCGCTTCCCGTTAATGTTAAATCAGCAGAAACTATTGTTACATTTCGTCGTCACCTCAAAACCTATCTTTTTAATATCGCCTATCCTCCCTAGCTTCCTAGCACATTCATCCATTTGTTGACGACTTTCGCCTAGCACATGAGTACGAGAATGCTTAATCCTTTGGTTTTGGTGCGCCACTGAGCTCTGATTGTCTGAGGATATTGGCGCGTTAGAAGTGATTTATTATTATTATTATGCTTAAATGCCAGAAGCATAGTAAATAGAGAAGATCCCGATATAATATACATCACAAAATCATGGGCACATGAAGACATGGTACATGCTGAATTAGCTCTGTTGGGTTGTATCATGTTTAGAAAGGACAGACAAGAGAGAAGGGGAGGCGGGGTCATTCTGTATATTAAAGACTCCATACAGGCATATGGAGTACAAATGAAAAGGGAATCAGATTGCGAGGAAGCTAATTGATGCAACATAGTTACCAGACATTCAACATTAACAATAGGACTAGTTTATCATAGTCCTAACATACGACAAGAGAATGATGTAAAACTGCACGCTGCTATAAAGGAAATAAGAAAAGGGGAATGTGGTATAATGGGTGATTTTAATCATTGACATATTCAGTGGAAATCACTTGAGAGTGTTGGAGGTGAGAGCCGACAGTTTCTACTTCTAATACAGGACTGTTTCCTTACCCAATATGTTTTGGAAAACCAACCAGAGGTGGGAATGTGTTGGATTTAGTGGTGCATACGCTACTTGCTCTCGCTTTCCGTTGCGACCGCCAGCTAGCCCCTTCACAAGGGCGAAAAAGGACATGAGTGCGCAAGCCTGCTGGTACGTAGCCTCTCCATAGACAAGACTCTAACATGATCTCCTTGTGGTACACTGCGGTAACTGGGCACCTTACGCCCCCAGGCTAACATACTAGGGATCTAGGAGAGGGACAACGCTGATTTAAAAACCTGGGCAGACCCAACTCATTAGGCAGTGGGTCTAGGAGAAGGATAACTCTGAATTCAAACCATGGGCAGATCCAGTCCACTAGTCATGGAAGACATTGACCTACGGGAAGGAAAACCTGGAAGATATGCAAACCCACCACATGGGTCAGCATGGGCAGCGCCATGTGACTCGAATAAATGACCTCAGTTATATGCTATGTCACTTAGTAATTACGAGAATGGCTACCGCGTACGGGGGAACCGACGCGCTGGGACCCAGGCACCAGCGAGAAATTTGCGAAGGCCTGAAGGGTCGAACAGCCGGCATCGACTCTTATGCAAAGTCCAGTTTGCCACCCTCAATGTGGGAACAATGACGGGGAAACGAGTGGAGGTGGTGGAGCTAATGAAGAGGCGGCAACTGTCAGTGATGGGGGTACAAGAATCAAAGTGGAAAGGGGACCGGGCTATGTATCTGGAAGATGGGTTTAAGATGCTGCATGCAGGGGGAGATGGAAAGACGAATGGAGTGGGAGTGATTATGAAGGAGGAATACAGCAAGGAAGTCATCAGGGTGGACAATGGGAAGGCAGGATAATTGCAGTGTGGATGTTAGTTGGAGGAGAGATGATGTGCATACTATCGGGCTACACACCACAGTCAGGGAGAACTCAAACAGACAAGGATGCATTACGAAACAACCTGGAAGACGTTATTAGGCATGTGGAGCCAGAGACAATGTTGGTTGTGGCAGGTGATCCAGATCTAGGGGGGCAAGTGCCTCCCTTGCCCACCTCCAGACACCCATGACATTATATATATGGATGTTCGCTATGGCAACATCCATATATATATATATATATAATATATATATATATACATAATATATATATAATATATATATAATATATATATAATATATATATATATATACAATAATAATAATATATTGCCATAGCGAACATCCATATATAATAATATATATATATATATATATTATACATCGATATTGCAATTGCGATATTGCAATAGCGACGTCACTATCCCGGATTTTCTGGGAGTCTCCTGGATGTGCATTTATAATTATAGCCAGTATAGGGCCTACTAACACCTGGCCTCACGTAAAAAGAAGAACATCTCCCGGGTTGTGTAAAATGTTGTATCGTATTGCTTATGTAAGTTATATTTGAACATCAAGCAATTACATTACGATTTAACAGTCACTTTGTCGCAATGGTATCCAGTTGAGTGTATACAAATATAGTATTAAACGACGCGAAGTAAAGTAGGCGTTCCACCACGCGTTTATTGTTGTCAAACCCACCACATGTCAATCAAGCGTTAAGCATACATCACGAGGAACCGGGTTTAGTAAACGGAACAGAATAATTTCACATTTGGGATCATCCGGTTGTTCGGATGGGGTACGGTTCGGAGGCGTAAGTTGGCCTGACTGGGGAGCAAGTGCGATGTAACTTTACACACAGTGGCGCGGGAACGAAATTCATATTGGGGGGCTACCGGAGCTTCAGCACCACTGACAAATTTTCGCCGCCGTGCCGCCTCATATCTTCACATGGGGCTGGGGGCTGTTGGAAATTTGTCGCCGCTGCGTCGCTATAACTTCAGCTTCTCCCCGTCTCGTGTCTAGGCTGTGAACTCATGACGTCCGAAGACGGGTGAGGGGGAGGGGGGTGCTGTTGGAAAACAATTTCGCCGCCTATTAATGGGGGGGGGGGGGTAGATATCTTAGATAGATTATCTTCCCTCCAATTGCACACACCTATCACAGTCAACAAAAATACACATTAATCGTCTCATAACATTTCGATTTCCACCCGCCATTGACTCTCGCCACAAAAACAAACATCACGCTCACATTTAATGGGGGGGGGGGGGCAGAAACATATGTCTGCCCCCCCCCCCCCCGGAGAAATTCCAGGGGGCTGCTGCCTCCCCCCCGTTCCCGCGCCTATGGTTACACCATATAAATATAGCGTGCTTTTAACATATAATCATAATGTGGGGGAGCCGGGCAGTGTCCTTAGCCCTTTCACTTGCTCCCCAGTCAAGACAACTTATCCCTCCGAACCATACCCCATCCTGCTTTTAATGTCTTATCACACGTTATCAGCCCACGGTACTGTACTCCTGGGAGCAAGTGCGATGTAACGTTACACACAGTGACATGCATTTAGATTTTTTTTAAACATTTTTACCACGTACGCGCGAATCGCTCTCTCATCATCTACCAATCTACCGAAATGTGCACCAGCAGGTGTCAAAATCCATTCAATTCCTTGCAACTTACAGCAGATATAATATAACTGGGCACATCCATTTTTTTCCAAATAGATCTATAAAAGACCTTGAAGGACATATATAGTTTTCTATGTATGTGGTGAATATTTCTGAAGATACAGTACTGAAACTGTTGGAAATTTTTAGTTTTCTTATGTCCGTGGGCATTTATTATTTGAGTCTTGCATGTCATTAAAATAAAACAACAAAGTACCAACGTTATAACAGTATCTTTGACTGAATACATGTCTTGACTATTTGTTTGATTCCAAACGAAACACAAAATCACACAACACATAGTTTTACTCGTTGCACAGATTTTATGTCATTTTCAGTGTCCACCGACAACTAATTTTGAAACAATATGTAACCTATTAAAATAGATATAAGGAAGTGTTAAAACAGAATGGTTTAAAGTCAGGAAACGGAATTAATCAATACCACAATGTTTTAAGCTGCTGGCGTTTTCAAGTAATCACAGACCAAAACTGTTTTAGTTTTAGTTTGGGAACTTTAGGGCGTGTTCACCGACACTTGTGGTTCTATAGAGTATTAAAAATGCTATACGGCAAACACTATGTTTGGTATATTCCATGGAAGGAGTATTCATTTGTAATTATTTTCAGAGAAAAAACATGTATGTTTGCTCTAGTATTTCGCGGATATAATTAAAATGACGCTTTTCAAGAATGTCCACCGACACCATGTCCTCCGACACCGACTCGAATGCCCTGCTGGTGCATGCTGCCGTTTGGCGAACTATACGGTCCAAGAAACGTCACGCGCTCAAAAAGGGTGGCACGAATAGGTTTGTATCCAGTTTGTTCAAAAATATTGACGATAATCCTGTTTTAGCGAAACTGTAACGTGCATTTATTTAGTCACCGGACACGATTATTCCTTTTCAAACTTGTAATGACTTTCTTTATGATTCATCTGATGTGTCTAAGCGAATATGTGCGTGTACTGCATTAAAACGTGCCTGCACACGTGATCTTCTTAACTGTGATGTCGGTGGACACGGAGTGTCGGAAGTCACTTTATTTATGTACCATGATGCTAAAAATCACACTATATAAATGCAAATGACCATCAAGTCCTATTTTGTTAGCGTGAAGTACGCATGTACTGATGATATTTTGCTTTATTGAATGTAAAAGCTTGACGTAGGTCCCGGGGGGCCCACTGCCTATACTAGCAGTACTGTGGATGTGCCGACTTCGAGGCTCCCTAGATCAAGGGTCCGTTTTTCACATGTTCTCCCTAGAACAAGGGCCAACATTATACAGAAGCTCCCTACACAAGGGTATCATTTCGAGGAACTCTCCATAGAACAAGGCTAGGTTGTTATCACAGCATTCACAGCCCGGGGGGCACTGCCTATACTAGCAGTACTGTGGATGTGCCGACTTCAGAGGTCGTTTTTTACCGAAGCTCCCTAGTCTGTTTTTCACATGTTTTCCCTAGAACAAGGGTATACTTTTTGATATTGGTTGCCCTTATCAGGGTAGGGGTAGGTGACCTTCGGCTGCACACCCCTACCCACATGTAAGGGTAGTGCCCCCCCCCCGGGACGTATGTATTATTTACAAAATTAGATGTAGCTTGAAGTTCTTTGTAATAATTTGAGTAAATTATATAATCCAGGCAAGAACAAGTAATATGTGTGATATGTCCAAAAAATATACTGTCCGAGTTACATACGACGATCAAACACTAGTTCTCAGTGTATTAACAACCGTTGCGTGCATACTTTTCTATTGTGGTGCATGTTGGTGGACACGCAGTGTTGGAGGACACGATATAACTGCAAGTTGTCGCGATTTATTATTAATTACATTTGCTCGTAATACCATATTATATATATTGTTCTACTGCGTACACGATATGATTATAAAAATTCCTCCTCAATACGTTTAGTCCTCTGTAAGTGAGTGTGTGCGTGTGTGTGTACACAAATGCATGGACGTTTGCGTGTATATATTTGATTTTTCCAAAACTGTGCCCTTTTTGCTGTTGAAAGTGTCACTCGGAGCTTATAAAAATCTTCTAACTGCGGAGTTGTGGGTGAAACTCTTGTATGCATTGTGATACCGAATCTGCACATTTGTATCATTAAAAGATAGTCATCATCATCATCTTTGGTCGGCCGGAGCCAGAATATGGATAAACGGTTTCCATATGGGTTGGTTGTTCATCGGGGATGAAAAGTCAGTACCTCAACATCAAGCTGTTCACAAACTAACTTAGTGCGCGCTCTATGTTTTATTCTTGCCACGAGTGGTTGTCCACAAGATAATAACGTTGTGTGTGTGTGTGTGTGTGTGTGTGCGTGCGTGCGTGTGTGTATGTAATATTATTTATATATATTATTATCATTCCGTATTGTTATGTATTTAGTCCATGGGTCAATACACATGCCGGTACCATTTTGAGGGACAAAGGCTCACTATATTTTTTAAAAGAACATAACCTTGGGCACATTTTTCAGTATGATGGACATTCCCAAGTGGTAGCTTTATATCTTTATATGAGGGAAAATATGCTTTTTTTGGGGTAAAATCACGTTTTTAGAAATTGTCCTTTAAAAAAAGGGAATATACAGCTAGCAAAACATTCAAAAAGTGGAAATTATGACCACTATAAGTGTTGATTTTTTTATTCCATTTATTCAAAAATTTTCTCAACGGTTGCCATGGAAACAGCTATTTTGGGGCAAAAAATGCGTTTTCTGGTTACAAAACTTAAAAAATTCATATCTCAGGATTCACATGAAATATTTGGGTGCTTTCAATGGCAAACCCATTCTGAGATACCCAGGCAGTTTTTCAGTTACCTTTGTGTACAATATATTTAGGCAGAATGGTCAGTTTTGGGGTAAAAACATCAGTTTCAAAATGCCGTTTTTAGGAAAATGGCAGAAAAGAGTGATTTTGAGATTTCCTTGCTATAAGACACCTAGCTATGCCCAAAGCTGTCAAAGTTGAGTATATCGGTAAAATCAAAAAGAATAAGACAGCAGGGGGGTAGTGACAACAGGAGCAGATAATCATTGTCTTCCAACATATGGCAGCACTTTAGGTTCAGCCTCAGACATGGGCGCACATGAAAGCCGCTAGGTAAGTTGCAGCAGCATAGCGTTCGATTTGTAATAATTAGACACTATCACCGAACGTGCTATAAGGATTACACCAAACCCACCAACAAGCCAAAATACATTGAAGACTCAAACGACCTTGGCGTGAACTATAAGTCTGTTGTGGTTGACTCCTATCTCCTGGTCTCTAGTATTGTTAAACCACATTCTTTTATGCGTTTTTCATAACTAAGATCCCTCAGTTTTGATATCATTTTAGTCGCTCTCCTCTGTATTCTTTCTAGCATATCTGTCCTTCTTGCGGTATGGCCTCCACGCGTGTATACAATATTCTAAATGAGGCCTAACTATTGTTTTGTAAGCGGTATTATTAGTTCTTTTTCTTTATATGCTATATTTCGCCTAATCAATCCAATGATTTGATTTCCTTTTGAAGCTGCAATTCCACACTGCTCTGAAACCTTCATGTCAGCACTAATTGTCAACCCTAAGTCTTTTTCTTTTACAGTAGTACTTAGTACAGTTCCCCCATTGTATATTCTACATATTTGTTCCCATGTCCTGTGTGAAGGCATTTACATTTCCCAAAATTGAACAACATTTGCCACTTTTCAGACCATTTGATCAACCTGTCGAGATCATCTTGTAAATGCTGTCTATCTCCATCACTTTTAATCCTTCTAAACACTTTTGTATCATCAAAATGCAAATTTCAACACCTTGCTAGCTATATCATCGTCCAAATCGTTTATATATATATATTAAGAATAATATAGGTCCCAGTACTGATCCCTGTGGAACCCCACTCAAAACTGATTTCCAGTTTGAAGCCTCCCCATCAACAACTACCCGTTGTCTTCTGTCAATCAGCCATTTTTCTATCCAGTTAATTATACCATTTCCTATGCCATGGGCCTTTAGTTTAAGCAGTAATCTTTGATGTGATGTGACACTTTGTCGAAAGCTTTTTGAAAATCTAAGTAGATGATATCTACTGGTGATCCATCATCTACCCACTTAGTGATATCTTCCAAAAAACATAACATATTTGTTAAGCATGACCTCGCTTTTAGAAACCTATGTTGAGATGGATTTATCAAGTTATGTTTAAAAAGAAAATCCACCATTTGATCTTTAATTAGTCTTTCTGATAATTTACAAATCACCGATGTTAAACTAATTGGTCTATAATTATTTGACTTGTTTCTCGAACCTTTTTTAAATAACGGTATAATGTTTGCTTTTTCCATTCTAAAGGAACCACTCCCTCTTCTAATGACAAGTTGAAAACTGTTGCAAGCGGTATGCTAATTTGTTCTACAATTTCCAGTAGTAGTTTGGGTGGAATACCATCCAATCCAGGTGATTTATTATCCTTCTTAGCCCAAATTTTCTTAGCTACCATTTCTGGGGTTACAATTAACTGTCTTAAACAATCTGATTCTGCCCCCTTGAACTTAGCCTTTGGTACTGGCAGTGAACTGGTGTCTTTGGTAAACACTGGACTAAAATACTCATTCAGATCTTCTAGAGGACCGACCTTATCCTGAACTTTCTGTTTGCTTCGAACATACGCATACAAACTCTTGCTGTCATGTTTTATATTACAAGCTAATTTATGTTCATAGCTTCTCTTTGAATTTCTAATTTCAGCTGTAGCTTGGTTTAGTGCTTCTTTATAAATGTTGTAGTCTTCGTCATTTCCAGTACGTCTATATGACTTCCACATCATTTGTTTATACCTAATTTTTCTAATGGCTTCTTTTGATAAGTGTTTCTTTTTGGACCGTTTCCCGTGTTTTTAAGGGAACAAATTTGACGATGATGCATTCAGTTTCACTCTTTAAGATATTCCAGCATTCTGTTGCTGTCTTATTCTTCAGTGTGTTATTCCAGTCTATCTTTGCTAAATATTTCCTCATGTCCTTATATTTTCCTTTGTGGAAATTTCTCCTGTACTGCTTTTTACTATTCCTTTTGATTTTACTTTGATGGTAAATGTATCTGGTTGTGATCACTATTCCCCAGTGGCTCACATATCCTGACATTGTCAACTAATTCATTCTGTGAGGACACAACTTTGTCTATGTCTAACACATTCTCTCCCCTGGTTGGTTCTAGCACATGTTGAGAAAGGAAACTATCTTGTACTAAAACTAAAAGCTTGTGGTCCTCACTACCCATACTCTGTAGAGATTTCCAATTTATATGCCCATGGTTAAAATCCCCCATAATGTACCAGATACTCTTATACCCGACATGACAACACGAAGATGGCATGACGACTCAAACGCACTCGCCACTGCCTTGTTTCTGCCGCCAGTATGCGCGCGCAGGTGAATTTCATTACCAGGAAACTCGTTTATAGTATACATCTATAATATTGTATGCGTACGTATAGACGTGAATCAGAATGCCTGAAATAATAAATGCTCCCAAGCCATGTGAATAGCGGGTAGCCCGTTCCGTTTGCGCACTTCCTGATTATTGTTGTAGCAATGCGCATGCGCCACGCGTACGTTTGCCGCTTGAGTGGCGACGAATGGACTTGAGTACTTGGCAGGGGGCCGAGCTTCTTGCTGGGGGTGCGATTAGTTATTCCTTTCCACGGCGCCGTGAAACAGACGTGGCAGTGACTCCTTCACAGAACAATGGATACCGACGTACACCATTATCGGTGTGAGTTTTCGGTGTGTGACATATAAAAAGAAGAAAGTAATTTGGGCCTAACTTGTTTGGACGGCCCTCGGCTTGAGCCTTGACTTGAGTCAAGACTGAGTTGTCCTTGCCTCCCCGCCCGACGGTGAAAGTGAGTAAGTGCCGTGGCTATGGGAACGAGTGTGACGCCCGGTCACTGCCACAGCTGATCATGTGTAGCGTACGTTTGGATTACAGCCGGATGCTATTGTTTTTGGCTGGATTTATAACATTGATATCAAGCAGACCGGCCCAACTGCTGCCAGAATCGTGCGATTGGACTGTCTGGTGAGTGTCACAGTGTGTGTCAGTAAACCTTCAAAATCATGTTGACAGTAACATTGTTTCTGTCTCTGACCTGACTCTTGTGATGCCAATGGCATAATGCTAAACTCATATATATATATATATATATATATATATATATGTATATATATATATGTATATATATATATATAAACAGGAATCATAAATCCAAAAGGTATGTGATAAATGTCATGGAAATGTTAATATAAAAATTCGCCTGGAATCTAGATGTCTAGGTAATGATTTATGTTTGTTATAACTTATAACATTATGAAAAAGTTAATGCCAAATTTCACTTTTAACCACTCGCAAACCAGCCTCTAAAGCCAAGTTCAACTATGTATATGCATAAGCTTGCTGTACAGTGCAGAACTTTCCAAATGTTACATGGAATATTGTTTGCAGTCATTCATCCATCCGTGTATGTAAAGTTGATGTAAGGAAAGTGTGTGAGGAGAGATAAAAGGGTACTACTGAAGTACTGCAGTCCAATATATTGCATGGATATATAACTTGACTTGAATCAAATTATTCACTTGACATGTTTTATTATAAATATAAATGTAAAAATAAAATGATAATAAAGTATGTCGATGTATACAAGCTATTTCAATGAAAGCAGCTAATCTACATCAGCCACACACATTAAATTGTGAGATTTTGTTAAATGTTACATATGTACCAGGTGGTAATGTTGTATTCATCTGATATGCCTATGACATAGCCATGACAGACACAGTGAGACAGGTTGCACTGATTCTGTATGATTTAATGAGAATCTTCAGCATTACTCATAACTGGGAGAAGATGTTGTTTGATAACATTTAAGCTGGGTACTAATTAGCTGTAATTAACACTAATGAGACATGGAGTGAGTTGATCTGTTTGTACAGATGTCTGTGGTGTGTCTGTTGACAGGAGATGTCTGACACCCTCCATCTGTTCATCTACCAACACCCCCTCTCACTCCACCCCTACTCTATGTCCCTTACATGCCTTGCTCACTCTACTGGGCCACCCCAGTACCACAGTGTCCTGGGCCTAGAGAATCATGTTATCTATTGCTGCATGCATCTAGCAGAAATACCCCATGCACCAGGGGTGGTAATGTTATCTCCCCTTGTGCTCATTAATGCAATATCTCATGGGTGAGGTAGCTGGCTCTTATATATGGGCTCCTTGGATTCAGTAAATATAACTCATTTTCATTTCTTGGATCATCTGGATGCAGGCCCCACCAGGGCAAACATGTCAATTGAATAAAACATGTTTCAACACAAAACAATGTACTTGAAGAATAAGTTACTAGTCATTGGCAGTAAGCTGAAAATTTGTGTTGTGTTCAAACTCATTTAGTGATGTTATAATATTTTGTATTTGTCTCTTGAACACTGTCCGTATGGCTATTATATTATCTGACTGTTTTTATCTTCTGTGATATTTGCATTGTTAGCAACTTTTATCAAATTATATTGTAAAAAAAACTCTCAGTAGTCAGTACAGTATCTATTTCTCTCTCTCTCTCTGGGTTTCATCATTTTATTTAAAGACGATCACAATTAGTAATGCATGTACATGAATTTATGCTACGTTATAACATTGCATTACATTGTGTTTTTTTTGTGGGAAGAACTCAGTGTTGTCTGGTGACCTGGACTTGCACCCAGAACAGGGGAAAGGGATGAAGGGTGTGAGGGATAGCTTACAGTGTCTGGGATTATCAAGTAGGAAAGTCAAGTTCCCAGTCAACCTCACTGGGAAGGGGTGGGTCTAGGGTGTAGTCTTAATGATGCATGCCATCAGTGGTTTACCCTTTGAACCACTCTCTGGTTGTTCTCTGATGGGGTAAGGTTTCCTAACCTTGTCTTTGTAGAAAACATGTACACTTTGATTAACATTTGCTTCAATGGAAGCAAACAGCAATTGTGTGGGCCTAAACACATATCTGAGTTAATAGAATATAACCATTTGTACAATCAACAATATCACACCTGTGGTTTACTCAGAATTTATTTTCCATTTAAGAGTGTGTGGTACTGTGTAAAGTCTTTGCTAAGAGTGTGTGGTACTGTGTAAAGTCTTTGTTAAGAGTGTGTGGTACTGTATAAAGTCTTTGCTAAGAGTGCGTGGTACTGTGTAAAGTCTTTGTTAAGAGTGTGTGGTACTGTATAAAGTCTTTGCTAAGAGTGTGTGGTACTGTGTAAAGTCTTTGTTAAGAGTGTGTGGTACTGTATAAAGTCTTTGCTAAGAGTGCGTGGTACTGTGTAAAGTCTTTGTTAAGAGTGTGTGGTACTGTATAAAGTCTTTGCTAAGAGTGCGTGGTACTGTGTAAAGTCTTTGTTAAGAGTGTGTGGTACTGTATAAAGTCTTTGCTAAGAGTGTGTGGTACTGTGTAAAGTCTTTGTTAAGAGTGTGTGGTACTGTATAAAGTCTTTGCTAAGAGTGTGTGGTACTGTATAAAGTCTTTGCTAAGAGTGTGTGGTACTGTATAAAGTCTTTGCTAAGAGTGTGTGGTACTGTATAAAGTCTTTGCTAAGAGTGTGTGGTACTGTATAAAGTCTTTGCTAAGAGTGTGTGGTACTGTATAAAGTCTTTGCTAAGAGTGTGTGGTACTGTATAAAGTCTTTGCTGAGAGTGTGTGGTACTGTGTAAAGTATTTGTTAAGAGTGTGTGGTACTGTATAAAGTCTTTGCTAAGAGTGTGTGGTACTGTGTAAAGTCTTTGTTAAGAGTGTGTGGTACTGTATAAAGTCTTTGCTAAGAGTGCGTGGTACTGTGTAAAGTCTTTGTTAAGAGTGTGTGGTACTGTGTAAAGTATTTGTTAAGAGTGTGTGGTACTGTATAAAGTCTTTGCTAAGAGTGTGTGGTACTGTATAAAGTCTTTGCTAAGAGTGTGTGGTACTGTATAAAGTCTTTGCTAAGAGTGTGTGGTACTGTATAAAGTCTTTGCTAAGAGTGTGTGGTACTGTATAAAGTCTTTGCTAAGAGTGTGTGGTACTGTATAAAGTCTTTGCTAAGAGTGTGTGGTACTGTATAAAGTCTTTGCTCAGAGTGTGTGGTACTGTGTAAAGTATTTGTTAAGAGTGTGTGGTACTGTATAAAGTCTTTGCTAAGAGTGTGTGGTACTGTGTAAAGTCTTTGTTAAGAGTGTGTGGTACTGTGTAAAGTCTTTGCTAAGAGTGTGTGGTACTGTGTAAAGTCTTTGTTAAGAGTGTGTGGTACTGTATAAAGTCTTTGCTAAGAGTGTGTGGTACTGTGTAAAGTCTTTGTTAAGAGTGTGTGGTACTGTATAAAGTCTTTGCTAAGAGTGTGTGGTACTGTATAAAGTCTTTGCTAAGAGTGTGTGGTACTGTATAAAGTCTGCTAAGAGTGTGTGGTACTGTATAAAGTCTTTGCTAAGAGTGTGTGGTACTGTATAAAGTCTTTGCTAAGAGTGTGTGGTACTGTATAAAGTCTTTGCTAAGAGTGTGTGGTACTGTATAAAGTCTTTGCTGAGAGTGTGTGGTACTGTGTAAAGTATTTGTTAAGAGTGTGTGGTACTGTATAAAGTCTTTGCTAAGAGTGTGTGGTACTGTGTAAAGTCTTTGTTAAGAGTGTGTGGTACTGTGTGATGTCTTTGTTAAGAGTGTGTGGTACTGTATAAAGTCTTTGCTAAGAGTGTGTGGTACTGTGTAAAGTCTTTGTTAAGAGTGTGTGGTACTGTGTAAAGTCTTTGCTAAGAGTGTGTGGTACTGTGTAAAGTCTTTGTTAAGAGTGTGTGGTACTGTGTAAAGTCTTTGTTAAGTGTGTGTGGTACTGTGTAAAGTCTTTGTTAAGAGTGTGTGGTACTGTGTAAAGTCTTTGTTAAGAGTGTGTGGTACTGTGTAAAGTCTTTGTTAAGAGTGCGTGGTACTGTGTAAAGTCTTTGTTAAGAGTGTGGTACTATGTAAAGTCTTTGTTAAGAGTGTGTGGTACTGTGTGAAGTCTTTGTTAAGTGTGTGTGGTACTGTGTAAAGTCTTTGCTAAGAGTGTGTGGTACTGTGTCAAGTCTTTGCTAAGAGTGTGTGGTACTGTGTAAAGTCTTTGCTAAGAGTGTGTGGTACTGTATAAAGTCTTTGTTAAGAGTGTGTGGTACTGTGTAAAGTCTTTGCTAAGAGTGTGTGGTACTGTATAAAGTCTTTGCTAAGAGTGTGTGGTACTGTATAAAGTCTTTGCTAAGAGTGTGTGGTACTGTGTAAAGTCTTTGTTAAGAGTGTGTGGTACTGTGTGATGTCTTTGTTAAGAGTGTGTGGTACTGTATAAAGTCTTTGCTAAGAGTGTGTGGTACTGTGTAAAGTCTTTGTTAAGAGTGTGTGGTACTGTGTAAAGTCTTTGCTAAGAGTGTATGGTACTATGTAAAGTCTTTGTTAAGTGTGTGTGGTACTGTGTAAAGTCTTTGTTAAGAGTGTGTGGTACTGTGTAAAGTCTTTGTTAAGAGTGTGTGGTACTGTGTAAAGTCTTTGTTAAGAGTGTGTGGTACTGTGTAAAGTCTTTGCTAAGAGTGTATGGTACTATGTAAAGTCTTTGTTAAGTGTGTGTGGTACTGTGTAAAGTCTTTGTTAAGAGTGTGTGGTACTGTGTAAAGTCTTTGTTAAGAGTGTGTGGTACTATGTAAAGTCTTTGTTAAGAGTGTGTGGTACTGTGTAAAGTCTTTGCTAAGAGTGCGTGGTACTGTGTAAAGTCTTTGCTAAGAGTGTGTGGTACTGTGTGAAGTCTTTGTTAAGAGTGTGTGGTACTGTGTAAAGTCTTTGTTAAGAGTGTGTGGTACTGTGTAAAGTCTTTGCTAAGAGTGCGTGGTACTGTGTAAAGTCTTTGCTAAGAGTGTGTGGTACTGTGTGAAGTCTTTGTTAAGAGTGCGTGGTACTGTGTAAAGTCTTTGTTAAGAGTGTGTGGTACTGTGTAAAGTCTTTGCTAAGAGTGTGTGGTACTGTGTAAAGTCTTTGCTAAGAGTGTGTGGTACTGTGTAAAGTCTTTGCTAAGAGTGCGTGGTACTGTGTAAAGTCTTTGTTAAGAGTGTGGTACTATGTAAAGTCTTTGCTAAGAGTGTGTGGTACTGTGTAAAGTCTTTGTTAAGAGTGTGTGGTACTGTGTAAAGTCTTTGTTAAGAGTGTGTGGTACTGTGTGAAGTCTGCTAACAGTGTGGTATTGTCACTATTGCATACAGTCTGAACTATCTGTATGAGTCTTTCAACAATACACCATTGAGATATGACTGTTCTTAGAGAGCACATACATCCACTGTGGTATACCTTGGAGGTGTTTCATTCACAAATGATCTTAAAATCACATAACGATGAATAAACTTCAAGATTAGATTATAATGTGAGTGTAATTTATATTGTCAGACATTGGATAAAATTCAAGCAGACAGGATTTTTTAGATTTGTGCTCCAGTTGTTTGAGACAGTCAGTGGAAGAATAAAACTTTAGTCTTGCAATACTTAGGGCTGCATATATGAAGCAGACCATTTGTTGTGACAAAGACTTAGTGAACTATGCCAGTTTCCCTGAACTGTCTGTTTGGCCATATCTTTCAAATTCATTGGACATTCAAAACTGGACACTGTGGACCTGAGAAGTGAGGAAATGCTGCAGATATTGTGAAGAGTGACTCATGGTACTTACGAACAAAACATGTATTGACTGTTGTCACGTTGTTTGTTGTAGGGACAACACTTGGGAAGGGAAGGGAGTTTGGAATGTCCACATGACCTGCCACGAGGGTCATGTCAGCTGGAGAAACCCTTATGGAGCCCTGCGTGTCACCCTCTCCCCTGAAACCATGCTCAGTCGCCCCTTTCAATTGTGCTTCAAGGCCACAGCCCACTTCAACATTGGGAAGATCTCTGTGGAGCAAGAAGGAAGTAGGGGAGGGGGGCTCCAGCCTCTGGTGATCCTCAGTGAGTCTCAGCCAGCCATGCCGCGGGAGTTCTGTCTCCCTCCCTCCCACACTCCTGTCATCCTGTATGTGGAGGCTCTTGCCACTGGTCTCAACGGCCTCACCATTGGGCACATAGAGCTCGACTATGACATGGAGTATCTCACAGGACACGCACCTACATCAGACGACCTTGAAGGTGAGATACAGTGTCTGTCTGTCATGCTTACTAATGCTAAGCACACACCAGCCGATTTTCGGCACAGACCAACCGACTAGTCGGTATAAAAACCATTGACCGATGGCAGTCAGTTGGTGTGTGCCGAATTTGTAGCGCCCACTAATGCCGATTCGAATGTTGAATCGGCAGTTGGCGTTAGATAAAGAGGTATCCGGTGACTTAGCCTTATATCGAAGCTATGTTTTCTTATTGGCCAAGTTACCGCCGTCCGTCGTATTATGACAAGAAAGGCTAAGCCCGGCGTCTTTTTTGAGTTTTCAAGCCAATTCGGGCCACAAGTTTTCATTTTTTGTTGGCTGGTGTGTGCAGGTTTTTTGTCATAACACGACGGTCGGCGGTAACTTGGCCAATAAGAAAACATAGCTTCGATACAAGGCTAAGCCCGGTGTCTTTTTTGAGTTTTCAAGCCAATTCGGGCCACAAGTTTTCATTTTTTGTTGGCTGGTGTGTGCAGGTTTTTTGTCATAACACGACGGTCGGCGGTAACTTGGCCAATAAGAAAACATAGCTTCGATACAAGGCTAAGCCCGGTGTCTTTTTTGAGTTTTCAAGCCAATTCAGGCCACAAGTTTTCATTTTTTACTTTCATATTTTACTGACCTGGCGGGTAACCAACGTTTCAGAAAGTGGTAGATTATTTGTTATCCTATTGCCATTGACCATCATCGTTTTTTATTTCATAAAACAAGCGCCACAAATAAACCTAATTTCCACCTGACTTTGTTTCCCGTATCCGACAGGAATCACCATTTTGTCTTGTGAAAAACGCTACCTCTAGTGGTGCCGCTACCGGGCGCATATATATTAAGCTTAAAAATCTGCAAAGTGGCTCTAGTGGTGGAAAACGTGTTTGAGAAATTCGTTGGGTGCGACTTCAACATAACTGTTAACTGAAATGGCTAAATACAACATTCTGCGTACTGATATAAAACATAACTTGACGCTATGCGTTTCTTTGCTGGAGGATATGCTAAATGCTCAAGCCATATCGTTGTGAAGGCTGACGGCGAAGCTCTGACTTACTATGTAACAATTTTTTTTTTTTTATAGCTGTTTTGGCCTACTTTTTACTAATGTTTCATGTGTTTATGTGGATTTTTTTCCACAAGGATCACGCCAAGCGCTGACCTTTGGCGCGAGTCGGTTGGTGCGGGCAGAAGTCGGCACTAGTCGGCAGAACTAAGTTCCGACTGCTTTTTGCGCCAACTGGCAACCCAAGTCGGCGTTAGTCGGCTGGTGTGTACCTAGCATTAGTCATTCATTGTTCAGATCTGTACACAACTCGTTCTTTCTGCATTTTAATTGTTGCACATTGGCCATTTCCAGCAGCAAATTTGGTCTAGCTTTAGGACTCATGTTACTCTGCTTTGGGAGAAACCAGTCCATCAGTTAATGAAAAATTGCAAATTCAGTCCTACGTGAGGGAAATCAAACTACAACTATGAGAAGACTAATTAGATGACACTGATGCAGCAAAACATTTTTTTAACAAAACACACGCACACAGTTTCTTATTTCATTCCCTAAACATCCCAGAATGTGGCCTGGATGAGCCTGTTTTATATGAGCCCAGGTGTCTTCCAAGAAACTAACCAGAATATTAGAGTTTGGGCAGAGAAAGGTTATCTGGCCATCATTGACCTGGAGCATAAGCAAATGTTAGTTGACACACGCAACAGGTACAGCTAGAGGTGATATGGTTAGGACAACCATCATACAAATTGAATGTGGTTAGGACACTTGTGTAATATTGTTGATGTATAAACTTCATATACCTGGTAGTACATAATATAATCATCACTTAGTAACACAACGTTTATGTGTGTGCGTGCGTGTGTGCGTGCATGTGTGTTTAGTTATTGGTAGTGACCAGTAGTCACAGCAAGAAGCATTTGTAGTGCAGCATAATCATAATAATGTTAAAACTACATCTACAAATATTTTATACCAAACACAATACAATCACGGGACCAGGCCTTTATGCAGCATCAAATTTTTACCAGTCCAAAAATATGCCAATAGATATGTGTGTGAGTGCACAGACAATCCTATATACACAAGTGTAGCACACATAATTGGAGCATAATGGACATCTCGATAACAGCGAGAGTCAATAATATAATATACCAGGTACTTGTTGTTTTGCTCCTGGACAGGTCTCTAGATAAAACCGTGCACTGGTCTTGAACTTCTGATGTCATCAGCATGAACAGAATGTAATGATAAGATTATAACATGTCTAACAGCGGTGTGTATGCATGTGTACATGTCAATGTGTATGCATGTGTACATGTCAATGTGCATTGAATGTAGGCATACATGTTTTTATCTGAGTGTGTGTGTGGTATATCATGGAAACTAGCAGTCAGTTAGCTATACTACCATGAATACTATGTATGCATGAAATTGTAGACATATCTTTATAATTTGATTAAGCAGTTAGTGAATTACCATGAATATCTTCTTTTAATTGTGTGAAATATTGAAAAAGACAACATATATCCTTTGCATAATGTGCATAAATTGCCTCATCTAACATGAAAGGAACTATTGTCATTGATACCCCAGTTTTTATTAAGTTTAATGATCAACACATATGGTGTTTTGATATATATACACCATCTTACCCCAGTCTCTAGCACCACTTTGATGCTACAAGATTAGAAGTGTCATCAAGAGCACAGACTTGTAGAGCCAGCTTTCTGACAGGTTGTCATCATGCAATGTGTGTGGCTTCACTGTCAAGTGATGGCCATGTTGGTGTCACATATCGGACATGATTAGACCATGCCACTGCATGATGTGTCATATGGTACAAAGACATGACACTCTCCAGGGGTGTCCTGGCCGCCACATCAAGGTCACCCTGTTAAGGCTCCCCAGGATTACCTCCCCATATATCCCAGTCACCATGATTAATGTGGAAACTAGATGCATGGAATCCCTGGCACATCTGGTGTGGGTTGTTACATGTGGCCCTTGTGCCTCCCCAGAGAGGACAGGGAGGGGAGCTAGGGAGGAGGGGTCTAATGTCACCCCATGTGTCTACAGGCTTTGCAATGGAACATGTCAGCAGTAGTGGAGTAAGATTTACCAGATGTGACCCCACAATCTGCTGACAGACATGACACTGAGGACTGTCATCCAATCTCACACAGTCCTTTTCTTGCTCAGCAGCATAACATTCTTACATGTAATATTGCTCAAATGCCCCCAGTAAACTGTTTGTATTATGACCAAAGTGTGACCGCAATTACAAATAGTAAGACTTTCTATTTGGTGTTATGGTGTGGTACAAATGTTTTATTATGGGTGAAGTGAAGTATTTATAATTTTACTAATAATAGTAGTTTTAATTACCATATATGTGCAACTTAACTATGGACACTTAAATAGTTCTTGATCATGACATGCATGACATGATTGGTGAACTTTGTAGCAACCATCATGGCTTGTTATGTGTGATGTCTGTTGCTTAAGTGTATGTGTGTGCAAGTGTGACTCATTGTATGACTGTGTGCTTGTATAACTGTGTGTGTGTGTGTGTGTGTGTGTGTGTGTGTGTGTGTGTGTGTGTGTGTGTGTGTGTGTGTGTGTGTGTGTGTGTGTGTGTGTGTGTGTGTGTGTGTGTGTGTATGTGTGTGTCATTGTATGACTGTGTGCTTGTATAACTCTATGTGTGCGTGTGTGTGACTATGTATAACTGCATACAATGTAACATGCACGTTACATTTTATGCATGGAATTGTGTTACAAAATAAACTTATGTTTCATCTTTTTAATATCTAGTTAATTATAATTATCATTACACAACTGGCATTCGTGTAGAATATTGTACAGTAAATATGGTTAGTGTGACTTCAATAGATTCCGTGGAACTATTCTACTCAGACTAGATAAACTGCACAACCCACAAGAGACACCTGAGTGAACTGATGTAATCTTCACTGAATGTGAGACTACCTGACAATGTTACCATCAGTAGACAATCTTATCCACCCAAAGGCAGTTGCAGAATCTGCTTTCTCTATCAGATAACATACACTTCTTTCTTATACTCAACCTTTATAATATCTCAACTCTTTGTAGTGCTATCCATGTCCAAGAAACCAAGAGTTTTTAAATGTTTGCCATCTGATGAGGGCAGATTAGAAGGGCCCACAAGCTGAGCCTGGGGGTTGTTTACTTTGCCTCAGTCATAGATCTATTGTGATAGTCATCTCAAACTTTTTGTGAAAGACTTTGCACTGAATTCAAGTGTTATCTGATCCCAATGTATGAGGTATGGGCTGGCAGCCAGAGCTGGCAACCACAAGCACTATTGTAAGATTGTGTGTAAATGTATGAGGTATGGGCTAGCAGCCAGAGCTGGCAACCACAAGCACTATTGTAAGATTGTGTGTAAATGTATGAGGTATGGGCTAGCAGCCAGAGCTGGCAACCACAAGCACTATTGTAAGATTGTGTGTAAATGTATGAGGTATGGGCTGGCAGCCAGAGCTGGCAACCACAAGCACTATTGTAAGATTGTGTGTAAATGTATGAGGTATGGGCTAGCAGCCAGAGCTGGCAACCACAAGCACTATTGTAAGATTGTGTGTAAATGTATGAGGTATGGGTTGGCAGTCAGAGCTGGCAACCACAAGCACTATTGTAAGATTGTGTGTAAATGTATGAGGTATGGGCTGGCAGTCAGAGCTGGCAACCACAAGCACTATTGTAAGATTGTGTGTAAATGTATGAGGCATGGGCTGGCGGCCAGAGCTGGCAACCACAAGCACTATTGTAAGATTGTGTGTAAATGTATGAGGTATGGGCTGGCAGCCAGAGCTGGCAACCACAAGCACTATTGTAAGATTGTGTGTAAATGTATGAGGCATGGGCTGGCAGCCAGAGCTGGCAACCACAAACACTATTGTAAGATTGTGTGTAAATGTATGAGGCATGGGCTGGCAGCCAGAGCTGGCAACCACAAGCACTATTGTAAGATTGTGTGTAAATGTATGAGGTATGGGCTGGCAGCCAGAGCTGGCAACCACAAGCACTATTGTAAGATTGTGTGTAAATGTATGAGGTATGGGCTGGCAGCCAGAGCTGGCAACCACAAGCACTATTGTAAGATTGTGTGTAAATGTATGAGGCATGGGCTGGCAGCCAGAGCTGGCAACCACAAGCACTATTGTAAGATTGTGTGTAAATGTATGAGGTATGGGCTGGCAGCCAGAGCTGGCAACCACAAGCACTATTGTAAGATTGTGTGTAAATGTATGAGGTATGGGCTGGCAGTCAGAGCTGGCAACCACAAGCACTATTGTAAGATTGTGTGTAAATGTATGAGGTATGGACTGGCAGTCAGAGCTGGCAACCACAAGCACTATTGTAAGATTGTGTGTAAATGTATGAGGTATGGGCTGGCAGCCAGAGCTGGCAACCACAAGCACTATTGTAAGATTGTGAGTAAATGTATGAGGTATGGGCTGGCAGTCAGAGCTGGCAACCACAAGCACTATTGTAAGATTGTGTGTAAATGTATGAGGCATGGGCTGGCAGCCAGAGCTGGCAACCACAAGCACTATTGTAAGATTGTGTGTAAATGTATGAGGTATGGGCTGGCAGCCAGAGCTGGCAACCACAGCACTATTGTAAGATTGTGTGTAAATATATTGTTCTAGTAGAAATTCTTCTGGCTATTTTCCTTGTTCGTCATTTTTATTCAATTGCTGCTCATTCAAAATATAGTAACTACATATAAATTAGTTGATGTTGTTTCTTGGTAGTTTGTCCAGTGGTGTGAAGGGCATTCAGAATTGTGGCAATAGAAATAAGTTACTTAGTTATCCATTATGTGTGTTTGCTGTTTAACCGTTTCAGTGCCAACTAAAATTATGATGACGTACCAGAAGTGCCAAGCCATTGTTTTACACTTGCACATCATTTTAAACTTACATTTTTATACGCTTAGTGTTCAAATGTCACCAGTCAAATAATACAATTCCTGAAAGAGCAGATAGTTTTCTATTTAGTTCCAAACCATAATAGTCAGATGACACAACATAGCGTATGAATACTAGTGTTTAGACTGTCATCCTGCACATTTTGCATGGTAAACATTTAGTTTTTGTTTATGATTTCCGGTTTATTTTGGCCGTCAAACTCATGAAAATCTAAGCATATTTGTAAAACCACACTTTTATAATGTTTAATCTTATTGGTCAATTTGCAACGTTATCATGGACACCGGCCAATGCCAGTAGACGTTGCAGAAATGAAATCAGCACAATCGGCTGAATTGCACTTCTTGGCAAAACCAGTGATCGGCAAAATCAGCTCTGTGGCACTGAAACGAATAAAAGATTGTAGTAGAGGAGGAATACTCTCTGACAGTGTCAGAGAGCAACTGCCACCATAGGGCTGACTTCTACCTGCATTCATAGATGTCCAGGCAATGCTGTCTTGAAGTGTAAGGTGATATATTGGGGAGATGATTGATAAGACACATGTATAGTTACCTATATAGTTGTCTGTATGGTTCCCTGCAGACACCTGAGGGTGTTTGACACTTGTTTATGTTATAAGAACATCTCCCTCTGCCGTTGATACTATCTCGATGTTGAGTAATATAAACTATATCAATATCACAGGTGAACTCATAAACTGTATCAGTATCCTGTCTTTGGTGAGCTGTGTGTGACAGATAGAAGGTGATGTTAATCACCCCAGGCCCATGGTATTGTCCCTCCTGCTGCCACATATGTGAGGCTTGATACTTTGATAAGACAGTGCCACAGAGAAGCATTGTAAGCTTTGCACCTCAGATGTGAGAGATTGTCCCGTGTGCCACTTCTTGTTTGATGTTTGTGGCACATCACATCATTATGGAAACTAACTGTCACCAAATGTAACTACAGCTGGCCTTTCTTTTTGATACTAAAACACTGTAGTCATTTCAGCACAAGACACTGTGAACAACCTAGTCCAATGAATGACATTTACTGGTAGAGCTGATATCACCCAAACCTTTGAAGTTAAATCATGAAATACACAAACATGGGTTTTGTTGACTTATTGGACACCAGCCCTAATGCCTGTGTCCCCTGTATGGCTTCAGTAGTGTGCAGAAGTTAGATGTGGTGTAGATAGTGGTAATCTGTGTACACACAAGGACTTGCAACAGAGATGACTGGAGCCACAGACAGGCAGACTTTGGAGGGTCAACAAGTTACCTGGGATGTATATGTAATCTAAACAACTACCTGTGGTACATTTGACCAAATATGATGACTTGTATTAATAAGTGTTTTGTGTTGTTTCTCGTGCCAGAGTGTAGACCCTGCACGGACAAGGAGCTGCTGCATGCGGTCTGCACAAGTGACTTTGGTAAGCTTCTCTTTTGTCACATTATTTGTTTGGATTTTCACCATTGAATATCAGGTTAAATATGTTACAAGCTGTTGTGCCATGTTTGCAATTATACTTCTTGCAATTCCATTGTAGAAATATTAGAATAGGGAATAATCAAGCATGTTGATTTAGTAGTTATAAAACAGGTACTGTAAGATTTGAAAGCACAACACACTAACACTCACTCTTTGTGTCTTTCTGTAGATCCATAGCTCATCTGCCTACACTCATTCTTTGAGTTTACATCTGTAAGTCATCTGACTGCAGTCATTCCTTGAGTCTATGTTTGTAAGTCACCTGACTGCAGTCATTCCTTGAGTCTTCATCTGTAAGTCACCTGACTGCAGTCATTCCTTGAGTCCACGTCTGTAAGTCACCAGACATTCTGTCATTCCTTGAGTCTACATCTGTAACTTGTGTAAGTCATCACTGCAGTCATTCTTTGAGTCTACATCTGTAAGTCACCTGACTGCAATAATTCCTAGAGTCTACATCTGTAAGTCATCTGACTGCAGTCATTCCTTGAGTCTCTGTAAGTCACCTGGCTGTGGTCATTTCTCGAGTCTACGTTTGTAAGTCACCTGACTGCAGTAATTCATTGAGTCTGTAAGTCACCTGACTGCAGTCATTCCTTGAGTCTATGTCTGTAAGTCACTTGACTGCAGTCATTCCTTGAGTCTACGTCTGTATTGAAGTGCAAGTTGTCTGACTGCAGCTAACAACTTATAAGAAGTGTGTCTACAGCGGCTGTGCTTTGAATGCTAACCAGGCATTGTGTGGTC
The DNA here is from genome assembly GCA_963995525.1 of Escarpia spicata. Taxonomy (NCBI): domain Eukaryota; kingdom Metazoa; phylum Annelida; class Polychaeta; order Sabellida; family Siboglinidae; genus Escarpia; species Escarpia spicata. The sequence continues at coordinate 33,908,432 of OZ023210.1, forward strand.
GTGTGGCAGGAAAGATAAATGTGGGCATGTCATGAATGCATCACACATTTCATGAACAGGGGTCGTGTGTCACTTTCTTCTGGAGTTGTTAATGCGTTTGGCAGCAGCACAATGGAGTAGTGTTGGCACACACAGGGCCCCACAGTTCATCTTTACTGCATTCCCTCACTAGAATCAACTCGCTGGAGCTAACTTTTTGTGCAGTAAGATTTATGAGTGTTGTTTGGACATTGGCAGCATTATCTGAAGGGTAGATGGTTGAAGGGTAGACAGTCTTCAAGGATAGACAGTCTTCAAGGGGTGCCTATGTTTGGCTGTCTGTGGTGTTGTTCATCTTCTCCCAAGCAAATCTGTACAATTAATCTACAGAAAATCCGAGGGGTGCATTGGCTGTGTTGTGAGAGTAAATCATTTCGAACCATTACATAATTTAGTCATTGTCAACGTAAGTGTTTTTGTCATTTTATGACTTGTTAGATTAGAAACAGAAGTGGTAGTTTCTGTTGATCCTGTCCTGATGACACCCCCTGTCCTGGTGACATCCTCTGTCCTGGTACCTTCCCCCGTCTTGGTGACTCCCGATGTCCTGATGATTCCTCCTGTCCTGGTGACACCCCTTGTCCTGGTGACTCCTGTCCTGTTGATCCCCTACAGGTCCTGATAAAGGTATAGGTCCAGAATGTTGTGGTTGTGTTGTGCTAAGAAACTGCATCGGTTGTCGCATGGACGTGATGTCCTCTGCCTCCATTAACATTGCACCAGTTGTCAGTGCTGATATCCTCTATCTCCATTAACATTGCACCAGTTGTCAGTGCTGATGTTCTCTGCCTCCATTAACATTGCACCAGTTGTCAGTGCTGATGTTCTCTGTCTCCATTAACATTGCACCAGTTGTCAGTGCTGATGTTCTCTGTCTCCATTAACATTGCACCAGTTGTCAGTGCTGATGTTCTCTGTCTCCATTAACATTGCACCAGTTGTCAGTGCTGATGATCTCTGCCTCCATTAACATTGCACCAGTTGTCAGTGCTGATGTCCTCTATCTCCATTAACATTGCACCAGTTGTCAGTGCTGATGTTCTCTGTCTCCATTAACATTGCACCAGTTGTCAGTGCTGATGTTGTCTGTCTCCATTAACATTGCATCAGTTGTCAGTGCTGATGTTCTCTGTCTCCATTAACATTGCACCAATTGTCAGTGCTGATGTTCTCTGTCTCCATTAACATTGCACCAGTTGTCAGTGCTGATGTTCTCTGTCTCCATTAACATTTTACTAGCAAAACTGCCCATCCTCCAGATGGTGCTACATGCACACAGATGCAGAAGATGATTTACCAAAGTTTTCATACCTGATGCTTGTTATGATGTAAATTTGTTTATCTCAAGTTAACTAAAATATCTCCGACCGATTTACCGCAGAAAACATGCATCGATTAACATCCATCTGGCACCAAAACTGGTAATAACCTATAACCAGTGGGGACATTTTAAGAAGGGGTTTCTTCCAAGGGGCTGTAGATCATTCCCTGAAAGTTTGACATCCTAGATACAGAGCATCTAGGATGGAAAAGTTTGTACAACATATGATACATACAAACATACACATTGCAATCACACATGTATACATTCATACCCTAGCTAGATTATAGTTAGACTACTTTGGATATTTTACTTCTTGTTCTATGTTCCTCCACACATGTTCCTTGACTGGCAGCGTGTTTACTCTGTGTTGCAGTGATCGCGGGCAGCATAGAGAGTGCATCCCAGCTGCCACAGTTTGGGGAGACTGAACTGGCACTTCAAGTACACAAGGTCTACCGACAGAAACACAAACTATTTACAACAACAAAGTCAGCAGACTTGAACACAGTCAACATGTCACCTGTGAGCACATACGCACCTCGAGTTGTGAAGAACTACTGTGATGGTCATGTGATCGTGCCTCACAAGTGCAGTGTACATGGAGGCGCGGGACGTTTTCTTTTTCTTGGAAAGATCCGGTTAAAGAGGGCGCTGCTAAAGTGTGCGCCTCGTCTTGAGATGTTTCTTGAGATGTGGTCTCGGGCGTCACAGAGAGGCCAGGTCATGTGTCAGTTCGACTGAAACATAATCATGTATATAGACTCTGTACAGTTGCATGTGTCGATGCTGCATTGGCTGGTGATGAACACTGAATCATCTATAATATTGTGTACTAACATGCACTAGTTGTACCATCAAATGGTTGAGTCACTATGTGTGTGTTAGCTCATGCATGCATGTGTTAGGATGGATAAGATAAACAAACTGTGGATTATATTTAACTGCCAGACATATCAAATGTGTTATATGCTTAAAATTGACAAACAGGATCGGAAGTGTTGTGCTGAATAGTGCCAAATATGATTAGTTTTTTAGCCAGTAAGGTTGTGTCAGTTCAAAAAATGTAATATAAACCAACATTATTAGTATAATAGGTGTAAATAACTACAATTTTAGGTACATTATTATATTTTGAAGAAAGATCTGGATTGTTAGACATCATGATGGCAATGTTCTCTAAATGCATATTTAACACATGAAGAGGGTTTCTTTTAGTTATATATCATGTAATCTCATTTATGTTAATAATAAATATCTTTCTAAAATGCAGCAAGGTTATTTTTAAAAAGGCATACATTCTTAAGAAATGTTTCTTTCTGCCAATGATAAGGAGAATGGAGCCTTGGCTGAGATGTTGCTTAGTTCCTTGTGGCTGTGTCCAGTGCTCAGCTTCTCATTCAAATACTAATTTCCTTCTCTTCGTAATTGAGAATGACAGAAGAAAGGACCATATCACTCCAACCAGGGAGTCCTTTGTTTCAGGCTTGACTGACATTGACCCCTAAGTTGACTGGGAAGTGGTCAGTGCCTTGTCCTGCAGTCAGTTGACTCCTACTGCAAACTACCAATCAGACTTACTGAAGTGAAGTTGTGACAGCCCTGTAAGAATGTGGTGTTCTCAGTCACAGGTTGGCTCTGGGCAGGGCTGCCAGTAGCAGGGGAGGGACATAACAAATTTACAACACAAATCTTTTTATACTGAAAAAATAAGTTTTTCTTGTTATACTTGTTCTCTCTGGTAAGTTTGCTAAATGGTTATAATGACACTAAGTTTAGTAATTTACCTATGAACTTCTAAATGTGGCTTTGCTGAAAGCAACCACAATTGCTGTCATAATTGTTCAATTTATGTTTGAATGACATGCAGGTTTTTGTATTGGGTCTGATTCCTGTGAAAGAATTATGATAAATGGCAGGTTGTCAATGAAGCACAAGTTTTATTTAAAAAGGTGATGGTAATTACCAATTTGGTTTTGAAAACAAATTTGTGTAGGAATGTTGACGATTATAATTGGTAAGTAAGTACCTACTCTGGATTGATTCATGAAATGTAATTGTGCTCAATTAGTGTTAACCAAAATCATTTTTTTTACAGTAATTATAGGGCAGATGAAAATATTTGTGGAACCATTTTATTTAGAAAGTGTAAATTCTTGTCATACATGTCACTGCAGTTTTGTTTTGTTTTGATTGATAACTGTGTTTCTTTTTAAGAAAGTGTAAACACTGAATGTCACGAACAACGTAAGACACTGAATATATCGTGAACGGTGTTAAACACTAAATATCAGAATCCTTGTAAAACAAAGATTCATGAACAGTTTAGTTTATGCTGAATGAATAATGCTGTGTGAAGACCTTTGTTGTTTTATACAATGCCACATTCACCACTCTCCTTCCACCTGTTGTATCATGCCCTGCTGTCGGACAGGTGTATTGTGTTTGACAAGTGCTGTCTTTGGTCTTTGATGAGGTGGGCAGGAAGAGACACTAACTGTGACAGGCCGACTGTCACCCTAGGTGACACAATTCATTAAGACACTTTTTACCTGACCATCTCAAGTTTCATCTCATCACTGATGTGTAAATGGTAATGGTAGACACGTTTTTATAAGTGGACGTTTTGCACCATTCTTTTACTATTAATAAATCTGTGATTCCATCCGTGAAGGGAAACTGAGCAGAGGTTGAGTGGCACCTTTAGACAGACTCCTGTCTGCTCTTACAGTGTCTTGTCCTTACTTGTGCATACTTATTTCTCTCCTGTCAGTCCTTTGAGCTCTCAATGTCTCGTCCCTGAACTGCTAGTTTATGTTTTGTCTTATTACAATCAAGCGTTGATCTCGGTACAGTTAATCATGTGAGGTGTTTGTTTTGTGATGCTGTGTCAAATTTAAATGTATGCTGAATTTATTACACATCAAATTAAGTTGAATTTAAAGCATAATTGTACATTTGTGATTACTATGTCCAGTTACTGGACACTGTAAAGTTGGTATCTCAGGTGATGAACATATGATGTCTGCTTCGTGTCATGTTCTCGTGTCACTGTACAATTGGTATCTTGAGTGATGAACACATGATGTCTGCTTTGTGTCATGTTCTCTTGTTGCTGTACAATTGGTATCTCAAGTGATGAACACATGATGTCTGCTTTGTGTCATGTTCTCTTGTTGCTGTACAATTGGTATCTCAAGTAATGAACACATGATGTCTGCTTCATGTCGTGTTCTCTTGTTGTTGTACAGTTGGTATCTCGGATGATGAACACATCATGTCTGCTTCGTGTCATGTTCTCTTGTCACTGTATAGTTAGGATCTTGAGTGATGAACACATGACGTCTGCTTCATGTCATGCTATCATGCCATTGCTGAGTTTCCTTGTAACAAGCGAACGTTATCTTCAAGCTGCAATACTAATGTTGCAAAATAAGTCATTCGTTACTGAGGAATTCAACAACCTTAGACTATTATTGGACAAGTACCAGGAAGCCAATACCTAGCAAGCACAAAGGCAGTGCATTGAATGTGCAGCAGCATGCAGAGAGCCATTTTAGAAGTGCGTTTGAGGTGGTTTGTGAGATAGAAAGAGAGCATTGTTGAGTTGGTGTCTGCAACAGTCATGTGCCATTGTTGCCAGTCACGAAACTGGCACAAATGTGATGCATTAACTCGCCCTTTAGTGAGGATGACTGCAAAATACTACTTGAACATGTTACTTAGTAATCAAAATGTTTATTATTCACAGTTCTCTAGGGTCTTGTCAAACAAGTTCCTGACTATAATACTTATATCGAGAACAGTATTCCTACTCTGAATTAAACAAGTGTATTTTGTTGCATCAGATTATGGAATAATTGTGTTGTAAAAATGTTAATATGCAAACAGTTGTACAGAGAATTGTACAGCAGAGAATTATTTTTGATGTTACGTACAATAATTATATGTGAGCTTGAGGGTGTATAATAAACATGCTTTTGTGTTTACTTGAATCCCTTCTTGATAACTTTGTGTGAAGACAAACTGTAGTGTCTGTACCTTGTGCCATTCAGAGCCTCAGACTCAGGATATCATGGTAGATAGTGTAAGACCACATTTAGTGTCCGTCTGCCATTCAGAGCCTCAGACTCAGGATGTCATGGTAGATGGCGTAAGACCACATTTAGTGTCTGTCTGTCATTATGCACTTAATGTTTCGTGTGATATTTGAATTTTTTCGAACACTTACAAGTTGGTGCAGTGAATACTGAATGTACTACTGCATTAGATCTTTCATGAGGTACCAGTAAATATGTACTAGTCGCCCGTGTATTCACACAGTTTGCAGAACGCACCAAAATGTCAAAATCCGTCACCAGATTGGGATGAAATTGAAGGGTATCAGGTTTGGGTTGATTTTTCTGATAAATTTAATGTAATTTTCAAGAGTTTTCCACATGAGGTCACTTAATTAATGTTTCATGTGCTGAGAAAGTTTAAAATTAAATTCTCCATCTAGCACAAGATAGGTTATAATGGCTGCCTATGTAAAATCTATTGTGGTCTTACCCCAGATTGCAAGTGGGCAAGGAAGCTATGTGTCTATTGGCAGTCTAACGAAACTCTATTTCTGGCCAACCTTGTCGCAAATTCATGTTTTTATTTATTCAGATATTGACATGGCTGGCTTCTGCACAGTCAGTAGTTCGATATCAAATTGTCACTGTTAATTCAGGAATGCTAACTCTGCTTTCTTTAAGGTTTAACAACACATTTAATTATGTTAACATCATCATAACAATTTAATATAAAAACTCTCATTTGGTCTCTTCTTCACCTTTGATTTCTATTCATATGTATCAGAAGATGGTGAATATTGGGGGATGAGGCTTACTAAAACCCTTCAACTGCACCCCAACCACCAACAATTCCAACTGTACCCACTTTTAGACTCACCAAAAAGCTTCAACTGTGCCCCACTTGCAGAATTATTTGGGGGCTAAAATACAAAATATAGTTCAACTCCTCACCAAACATATTGGGGGGTTATCACAATATTGTCTTTAAAAATATGAAATGTCTGCCATCTTTCTAGATGATCTTGTGAGTTTTGATCTTCATCATCTTTTATCTTTGTAAATAAAAATGTACTGTTTGTCTTGCTTAACAAGTTGACAACAACACAAACATGCAGCTGAAACTCGTGAAAATTGCACTTGTGGATACAATTGGACTACAAAAGTAAGCAATGCAACTCAATTAAAACAGAAGCACGAAATGCCGACACTTTGTGCATCAGACGATTTAAGGAGGGGGGGGGGGGGGCGTGCGATTTAGATCCACCCCGGGAACAGACTTTGCACAGCAATTACGTGGGACGCATTTGGTGCGACAGTCACTCGTGTAATCTGTAAAATTATCATGACCATCATTTTGAATAATCATTAAGTATTACGGATACAAAATGTATTAAATTATTGCTCTAATTATCGATGCTTCCTTTGCTAAGCCCTCTCCCAAAACGCAGATGCTCTGAGTGAAACCACGGGCGCTCCACCATAAAGTATTTACAATTTACTTCGATCAAAGTACGAGATAATGAACAAGTCATAAAACCAACAATATATGAGTGTTTAAATGTATGTGAGACCGAAGGTTGACTCGGTGAACGGCTGTGCTTTGTGCGTGTAACCCGAGCGTGGGTATCACGTGTCGGGCTGTCTCGGCGTTGGTCGACCGACTTCATAGAGAGACGGACCCACTGACGGCAACACCCGCCAAGCGACACCGCGACTGAACAGAACTCACAACAACAACAACAACAACAACAATCAACGCAAACTAAATCATCGACAAGCATTTGTTTTAAAAACAACATATTTCATCTAAATAAAAAATGAATGAATTTATTAATTTGATAATCTAGTCAGACACTTGCATGGCGACATATTATGATAAGGCTCTCTTTTGTGGAAACCGTCCCCTCTGAAAATCGTTTCGCTATAGCTGATCTATAGTGCATACCATCTGAGATTTTCATAGTATGTATAGCCATTGTAGCAGCGGTCCTCAATCAGGGGCGGATCCGAGAAGGTAGATTGATGTGAAGTTATGGAAGTACGTTATTAAGTCTCTATCATAAATAAGTACATATGTATAGGTATGCAGTGCACCTGTATAACACTGTGATTGGTTAATAAAAAAAAAAATATAAATGTGGCGTTACGTGTGTGACATGTTTTGTTACGTGTGTGACGCTTGTGAATTTGACCTAGTAATTTCCTGAAATTTACCTAGTAATTGGCAGTTTACATAACAATATGAGATTTTTGATGTATGCTATGCTAACAAAAGACAGTGAGGTTACTTGATTGTAATAAATCAATAAATTATGTGGATGTTGTAATATATGTCAAATCCAGTGTTACGTGCGTGACGCTCAAAACTCTAACTTCAGATGGGCACATCAGTTATTGTCCAAAATCTGTGAAGTTTTACAAATATGTTAATAAGTGGCATTATCCTAAACAGGCATATATGTATAGGAAAACTCTGTGTAACATACTTTTGTTACGTGTGCGACGCTTGTGGAAATGACTTACTAATATGCTGACAGTTACCTAGTAATGCACTGTTTACTGAGTTTACATAACAATACGACATGCTTAATGCATACTATAATTTAGCACAACATAATTAGGTAAGCTTATTATAATAAAAACAATAAATTATGTGACATATTTATGCGAAGAGAGGAATATTGACTTATGTTAGGATGAATCCAAGCAAATCAGACATTAGAAAGAGGGAATTGAGGGTATATTTCCCCATGGGTGTCAAGTACTGTCAACTATAATTTACCTGATGTGGTGTTGCCCCATTGTAACACATTAGCAATTCAATTATAGTTATTAAAAGTTTGTAAAAAATATATTGTGTCATGATCGATATACGTAGGTATTAAATTCACAAATGGAACGTAGCTTTATGTGTGTGACACACATATGTGTGGCGGCCTAGGAAAATCAGTCGGAAGTCGCCAGGCGTAATTGCCCGCAAACACGCCATAAAGTTGATTTTGCGTCATCGGGTTGATTTTGAGATTTCGTTGCGATCTTTTAGCTAACATACTTATTTATAAGTTCACCAAGTAGTTTCCTGATTACCTAAGTGAAAGTTGTACTTTTTTGTGTTTTTGTAACCGTGAAGTTCGTCGGTTGCAGCGTTTCAGAATTAAAAGCGCTCTATTTTGCGAACGCTTAAAACCTAGGACAGAAGTTCCCATGCCCATATATGACATACCGTTCGAAAGCTATTTACAGCATGCAGTTTCCTAGCAGCAGTACGCATGAATACGTTGGAAGAAAATTGAGTGCACAGTGAAAGTTAACGGAATTTTATTTGGAAGTTGGATTGGAGTTGTTTGTGTAGTTCGATTCATTATTAGTTTAGTTTGATGTTGCTGTAGTTTATATCTGTACACATTTCTTAACAGTTTAACGTGTTATTGAACCGGATTTCGTTGGAAATACAGACTATGGGACGAATTTCGTTTCGTGTTTACTATCTTCGAAAAATCGAAGATGGCTCCGCCCATAACCATGGCATGGATGGACCGAAGTCGGCGAAGTCTTGCTCGGTGTTTCAACGCATTGGCATTGGTGAACATGCAGTATATCGCAAGTGGGGACATCCTCAACGAACTTGTGAATGACTACTTTGTGACACACCCGATCGGCAATGATGACAATGATTCGGACTTGTCTGATTCGAGCGAGGACGACTTTGACCCGGAGCTGGCAGAGGAAGTGAACGGATCTGTCAATGGTGACAGTCAAACTGTATATGACGACCCGAGGCGCAAGATGAGAACACAAACGCCTCTCTTCAGACCCAAACAACAACAGTTCTTTTTAGAGCTAACCACATATTCACGGAAGAGTTTGCTACCTCTTGCGTGTTGATTAGTAATATACTTTTTGGCTAACAAACCAACTTTTTTTGACGGTGCTCTTTAAATTATTGTAACTTTAAAAGTAACAATCAGAATTTGATAATAGTTTTAGTGTTCCAAAGCTGAGATACATAGTTACATTTTCTTCACTACATTGGACATGGTGATAGCACTGGATATTTTGATATAATATTAATACTGCAGCAAGATTTTATTTTGACATGTATTATGATGATTCCCGACACTACGAGTACTTTTTTCCTGCAATAATGTTTGATGGGTGCCCTCTTTAAAGTCTTGTAACTTTAAAAGTAGCCATCAGAATTCAATAATTCTGTAAGCTAAAGATAACAAACACAGCTACATTTGCTTCACTGGATTGCATATGGTAATAGCAGCAGATATTTTGTTATACCATCATGAAGTTTTGTTTTCATGTGAATAATGACTCTCAACTTTAAAACTGATTTTTCTCCTGAACTAATTTTTGATAGGGGCCCTCTTTAAATTCTTGTAACTTTGGTTCTGGTGGGAATATTTGAATACAGTAAACTGTATTGGAAGTAAAAATAGTGTTGCTTTCCATTTCTTGAATAAAAATACATATTATTTTTGTCGATGTGACTGGTTTTCCTAGGCCGCCACACATATATTTCAAACTTTATACAGTTAAATATTTCTTCGTGTCTTTCATTTGTTGGTATTATTCATACGTTGATTTATAAATCAATTAGAGATTAAAGAAACAAAAATAATCTTGGGAAATTTTTGTTGTTGAAAATTGTGTTACGTGTGTGACAATGTTAAAATTATATGTAACTTTTAACCAAAATATTGTTGTGGGTTAAATTTAATTTTATTGTAACCTCGTGACATCTGAGTACACCTAATTAACTTCTTAAAAAAAATTACAATACAACTGTGTTGTTTGAATTTAGAAAATGGGTGTTATAATAAATTACATAACAAAACACATACCTATATGCAAAATGGCCATTATATCCCATTACAATTAATAAAATCTTACTTTTTAACTTGTTTCATAACAATGATATATAGACGTAGTAAATGGGTCAAGATTTTTCTATCCTAGTGCAATTATAGCAAGTCACCTCTTAAAATTAGGCTCACTTTCCGTGGAATCGCCCTCCAACTGTACCAACCTTTAAACCAAATGCAACCCCTATGACCTCCAACTGCACCCCGCTTTGAGACCTATAACTGCAACTCACGCGCACCCACACACCTATGCCTACGTCGCTTGTCGTCACATGGAATTAAACAAATAATAAGAGTCTGAAGCAGAAGACCGTTGTCCTTTCATTTTGGACACTTCCCGTCATCATAGACACTTCACTGCACGACCTTTATCGTTGGCCTTTCACCATAGACTCGTCATCGCAGGACCTTTATCGTTGGCCTTTCACCATAGACTCGTCATCGCAGGACCTTTATCGTTGGCCTTTCACCATAGACTCGTCATCGCAGGACCTTTATCGTTGGCCCTTCACGATAAATCCGCCATTACGGTTCCTTCAATATTGGTCCTTTATCGTTGGACATTCGTTGTAGACCCTGCACCCGGTGAAATCCCTTACTGTTGCATAACATAACATAACATAACATAACATAACATAACATAACATAACATAACATAACATAACATAACACACAATCGTCAATCCTTCAAGTGAAGAATTCGTTCTACAATAACGTGTCGTAAATTCGTTTTACGATAATAGGTGCATAATTCGTTGTCGACCCTTCACTACAGGCATACGTGTCATTGTTAGTCCTTTATTGTTAGAATGTAGACTTTCGTTGTATGTCCCTTCACTGCAGACTCTTCACGGTGGGCCCTTCATTATAGGGCTCCAGCGAAACTGTCAATAACTGGAGATTGAATTAATAAAATACCACATTCTGCATATTATTATTTACTTGATTTTGTGTCATTAGTGATGCATTTGCATTAAATGGAGGAAGAAATAATTTATTGTAATTGTGGCCTACCTGTTTGAAAATAAAAAGGTTTTATATTTCACCGTTCATTTATCAAGGTTGATTAAAAAGGCGTAAATGAAAGGGCGTACATTCGCCACGCAATTCTGAAAGCTGACCACGCCTTGGAAACCAAGACAGTCTTCGTGATTAGAACTAAGTATTGCAAGAACGAATATCGCCACTGCGTAAAATCAGTAATTGCTTGCAAGGTAAATGATTACTTTGACGTGTTCAACTACGCCCAGCCTGTCTTGGCGCACATCAAACTGCCCGGACGCCTGCGCTCTCAGTGTAGTATCATAAAGCATCCAGCAGCACTTCTGTATGGGCGGCTCGGGTCAGGCCGCTACAGGCCGCGCAGACAGACATGTTATGCTAGACGCGGGATTGATCAAATCTCGCCCGGAGTGTGCGCGCGTGCATGTGGTCGTGTTTGTATGCGTGCGCGTGTGCGTGTGCGTGTTCGTGTGCGGTGTGTATGTGCGTTCATGTGTGAATGCCTGTGTGTGGTGATGAGGCTTACCAAAACCCTCCAATTGCACACCCTTATTCACAAAATAATAACTTTCAATTGCAACTGTTTAAAGCTAAAAAAACCAATTACATTCAAGCGGAACTATTTGGCCTCAGCGTTCGAGGGAGTGCGTACGTGTCCATCGCTCCCCCAGCCTACGGTCTGCAACTAGATATGATACCTGCGGGGTCCATTTGAAGGGTTTTGATAAAACTCAGCCCCCGGCAATATTCACAACGTTCCGACGCTTATGCCACAGATGTGCAGACAACTTATTTAATTAACATGGATGATTGTTTATTATTCTGTACTATGAAAGGAATTATAAAAGTACACACACACACACACACATACACACACACACACACACACACACACACACACACACACACACACACACACACACACACACACACACACACACACACACACACACACACACACACACACACACACACACACACACACACACACACACACACACACACACACACACACACACACACACACACACACACACACACACACACACACACACACACACACACACACACACACACACACACACACACACACACACACACACACACATATATCGTCTGCACACGTAATTTTCTTAATAACATATTTCGTGCTAATCTTCTGCTGATTATAACTTCGACATAATGAACATTTACAGACTTAGTGCACTTTCTTTTGTCAAACCAATTTTAACTTGAAATTCCTCCGACATCTCAGGTCCACTGCTCTTTCTTTCGTTCTCTCAAAGGTCCCTCACAGCTTCCACCATCCCGACACCTGCTCCTAGCCATCTTAGTGTTGCCGTCACCATAACTCTCGGGTCTATGGCATTATGTTAAGCCATATAAATGCCAACGAACGTCAGTATCATATTTCCTCGTACTCAATCTTTTTTCTACCAGCCGATGTAACGCAGACGTCTCATCGATTGTCCACCTTCCATCCTGAACTCGTCTTATTGTTCGCATAATTCCTGTTCCCCTCAGTTCCTCATCTTTCCATTCGAAATCTTCTCTAGCAGCGTCATGACACTAGTTGGAAGTGTGGTGCCTCCCCAAGGACAGTTGTTTTTTGACATTTTGTGTTAATGTTGCGTACTTGTATAATTCTTTTTATTGTACATTCAATATATGTGCGTGCGTGCGTGCGTGCGTGCGTGCGTGCGTGCGTGCGTGCGTGCGTGCCTGTGTGTATCTGCACACGTAGTCTTCTTAATAACATTTTTCGTGCTAATCTTCTGCTGATTATAATTTCATCGACATAATATATATATATATATATCGCTTGACTGACATATATAGATATATACATACATAAATATATATATATACAGGGGTATATATATATATTATACATATATATATATATACATATATATATATATACAGGGGTATATATATATATATTATACATATGCACACACACACACACACACACACACACACACACACACACACACACACACACACACACACACACACACACACACACACACACACACACACACACACACACACACACACACACACACACACACACACACACACACACACACACACATATATATATAAAACAAAATGTAGAAGATATATATATGTACTAGAAAAGGTTGTAGCAAGTTGTCTAAGGTCTGACATTAGCACAAATGTCTTAACTAATGTGTCACAATCGGCATATAGACAGTTTCATTCAACAGAGACTGTCCTCTTGAAGGTTCATAATGACATTAACTTGAACATTAATAATGGTAAAGTGACTGCACTTACCTTACTAGATCTCTCTGCCGCTTTTAACACGATTTATCACAGCATTCTCACTGAATGCCTATTGAAATGGTATGGCATATCTGGCACAGCTCTAAGCTGGTTTTTTCTTCATGTCTATCTGATATATACCAAACTATAAAGATTAGGAACTGCTTTTCAGCTGCACTGCCGGCTTTATTTGGTGTTCCCCAGGGTTCTGTTCTTGGGCCTTTGCTTTTAACTCTTTACACTACGCTACTAAGCTCTGTTATACAAAGACATAACTTGGATCATCATCTTTGTGCTGATGATACCCAGATCTACATTTCGTTGGCTACCCCGGATACAAATCGCTCCCTTAACCAACTTAGTGATTGCCTTCAAGATATCTTCCACTGACTGACTGACAGCAAGTTGAAATTAAATGCAAATAAAACTGAATTGATCATTATTGATACTCCTGTATAGTAAACTGGATGTTTTTTTCCCTATGCGTATTTTAAATCAGTATATCACGCCAGCAACCTCGGTGCGGAATCTCGGAGTGATCTTTGATAGTAACTTCAATTTCCAACAACACATATCTCAAACATGTCGCTGCTGTTTTTATCATATTCGTGATCTTCGCTGTATCCGCCGGTATATGTCATTTTCTGTTGTTAAAACTATTGCAACAGCGCTTATTAGCAGTAGACTTGACTATTGTAATTCCCTCCTTTATAATATCGCTAGCAAGGATATCACAAAACTACAGCGTGTCCAAAATTGTCTAGCAAGAGTAGTTACAAGGTCTCCTCGTTTGTCTCGCTCTGTACCACTTTTGAAGTCTTTGCATTGGCTTCCTGTACGATATCATTATGATATTTAAGATCTGTATCATTACATACAAGGCACTGTCCAGTAAGCAACCAAGTTATTTGCATTTCATTTCTTACTCCATCTAGTTCTGACTTACTTTTTGTTCCTAAAGTCAACATTAACATTGGAACTAGGGCTTTTTCTGTTGCTGCACCAACTCTTTGGAATATGCTCCCTCTTAGTGTTAGTTGACCATCTGTTGACAACTAGAATACTGCTTATGGATTTTGAGATTGACCAATCCTTTTGTTTTGATGCGCCTCTGAGCTTGGTTTCCAAGGATTTAGGCGCAATAGAAGTTATCTTATTATATATATATATATATATATATATATAAAACGCAAATGCAATATATATAAAACAAATGTAGCAAACACTGCACAGAACCGCTGAATGAGTAGACGTTATTCGAGAGATATGAGTGAATAACAGAACCTATACTTGCCAACGTTTTAGTCCTTTATGCCATAACTCTGCGTCCGCCGTGCGCCGTTTGCTGCCATATCTCAGAAACCGTTCAGCAACTTTTTGTCTAATTTGCATAGACGTATCTTAAGCCACTATATACGAGAAATCTGTATTTGATTGAATCATTCTAAGGGCCCCGTAGGGCCCACGAAACAGGTAAATGTTCACATTTTGCGTATTTTTTCAAAAACGTTTTCTCTGATTTTGTCGACATTTGATGTAGTAGTGCCACTATACATAAGAAATCTGTATTTGATTGAATAAATCTAAGGGCACCCCAGGGCCCCCCAAAATGCTAAACTACTGATGTAAGCCTCCTGCGGTAGCCTGGGCCGCTGATCTCTATTTATAACTGAATAGTGGACTTTGCCCTATCTCTGATCACTGGGTTGGTTGATTGGATCGCTGGTGTAAGAGATTATGCTGTAAGCCTGTGTATTGGATATATAGCCTCAGTTCACAGCCTGCCGTTGTCCCAGTGTCAAACAGAATGCCTCCACGTGGGTTGTAACTTACTAATGTGTAATGGGAATCCCCACTGCACTGGCAGAACCTGAGAAACTTTAAAACAGCAATAGACATAATCATCAATGCAATATAAAGATATGATCTAGGATTAAAATAAAATAACTTAGGTATAAAATAATATGTAAAATAAAATAACTTAGGTATATTCGAAAAGGTTAAAGCATTTAGCCAAAATCATAAGGACTATTATTCAGTTGTTTTACTACACATGTTGCAGCTATTACTTCACACCAATTCATTCAGTATTATGTCATTAATTGCTACTGTTTTAAGTCAAAATGCATGCTATGTATATGCACCTTGTGAACAAATAAAGTTTTATCATAGTTCATTTCTTTCTTCTTTCCATTCTGAGAGGGGGGTATGGACAAAATGAGAAAAGAAAATGTGTGCACATTTTCTTAAGCAACATTTTACTGTGCTACATGCGAGATTACAGCTCACCAACTATCCTGCTAGGTTTCTACAACCACTAGGAATCGGCCTAAATAGCAGAGTATCAGGATCAAATTCTACATTATTTTTAATAACAATTAACTAATATATACAATCTTCACGAAACGGTCTACTTGAATATTTTATTTCCAAGTGTATCTTCATTGGCATGCATATAGTCACCATTAAACATGTCAACATTTTATTTCCTTCATAACCCTCAATGAACTGTAAATATGATTCACCAAAAGTCATTTCATTAATAATTACAAACTCACAATATAGTTCAAAGGACTTCAAGGCCTCTTGGCCCATTTGTTTTATTCCGGGAGATTTATCGGTGTTTCAGCACGCTTCCCGTGTGGCGCTGTCTCTCGGATCCTGACATCGGAAAACTGGGGGGGGGGGGGGCTTTGTAGATTTCTCTACGGAACAGCGGTTCAGCACGTCTCCCGTGGTATGTCCCGCTCTCTCAGATGATGGATTCAGAAGATTGTGGTGGGGTGGGGTGCTGTTTGAGATTTGAAGCGAATATCCGGAAGATTTGCTTGTATTCCGGGAGACCGGGAGTTACACAAAAAATCAGGGATACTCCCGGAAATCCTGGGAGAGCTAGTTGGCAGGTATACAGAAGTGATATGGATTTCGAAAGCAGAATGGAGAGTTGGAAATAAGGTTGGAGGGAAGGAGACCCTGCAAGGGGATGACTTGTTGTCAGAATGTATGGTTATTCAATATCATGCATGGTCGAATGCAGACGTGCGATGGAGAATATATATTTAAGCGGACACAAATGTACGGAGGAAGGTTGATCGAGGTAGTCACGAGACACAGGGTTCCAATCAAAACGTGTTACAAGCTGAACCAGAGAGCAGCAATAACAGATCGTTACCTCAAGTGAGAACAACTGGACCCGGATTTAATTATCGGAGCAAGGCCAAGGGTGTTGGGTCAAAATGTGTCAAATGTAATATCTACAATATAAAAAACGAACCCCACCACCTCGACGAAAGGTAGTTAAGTTGAGGACAGACCGTTTTCTAGATACAGTTGGCGAATATTTGAACCTGGAGTGTCGTCTTCCTATGCAAGCAGCCTGTCATTGTCGGGACGGGATCACCACGCTGTGTATTCACGCACTACCTTGCCCGCGGCGGCTTGCATTGTCCGTGAATAAATAAACAGTTGTAGTTGGACGCGACTAGCTGGAGGGTGCAGCGGCTCTACTAAACAATTATTGACAAGGCCTTCAGTGAATTCTCCCTGGGACAAAGTTGGCAAAGGCACTTGTGTCAAAACGGGCTCTTTACACTAATATACTTGCGGATCTACGAAATAATCTGGAGTCTTGAGAGGGAATATGTTGTACACTTTGGGAACGAGGACTGTGTGTGTGTGTGTACGTGCGTGTGCGCGCGCGTCCTAAACTTTTATGCTAAACTATCCTGGTTGTTGTTGATTTAATGATGATTAAAACTAAAAGGAGGCAGTACTCATTTAGTAAACGGAATTTATGTTTCAGATTTAAAACATGTTATTATTATTTGTTGCATCCTGGTGCAATGATGTGCTCTGCTAATGCAGGTAGTACTACACTCGGACACTTTCCCCGTTAGTGGACTGGTCTGGACTAATGATGTAACACAGGATCGAGCCGCCTGGTTTAATATATTGGTGCAGCATAAACAAGAGTCTACTATAGTACAACTTCAATGTTTCAATTTATTGTTCCGTACACAATACAACAACGTCTTGTATGAACACAACAATTGCCTATATGTCACACTGTGCACATTGTGGAAAACAACAATACGGTATTGATACCTCAAAAAAGGCATTTAGGCAATGCCAATTTATTCTTCTTTTGGATATTTCCACTGCATTCTTTCTGTCTTGGTTGCAATTAGCATATGGCTGAGTTAGAAAACAGGGATTTTGTCAGCTCGTGTTGGCGGAAACAAGGCCTGAGTGTCGTGTAGAGTAAGCAATGAACAGGGAGATTGGTGGAATCATCATCCTTGGAGCTGGGGCAATATCTCATTGTCTGCAGAAAGTCTTCCATTACAAGTGTTCCATTGCTACCTATTACCCGACTACTGGCACAGAAGCTGGGGAGCCACAGCAAGACAAACCCCACTAGGAACAACAACTGACCTATATTTGTTTTACCTGTTGTTTTAAACCCAACCCACTTGTCATTCCGTCTTTAACATCATGTGGCAGTCAGTTTACATTTACAAAATGTAAGATTCTATTGCATGTAGAATGCCAGCCTTACAAGACACCTGGCTGACCTACAACCTAGCTCAAGTTTGGTCAGTCTTCCAAATATACCAAATATACTTCCCCCGTCTGGTGGGAGGTTGCCTGGAGCACACCCCACAGAGTTCCCTTTCCCAGCTGGGGGCTGCCTGGTCCAAGGGAGCAGGGCACAGAGAGTTTCGTTTCCCATCCCACCTTGGGCTAGTCCTACTGCCTCCAGCAACTGGCAACATACTGCAAACCAATCAACAATGGTGTATCTTCTAGAAACACTACAATTGACATTTTACGACATTACCGAAACTAGAAATACATTACTTTAATACCCATACTAGGTTTATTAAATATCAACTGACAAAGTAGTTTTCTGCTACGGCATTACTTCCTTTTAGCTAAGTCTGCAATACCTGGTATCCCACACGCGTAATATAGATGGCTTCAGATGCCAGTACCGTGCTAACAAATAACAACTTGACAACCGAAGCATCCAGTAGCTTCATCATTTTGTTATAATATCAATACACTAACAACTCTAGCAAAACTTAATCATTCTGTGTGGAAGTGACTGTTGCACAGGATACATAACCTGAATCACAGAAACATTGTCTTCTTCACTTTCACGTCAACACACAACATAGTACCAATAACAGTATTGTTCTTTGGTAAATGCAGAACATTATTAATAAATCAAGTAAAATGAAAAAATAATCACTAATTTATATCATACTTTAACTTAACCTCGTGGAAAAGTATAAAAACATAAATACAGGATAAGCATTATAATGATCTTAAAACACACCTTAACTATTGTCAAGTCATAACACAAATACTGGCTGCCTTTGAGGGCTCTGATCTTGTCAGAGAGTCATATGGGACATATCTCTATCCCAACACAGTGTTAGCACTTTGAAGCTGCAATAACTTGCAATATTTCATATGGAAATGCTGATAAAAGTTTGTTGAGGAAGTGTCGCTTGACTGACATATGATCTCAGGAAGAGATACTGGCTTGATCTAGCCAGTACAGGAAGCTACTTGATAGATTGAAGTTGTGAGAATTAATTAGATATTAGTTGGCACTTCAAATATAAACTCACGCTGGAGCATGTGTGAGACATTATGTGTGATACGAATATATAAGTTCCACACTACTGTCATGGCAACAGCTGCCTGGATCACTACTGGCATCACTTTGCACATGGCTTTCATTTCTCATCCCCAACTAACATACAAAGTGCACTGCTAATCAAAAACATTGCTAAATGAATACATGGTCCAACACATGTTCACATGCAGACATGTCTATTAAAAGTATATTTGTTTCAAATAATGCAAGAAACAACATTTCTAAATATGTTGCTTTGGTTTAGAACGTACTATAAACATTGATTTGTTATGATTTAAAGCTATATTTAATAGTATTCTAACAACAATTGGTCAAACTATTTGATCTCAAGGAAGATCATTTACCTTGCTACACAGTCCAGATAAAACTAACCTTTAACATCATAGCTGATTCTGTTATTATCTCCGGATATAACCTTACCCATTCTAAATTCATGTATGTAAACTATTTCACACATAACATGAGATTCCATCACAACTGTCAACAAAGACAATGAAACATTAATGAGTTAACAGTGACCAGCAACAAATACATATGGTGGATAGTTCTAAACATAGACTGGGCACACACATCTCAAGTTCCAAAGTTCTTGTAGTGCTATCCCATGTGCCCCCATATTGGCATAATGACATTCAGGTTCTTGCTAATTATTTATAGATAAAGACATAAGTTGTTCATCATAGACAAAGTGCTTGAGATGAATCCTGGCTCCTCCCTTTCACGTCACTAGGTGTGTATTTCTCCCTCCTTTCACATCACTAGGTGTGTATTTCTCCCTCCTTTCACATCACTAGATGTGTATTTCTCCCCCCTTTCACGTCACTAGGTGTGTATTTCTCCCTCCTTTCACGTCACTAGGTGTGTATTTCTCCCTCCTTTCACGTCACTAGGTGTGTATTTCTCCCTCCTTTCACATCACTAGATGTGTATTTCTCCCCCCTTTCACGTCACTAGGTGTGTATTTCTCTCCTTTCACATCACTAGATGTGTATTTCTCCCCCCTTTCACATCACTAGACATGTATTTCTCCCTCCTTTCACATCACTAGATGTGTATTTCTCCCTCCTTTCACATCGCTAGACATGTATTTCTCCTCCCTTTCACGTCACTAGATGTGTATTTCTCCCCCCTTTCACATCACTAGACATGTATTTCTCCTCCCTTTCACATCACTAGATGTGTATTTCTCCCCCCTTTCACATCACTAGACATGTATTTCTCCCTCGTTTCATATCACTAGATGTGTATTTCTCCCTCCTTTCACATCACTAGACATGTATTTCTCCCTCCTTTCACATCACTAGATGTGTATTTCTCCCCCCTTTCACATCACTAGACGTGTATTTCTCCTCCCTTTCACATCACTAGACATGTATTTTTCCTCCCTTTCACATCACTAGATGTGTATTTCTCCCCCCTTTCACATCACTAGACATGTATTTCTCCCTCCTTTCACATCACTAGATGTGTATTTCTCCCCCCTTTCACATCACTAGACATGTATTTCTCCTCCCTTTCATGTCACTAGATGTGTATTTATCCCCCCTTTCACATCACTAGACATGTATTTCTCCCTCCTTTCACATCACTAGATGTGTATTTCTCCCCCCTTTCACATCACTAGACATGTATTTCTCCTCCCTTTCACATCACTAGATGTGTATTTATCCCCCCTTTCACATCACTAGACATGTATTTCTCCCTCCATTCACATCACTAGATGTGTATTTCTCCCTCCTTTCACATCACTAGACATGTATTTCTCCCTCCTTTCACATCACTAGATGTGTATTTCTCCCCCCTTTCACATCACTAGACATGTATTTCTCCCTCCTTTCACATCACTAGATGTGTATTTCTCCCTCCTTTCACATCACTAGACATGTATTTCTCCCTCCTTTCACATCACTAGATGTGTATTTCTCCCCCCTTTCACATCACTAGACATGTATTTCTCCTCCCTTTCACATCACTAGATGTGTATTTCTCCCCCCTTTCACATCACTAGACATGTATTTCTCCCTCCTTTCACATCACTAGATGTGTATTTCTCCCCCCTTTCACATCACTAGACATGTATTTCTCCTCCCTTTCACGTCACTAGATGTGTATTTCTCCCCCCTTTCACATCACTAGACATGTATTTCTCCTCCCTTTTCACATCACTAGATGTGTATTTCTCCCCCTTTCACATCACAAAATGTGTATTTCTCCCCCCTTTCATGTCACTAGATGTGTATTTCTGCATGAGACCAGGGAAAGCCATGAGTTCTCACATCTGTCTTCTGGCTCACCCTGTCTGTATACGGTTATATATTGATACAAGAGTTAGCAAACCCTTTTATTGTCAGAACCCTAGTGAGATACTGTTGCCAGTCCCTTCTCCCCCCAGAGAGGACCAGAAACTGGGACACTGCTCACAGAGAGGACCAGAACCTGAGACACTGGTCACAGAGAGAACCAGAACCTGAAACACTGCTCACAGAGAGGACCAGAACCTGAGACACTGCTCACAGAGAGGACCAGACCCTGAGACACTGCTCACAAAGAGGACCAGAACCTGAAACACTGCTCACAGAGAGGGCCAGAATATGTTGTTTGATTTAGTCAGTGTTGGCCAGCATGGTGGAGTGGTTGTGGTATTGACTCAGTCAGTCAGTGTTGGCCAGCATGGTGGCGTGGTTGTGGTGTCGGATGGTAATGACAGCTGGAGGTTGCTCCCAGGGCTCTCCATCCACCTGCATCGGGGCCTTCCCTCCATGCAGTGTCATCTGAAATGTACACAACAACAAAGTTTAGTGAGAGCCAAAATAACGGAACAATCCTCCTGCTACAACTGCTAGTCTGAGAGAAGTGAACATCTCCTGCTATAACTGACAGCTCGAGAGAAGTGAACACCTCCTATACAACTGACAGCCCAAGAGAAGTGAACACCTCCTGCTACAACTGACAGTTTGAGAGAAGTGAACACCTCCTTCAACAACTGACAGCCCAAGAGAAGTGAACTCCTCCTGCTACAACTGACAGTCTAAAAGAAGTTAACACCTCCTGCTACAACTGACAGTCTTGAGAGAAGTGAACACCTCCTGCTGCAACTGACAGTCTGAGAGAAGTGAACACCTGCTACAACTGACAGCCCAAGCAAAGTGAACACCTATACAACTGACAACCCAAGAGAAGTTAATACCTCCTGCTACAACTAACAATCTGAGAGAAGCGAACACCTCCTGCTACAACTGATAGTGTGCAGCTGTCTTAGTCACTGATTTCATTTATGGCCAGATAAAAAAGAATTGCCCTACTGGGGCTGCTTATTTTACAAAATTGCTGTATTGTGTAGCATATTAATTATCATTACAACATAATTTAATAATTGCTATTTTAACACAAGCCAGGCTCAAAATGAAATGGACAGACTTCAAAAAATGATTAAACTATTATACTGATGACCACCTTTCCATAACTGTGCCCACTGTGATGTAGCACTAGTAGAAGCATGAGTTCTCCTTGATCTAGGGCTGCCTCTCTGGCCTTCCAAGCTCAAGTTCAGCAACAGACACCTCACTGTAAAGGCTATTTATTGTTAGACCAAATTCCTGGCAGCTGTCTAACCAATGTATCAAACCAAATCTTGATGATTCAGTACAGCAGGGGTATTGCCCCCACCCTATCCACACTGTTAACCCTTAACCCCGCCTAAATGACACCAGATGAAAGCTACTCAGTGGCGATATATTGCAATTAGTCCGCCACCTGTTTCATGGTATTTTAAACCTGGTCTTGTTTTACTAACAAGTATGTACGCCTAGATGCTACAACTATGTATGCAACAGTGGGTTCACTGTTACAGACCAGCTGTACTGCACAGTGCACACATACACCCACTAACTGCTCTCAACAACAGTGTGTTCACTGTTATGGACCAGCTGTACTGCACAGTGCACACATACACCCACTAACTGTTCTCAACAACAGTGGGTTCACTGTTACGGACCAGCTGTACTGCACAGTGCACACATACACCCACTAACTGTTCTCAACAACAGTGTGTTCACTGTTACGGACCAGCTGTACTGCACAGTGCACACATACACCCACTAACTGTTCTCAACAACAGTGGGTTCACTGTTACGGACCAGCTGTACTGCCCAGTGCACACATACACCCACTAACTGTTCTCAACAACAGTGTGTTCACTGTTACGGACCAGCTGTACTGCACAGTGCACACATACACCCACTAACTGTTCTCAACAACAGTGGGTTCACTGTTACGGACCAGCTGTACTGCACAGTGCACACATACACCCACTAACTGTTCTCAACAACAGTGTGTTCACTGTTACGGACCAGCTGTACTGCACAGTGCACACATACACCCACTAACTGTTCTCAACAACAGTGTGTTCGCTGTTACGGACCAGCTGTACTGCACAGTGCACACATACACCCACTAACTGTTCACAACAACAGTGTGTTCGCTGTTACGGACCAGCTGTACTGCACAGTGCACACATACACCCACTAACTGTTCTCAACAACAGTGGGTTCACTGTTACGGACCAGCTGTACTGCACAGTGCACACATACACCCACTAACTGTTCTCAACAACAGTGGGTTCACTGTTACGGACCAGCTGTACTGCACAGTGCACACATACACCCACTAACTGTTCTCAACAACAGTGTGTTCACTGTTACGGACCAGCTGTACTGCACAGTGCACACATACACCCACTAACTGTTCTCAACAACAGTGGGTTCACTGTTACGGACCAGCTGTACTGCACAGTGCACACATACACCCACTAACTGTTCTCAACAACAGTGGGTTCACTGTTACGGACCAGCTGTACTGCACAGTGCACACATACACCCACTAACTGTTCTCAACAACAGTGGGTTCACTGTTACGGACCAGCTGTACTGCACAGTGCACACATACACCCACTAACTGTTCTCAACAACAGTGGGTTCACTGTTACGGACCAGCTGTACTGCACAGTGCACACATACACCCACTAACTGTTCTCAACAACAGTGGGTTCACTGTTACGGACCAGCTGTACTGCACAGTGCACACATACACCCACTAACTGTTCACAACAACAGTGTGTTCGCTGTTACGGACCAGCTGTACTGCACAGTGCACACATACACCCACTAACTGTTCTCAACAACATTCATGCCAGAATTCTGCATAATTTCTATTTGATTATGATATTCAGAAAGAAAATAACACCATGAAATGCATTTACAAGAACATAACATTAATCCTAACTCTTTTCTTCTATTACATTCTATTGTTTTTTTCTTCTCTACATCTGTTTGATATCCTACTAGAATACTGTTTAACCCCATTTCAAACCAGCTACAATTCTGGTACTTGTTCATCTTGTTACAATAGATATGAATGAGGGATTTGTTGGCAAGAAATAAGTGGCATCAGTCTATTAAATAACAAATACACAACAAAGTATGACCATTAAGGATGATAAGGATATCAGATTACAACAAGTTATTTTACACAAACATTATTAAATCTAATCGTGTCACCAGTGAAACAACACATGGTCATGAAACATAGATTAGGTAGAAATAGACACAACAATATGAGAATCACACTTAGCACTTAGAGTGACGGGTCAGCTGTTTAACTTCCCCTTAACAACAAAAACTACGGAAGCCAGTTGGGACTGCTGATATAGATACACACAAGTGCATGCAGAGTGCTTGCATAATGTGCACATATACACAAACATAGGCTTGCACATAATATGCATGATTGCAGTGGATGTGGCCTGGGAGGGAACGGCAGACCAGTGCATGTATGCAATGGGTGTGGCCTGGGAGGGGATGGCAGACCAGTGCATGTATGCAATGGATGTGGCCTGGGAGGGGATGGCAGACCAGTGCATGTATGCAATGGGTGTGGCCTGGGAGGGGATGGCAGACCAGTGCATGTATGCAATGGATGTGGCCTGGGAGGGGATGGCAGGCCAGTGCATGTATGCAGTGGATGTGGCATGGGAGGGGATGGCAGGCCAGTGCATGCATGCTGTGGCCTGGGAGGGGATGGCAGGCCAGTGCATGCATGCAGTGGATGTGGCCTTGGAGGGGATTGCAGGCCAGTGCATGCATGCAGTGGATGTGGCATGGGCGGGGATGGCAGGCCAGTGCATGCATGCAGTGGATGTGGCATGGGCGGGGATGGCAGGCCAGTGCATGCATGCAGTGGATGTGGCCTTGGAGGGGATGGCAGGCCAGTGCATGCATGCTGTGGATGTGGCCTTGGAGGGGATGGCAGGCCAGTGCATGCATGCAGTGGATGTGGCCTGGGAGGGGATGGCAGGCCAGTGCATACATGCAGTGGATGTGGCCTTGGAGGGGATTGCAGGCCAGTGCATGCATGCAGTGGATGTGGCCTGGGAGGGGATGGCAGGCCAGTGCATGCATGCAGTGGATGTGGCCTTGGAGGAGATGGCAGGCCAGTGCATGTACGCAGTGGATGTGGCATGGGTGGGGATGGCAGGCCAGTGCATGCATGCAGTGGATGTGGCCTGGGAGGGGATGGCAGGTCAGTGCATGCATGCATGCAGTGGATCTGGCCTGGGAGGGGATGGCAGGCCAGTGCATGCATGCAGATGATGTGGCCTTGGAGGGGATGGCAGGCCAGTGAATGCATGCAGTGGATGTGGCATGGGAGGAGATGGCAGGCCAGTGCATGCATGCAGTGGATGTGGCCTTGGAGGGGATTGCAGGCCAGTGCATGCATGCAGTGGATGTGGCCTTGGAGGGGATGGCAGGCCAGTGCATGCATGCAGTGGATGTGGCATGGGAGGGGATGACAGCCAGTGCATGCATGCAGTGGATGTGGCCTTGGAGGGGATTGCAGGCCAGTGCATACATGCAGTGGATGTGGCCTTGGAGGGGATGGCAGGCCAGTGCATGCATGCAGTGGATGTGGCATGGGAGGGGATGGCAGCCAGTGCATGCATGCAGTGGATGTGGCCTGGGGGTGGCAAAGCAGTGCATAAGTCATTTAATTCTGGGGTTGATCTGTGATGCCAAAAACAGTGAAACTCTGCAACTTGCATAACCACTTTTTATTTATTTATTGGCTTTACATGTAGTTGTGGGGTCATGTTGCCAGTCAAGACATTCTTAGTGCCAGACCCATCAGTCAAGAAGTAGATTTAGGGTTTAGCAGAGACCAGCCGTTAGTGTTCAGGGAGTGCCAAGGTGCCGCCTGCTACTGTCGGTGCCAGTGATCTAAGGCAGGAGACAGTCAGCTTACACAGTTACTGTTATTAGTCAGGTTGAATGTCTGAGTAAGTTGAGTATGATAGATTATCTCTAACTGTACTTCAAGTAATGGGGGTGACAACAGACGTCAACAATTTATTTAAGCAATAATTGAATCAAAATTATTTCATAAACTGTTCAAGTGTTATTAACATGACAACTACTGTTTTCAGAAAAAGACTAGATTTGCAAATGAATATCAAGTAACTAATTTAAAAAACAACAGAGAAAGAGCCAATACCTCAACTGATCCAGCTTATGCTGCCAAACAAGATAAAACAAGTCCAACCAATAAACTATACAATCATGGCTCATAAAAACTGAAAGAAAAACCAAACTAGTCCATACAGGACGGGGATAGTAGCTGACATTAGACCTTGATTAGTGACAGTGTGGAACTCAATAAAAAAACTGCACGCACAAGAAAACAATGACAGAATGATGAAGACACTAGATACCCTGAAACCAAATACAGTAGATTCTGGGACCACGGAAAGGGAGAATAAAGACAGGAGGAACTTGAGCACCGAGGAGAGGAGAAACAAAACATGGAAGCAGATCAAAGTCACCGAACTACAACACTGGGTTGCACTGGGCTGACATTGTTGCAGAACACAACACCCTTACAAATCAACATGGTCTACCAGATGAACCAAACATGTCATCAGTGAGGCAGTTCAAGTATAAGTTAACATTATGTTACTGATGGAAAAACTCACTGACGAAATAATAACATACAAACTTGTGAACTACTGGTATTCCAAATGAAGCACACATCCACAAATTACAAAATTAACTTCATCCAATTGGACTTTAGTTTAACTGCCTATATTTGAGGGATTGTGGCCACAATGGAAGCCACAGCGAAGGCACATTGAAGCAGCTGAGGAGGCTCAGGAAGACTGCCTGCAGACACAGGATGTGGGTCTGGTTTCTACTTTCTTGGATACAATCTCACTCAGGTTCCAGCCCACGTCTTACTTTCACCCAATAGCGGTATCTTAAGAATGTTACTTGCCCATTTCAACACTTTTAGCTTTTTATTTGAAAATTTATTACGTTAAGTTTTGTAAGATATCCCTAAAGTGATGGTTGTTCCTGCAGTAGTCTAGTTGTCTGGCTAAGAACAACACATTATGTTTTCTTTGCCATACATCTTGACCATTGTAATGTATAATGATAACTATTATAACCAGCACACAACATACATACATACATACATACATACATACATACATACATACATATAACAATAATGTGTTCTCTCAGGCTTATTTTGATCACCTAATGACACATATACACACCAAACCCTGAGTGTAAAATCTGCGAGAAAAAAGTTGATTTAGAAAATGTTTTTAGCCATATTTTCTTAGCTTCATCCAACAACAATGTTGAAGTAAACTCTTCATGACTTGAGTGTTCTATGTGGCAGGAGAGAATGCAGAAAAACAGTCTGAAGAAGATGCTGTCGTTATCTATTAGCCCCAATAGTCTACATGTCCCTTGGCATCCTCTGATAGCAGTCACCTGTTTCTAATTGACTTAATGTGTAAAAGAGTCTTCACGGAATCACGAACGCATATGTTCCAGGAACTCAAATAATAATAATCTCGCTTGCTACATTATCAGTGCTATTTTTGGAAGCAGTTAACACCCATCCTGCACACAATCAGGATTTGTCCCATCCATGCTAGATTTAGAGTACCAACGTTGCGCCTAGGTTTTTGAAAAGTACCAAGTCTCACTGTTTTATCATAAAGCTATGTTATATAATATAAATGACATCTCTGCTAATGTCTTCTCTGCCCAAATGTGTTTTAATGGACCACCTTTTAAATTAACCATAACCTCTCTATGAATTCATATGAACTTTGCTGCTGAGTACATTTTTTAAACAGCAGTCAACTTTGAATGCATGGAGAAAGTTGACTGGGACATTACAGTCCTCTGTGCATGCAAAGAAAAGTGAAATAAAAGTTGTTGTGCCTGTTTGGTCACATAAGCTGGGTCTTAAACAGTTACATGAAAACTTGCACAACTTAAAACATAGCAAGCCTGCAGAATACTGGGATATCCTTAATAAAGCAAGTAACAGCAGTGAAAAATGTGGAAATAGTTCACTGGATAAGTTTATGGACCACTTTGAAAAAATCTGTGAAAAACCTGAAAGTGAAACTGCAGCTAGTGAGATACCTTTTGATCGAAGAAAGATTTTCCCAGTCAAAAAGGTACTAATGCAAATAAAAAAACTCAAAAACAAAAAGGCATGTGGTATTGATAATGTTATAACTGAATACTTAAAAAAAACAGGGCCAGGCTGTGTCAGTCTTCTTCTCATGTGATGTAGAGGTACAGCATGGCGAAAACTTGTCTCCTTTGTTATTTGCTATTTACCTGAATTTTGAACACTGTTAGTCATAATTATAAGGGACTTCACATGGCAGCTGGTGAAATTTACAACAACCTTAGTGATGATAGTAGTAGAACATACATTTTCAAGAAAATGTATGTTCTACTATACGCTGATGACACTAGAATGATTCAATCAAATACAGATTTCTTGTGAATAGCAGAACTATGTCAACTCTTCTAATGGTTGACAATTGGTTGTTTCAGATGTCAACTATATTGTGAATCTGTAATTATTAGTCTATATTGATACAATTGATTTACATAGTACAATGTCTACACAAGGCATGGCAAGTGTAAACAGAACAGTAGAATGCATTTGATATCAATAAAGTATAGGATATTTCACTCTCTTTATAGTTGTCCAGAATATTAATTTTCTATGTTTGTCACCTACAGGTGACAATACACCAATAGACACCACAGTCACTCCATTTTATAATAATTAAATGAACATCAAAATAAACACAACTTGCAATTATATAAAATCAATAGTTTTGAAGATACAGTTTAAAAGCTGCAGGCAACTGAGTTTAACAGGGGTCACATGTGTCTGCTCTGCCTGTGACCAATTAAAGATTAGTCAAGGTCTCAATGGAACAATGCAGAGTGGAGGCATCACCATAGTCAGAGCCGATATGTAACGAAGTACTTTTACTTCGTTACTTTACTTGAGTAGAAAAGTTGACTTTTCTTGAGTAATGAAGTACATTTTTTTAGAAGTACTTTTACTTGTTATCATTTTGGAACTTTTTTTGGAAAATGATTGGTTCATCTGTGATTTGAAGTTTTATTTTTGGCAAGAACGAGCTCTCAACTAACTAAAATATTTTTAACAATACAGTTAAATAACGTGTTTGATTTATGCACTGAATAATGTTGTGGGGGTGGTGGTGTCCACCATTTTATACAGTCACTTGAGAGAAGTACTTTTGTGTTTACTTCAAGTACAGCTGTTTATTTAGTACTTCTACTTCAAGTAAAAATTTTCAAAAGTACTTTTACTTGCCTAGCTTTTTTCCTAGTTACTTGTACTTTTACACAAATACTAAATAAATGTACTTCTACCAGCTCTGACCATAGCCGATGTGATGACAGTAAATTGAACTAGATTTGTGTTGATCTTTCATAGTACACAGAACTATCAGTACTAACAATATTTGTCAAACGGGTCCTCGGGGCTACTTGTTCCCCACAAAAAGAATGTTTGTAATAATGCATTTTTTATTAAATTTTTTAATTTTTATATATTTACTGTCCTAGTATCAACATTTTCAATAATAGCAGCGTCATCCATAAATCCAACATTGTGGGAATCAAGCCATCCCAAACCACAAATTATCATTTTTTTTATTTGGGATGGCTTTTCTTAAGTATTCTCTATTCTGTTATATAATCGCGATACTCTAACAACAGTCATGCCACTAGTGAGCCCAGTTACCCTATCGACTAGTGAGCCCAGTAACCCTACCCCACTAGTGAGACTAGTAACCCTACCCACTAGTGGGCACAGTAACCCTACTCACTAGTGAGCCCAGTAATCCTACCCCACTAGAGAGACTAGTAACCCTACCCCACTAGCGAGATCAGTTACCCTACCCACTAGTAAGCCCAGTAACCCTACCCCACTAGTGAGACTAGTAACCCTACCCACTAATAAGCCCAGTAACACTACCGCACTAGTGAGACTAGTAACCCTACCCACTAGTGAGCCCAGTAACCCTATCCCACTAGTGAGCCAATTACCTTACTGACTAGTGAGCCCAGTAACCCTACCCCACTAGTGAGACTAGTAACCCTACCCAATAGTGAACCCAATAACCCTACCCCACTAGTGAGACTAGTAACACTACCCACTAGTGAGCCCAGTAACCCTACCCCCCTAGTGAGACTAGTAACCCTACCCCACTAGCCAGCCCAGTTACCCTACCCACTAGTGACCCTAGTAACCCTACCCTACTATTGAGTCTAGTAACTATACCCTACTAGTGAGTCCAGTAATCCTACCCCACTAGTGAGCCCAGTAATCATACCCACTAGGGAGCCCTGTAACCCTACCCCACTAGTGAGACTAGTAACCCTACCCGCTAGTGCGACCAGTAATGGTACCCCACAAGTGAGAATATACCCTACCCACTAGTGAGCTTAGTAACCCTATCACACTAGTGAGCACAGTTACCCTACCCACTAGTGAGCCCAGTTACCCTAACCACTAGTGAGTCTAGTAACCTTGCCCTACTAGTGCATCTAGTAACCCTACCCCACTAGTGAGGCCACTAATCCTAACCACTCGTGAGCCTAGTAACCCTACCTTACTAGTGAATCTAGTAACCCTACCTGACTAGTGAGCCCAGTAACCCTACCCCACTAGTGAGCCCAGTAACTCTACCCCACTATTGTTAGTTACCTTGACTTCCTTGGCCTGTCCAAGCCGCAGGGGCTCAGCGAGACCGACCTGCAACTGGGCGATGTGGAAGGATGAGTACAACGCAAACACCTCGACCAAGCCATCCTCCATGCTGCAATAACAACACAAGTTATAAAACAAACACCTAGGCCATCCTTCATACTGCAACAACAACACAAGTTGTAAAACAAACACCCAGGCTGTCCTCCATGCTGCAACACAACAACACAAGTTATAAAACAAACACCCAGGCCATCCTCCACGCTGCAACACAACAACACAAGTTATAAAACAAACACTTAGGCCATCTTCCATGTTGCAACACAACACAAGTTATAAAACAAACACCTAGGCCATCCTCCATGCTGCAACACAACAACGCAAGTTATAAAACAAACACCTAGGCCATCCTCCATGCTGCAACACAACAACACAAGTTATAAAACAAACACCTAGGCCATCCTCCATGCTGCAATAACAACACAAGTTATAAAACAAACACCTAGGCCATCCTCCATGCTGCAATAACAACACAAGTTATAAAACAAACACCTAGGCCGTCCTCCATGCTGCAACACAACAACACAAGTTATAAAACAAACACCTAGGCCATCCTCCATGCTGCAACACAACAACACAAGTTATAAAACAAACACCTAGGCCATCCTCCATGCTGCAACACAACAATACAAGTTATAAAACAAACACCTAGGCTGTACTCCATGCTGCAACACAACAACACAAGTTATAAAACAAACACCTAGGCCGTCCTCCATGCTGCAACACAACAACACAAGTTATAAAACAAACACCTAGGCCATCCTCCATGCTGCAACACAACAACACAAGTTATAAAACAAACACCTAGGCCGTCCTCCATGCTGCAACATAACAACACAAGTTATAAAACAAACACCTAGGCCATCCTCCTTGCTGCAACACAACAACACAAGTTATAAAACAAACACCTAGGCCATCCTCCATGCTGCAACACAACAATACAAGTTATAAAACAAACACCTAGGCTGTACTCCATGCTGCAACACAACAACACAAGTTATAAAACAAACACCTAGGCCGTCCTCCATGCTGCAACACAACAATACAAGTTATAAAACAAACACCTAGGCTGTACTCCATGCTGTAACAACAACACAAGTTATAAAACAAACCTTCAAGAATGGGAAATGAAAAGCAACTGCTCCTCAAAAGCAATGTTGGTGAAGACAGGCCGGGAACTAGACACAAGTGTGTGGACATGGATCTGAGTTAGGAAGACTCGACAAGGCTGGACAATGCATATGGAAATTAAATATATACTTGATTTAAATTCAACAATTAATCCACTTGTGGAATAAATTGATGTCTAAGTAGCAGCATTGTGCAACAAAAGTAATAACCCTAAGGAACATAAACCCCCTGGAAGATACACCTGACCCTGGGGAACATAAACCCTGTGGAACATTCACTTGACCCTGGGAACATAAACCCCGTGGAGAACTCACCTGGCCTTGGGGATGTTCTGGCTGGAGTTGCCTATCTCCCAGGGTTGACAGCCTGCGCCCCAGCTGGCAATGTTGAGGACCACAATCCCCTCAATCTTTGGCAGGTCAATAGCCACACCATCCAGCTCCAGCTGCAACCACAGCTCACAACTCTGTACTGATGACCTCGTATCTGCGACCCTATACTTGCATGACCCCATATTTATAGCTCAGTAATTTCAACCTTGTACTCACGACCCTGTACTCGTCCCTGCACTCACAACCCTGCACTAACCACCCTACACTCATGACCTGCACTCACAACCCTGCACTCACCACCCTGCACTCATGACCCTGCACTCACGACCCTGCACTAACCACCCTACACTCATGACCTGCACTCACCACCCTGCACTCATGACCCTGCACTAACCACCCTGCACTCATGACCTGCACTCACAACCCTGCACTCACCACCCTGCACTCATGACCCTGCACTCACCACCCTGCACTAACCACCCTACACTCATGACCTGCACTCACAACCCTGCACTCACCACCCTGCACTCATGACCCTGCACTCACGACCCTGCACTAACCACCCTACACTCATGACCTGCACTCACAACCCTGCACTAACCACCCTGCACTCATGACCTGCACTCACAACCATGCACTCACCACCCTGCACTCATGACCCTGCACTCACGACCCTGCACTAACCACCCTACACTCATGACCTGCACTCACAACCCTGCACTAACCACCCTACACTCATGACCTGCACTCACAACCCTGCACTACCCACCCTACACTCATGACCTGCACTCACAACCCTGCACTAACCACCCTGCACTCATGACCCTGCACTCACAACCCTGCACTAACCACCCTACACTCATGACCTGCACTCACAACCCTGCACTAACCACCCTACACTCATGACCTGCACTCACAACCCTGCACTAACCACCCTACACTCATGACCTGCACTCACAACCCTGCACTAACCACCCTACACTCATGACCTGCACTCACGACCCTGCACTCACGACCCTGCACTCATGACCCTGCACTCACGACCCTGCACTCATGACCATGCACTCACCACCCTGCACTCATGACCCTGCACTCACGACCCTGCACTCATGACCTTGTTCTCATTACCCTGCACTCATGACCCTGTACTCACGACCCTGCATTCATGACCCTGCACTTATGACCCCGCACTCACGACCCCGCACTCACGATCCTGCACTCACGACCCTGCATTCAAGACCCTGCACACTCATGACCCTGCACTCATGACCCTGTACTCACGACCCTGCACTCACGACCCTACACTCATGACCCTGCATTCACGACTCTACACTCACGACCCTGCACTCATGACCCTGCACTCACGACCCTACACTCACTCGACTCTGCATTCACAAACCTGTACTCATGACCCTGTACTCACGACCTTGTTCTCATGACCCTGTACTTACGACCGTATACTCACGACCCTGCACAATAGATTACATGAAACCTTTGGAATTTTGATGAGACCCCAACACTTGAGAGATCTCATGTTCTAGTTAACCTGCCTACAACATGTAACATTATTTTGTATTTCAGTATGCTGCACACTACATGAACACATCTTATGTCATCCACAAGTTAATCTGATGTGGCAGCAACAAATGCACATGGACAGTCCATGTTGACTCTATATTCCTAGGGCAGCAATAGAACACTCAGCTTTTGTATTTTCTCACCCAAAGTGCCCAGGGTGGTGGGGGCAAGGGTTCGGGTAGGTAAGGGTGGATAGTGGAGGGTGCACTTGATGGCAGACTCATGATGACTTAATGTCACTTGAAGCTGGAGCACACTGCTTAGAGCTCTATGGAAAAGAAGGGTTGCCAGCAGTGTACCACCCCCACCCTCTTATTCCAGGTAAGGGCTGTTTGTGTTCTCTGTGGGGGCATGTTAGACAGCCCCACACCACTGGGTTCTAATTAGGGTTGTGAGAGTGTGCTCTCCTACAAGGGCTGTTGTATCAACAAGTGACCCTGGCACAGATTGCATTCACCCTACTGCAATTACACAAGACAAAACATGTGTGGTGTCTGCATAAAAAAGATGAAAATAAAATTACCATATCAAACAATCACACATTTCTTATGCATTTCATTTCTATCTGTGAAAGTTGGTTATATATGTGAGAAAGAAACATATTTAAACAAGTCCCATGAGCATGTAGCTGTAGTAGGTTTGATAAAGTATGTACTTATAAAGAGAAGACTCTGATTTGGTTTCATCATTACAGCCATGAACAAATGATGCTGACACAATAAAAGGTGCCTTCTTTTCTTTGTTAGTTTGTCTGTTAATTGCCACCAACCAAAAGTTGGCTGACTATGTAATACTGTTGAAACAATAGGTGCCTTTTATTAAAAGTACTCTTATATCAGTTTAAAACAGTATTTCAAGTGAAATTTGCTTTTAAAATGAAAAATTTGACAGATGAAATAGAATTTACTTTTTCTGAAACAGAATGGCAATTGTGAGATGGATTCATGGAGTTGAAACAAAATTACCATTTTGTTGAGATGGAAAAGTACTGTCCCTAGAGCAGGTTTTATTCATTTGGAAAATATATTTGTATCTAAGCATTTGTATCTAACATGTTGGACAGTGTTTTATACACTGAAGCCACCTCTACTTTTAAAGGCAAAAAGATTAAATGTATTTCATGAAACTAAATTTTATGACTTCATTCTCGTGTTCTGTTTAGTTTTGCAGGACAACTGATACAGACTCTGTGTTTTCAAAGTCATCTGATATTGGCATAATTACTTAATAGATCCACATCAACTGAATATGTATAAATATTGGGTGTAATTAGCAAAGTGATTTACAAAGTACTGCTGGGTGAGAGACTGACATGTGTCATTATAGGTAATGTCATCACTCATATATGTATTGGACAAAAGTCAAGAAAAGTTAAAAGTGATAGAATCAATTAATTGGTTCCACCATGGAACTTGTGATGACAATTTTGCTCCTAATCTTTATAAACTGATGGATTTAATAAGCATCTGAAGTAGTGAATTACATTTTGAAAATGCTCATAAAATCCACCACAGATTCTGTTTTATGATGGATATTACTTATGAACTGTTTATTTGAGCGAAATGAGTAGTCACATAATCACTGGGCAATTAACTAGCACACTTACATCTCTGCTCCACACTTCCTCTGCCTGCACTTGCTCAACACATCTAACAAACTGCCAGGGAGTTGAGCAAGTTAATCCTTTAACACCCTCTCATTACCCACCCTCAGTGTTCACCCAGTCTGCACTGGGTTAGATAAGATTATGTCAACACAGCCAGTTCAAAGGCATCACCAACTGTAACAGTAGTGTGAGGATTAACCTGTCTCCATATAGCCATGTCTACAGTCACAGCAGAGAATGGTCTGCAAGGACCTGGCAGCTGATGAGTGCTAACAGGAACATGTAGAAACAGACCAAGTTGCTAGAGTAATCTCTAGTACTGCCAGATAGAACCTATTAATACCAATTATACTTCTTACATTCTGATTGCACTTTGCAATAATTAGTGAATATACACATGTTAAGAAACACCACACATGAGTATTAGTGCAATATGGGATTTAGATAAACTCGCCTGCTAGAACAGACCAGAATAATGCAGCTAAACGTTTCTGAAATAGTTCATAATATCTCTTATTGTGGAAATCATCTGCAGACGTAAGACTATTATGTCTTGATATCCACTTTTGGATTGAGTAATGAAGCCTTGTTAGTGTGCCAGCTTGAAATACCCCTCAATGTACATATGATCACTGATACAATGCTGTTTTTTTATTTAACTGGTTTTTATTTATTATTTAAATAGTTAGCTGACCTTGTGGTCAAACAGAAATTGGATTTTCATGATTTGCACATAACAGTGCAGATTTTCATAGACAGAGATTTAAAAACAACTGTTCTTGGAAAAATTAAAATCAATCTCTTCAATGAAGACTAACCTTGACCTTGCGTTCGATGTGTTTGCATTCACGTTCCAAGACGTCCTTTGTGCCATAGGTGAAGTACCAGAACTGTAGGACACAACAGCACATGTCACAGTACATAGGATATAACAGCACATGTTACAGTACACAGGACACAACGGCACATGTCACAGTACATAGGACACAATGGCACATGTCACAGTACATAGGACACATTGGCACATGTCACAGTACATAGGACACAATGGCACATGTCACAGTACATAGGACACAGTGGTACATATCACAGTGCATAAGACACAATAGCACATGTCACTGTACATGGGGCACAACAGCACATGCCACAGTACATAGGACACAACAGCACATGTCACACTACATCTAGGACAATGGTACATATCACAGTATACAGGACACAACAGCACATTTCACAGTACATAGAAACAACAGAACATGACACAAAACATACGACACACAGGCACATGTCACTTTACATAGGACACAACGGCACATTTCACAGCACATAGGAAAAAACGGAACATTTCACAATACATAGGACACACAGGCACATGTCACAGTACTTAGGACACAACAGTAAATCTCACAGTGCATAGGACACTATGGCACATGTCACAGTACATAGGACACAATGACACATCTCACAGTACATAGGAACAACGGAACATGTCACAGTACATAGGATACAACGGTACATCTCACAGTACATACGACACTATGGCAAATGTCACAGTACATAGGACACAACCACACATCTCACAGTACATAGGAACAACGGAACATGTCACAGTACATATGAAACAACGGCACATCTCACATTACATAGGAACAACGGAACAACAGAACAATGGAACAAGTCACAGTATACAGGAACAACAGAACATGTCACAGTACATAGGACACAACAGCACATGTCACAGTACACAGGACACAACGGCACATGTCACAGTATGTAGGACACAATGGTACATGTCATAGTACATAGGACACAGTGGCATATGTCACAGTACATAGGACACAATGGCACATGTCACAGTACATAGGACACATTGGCACATGTCACAGTACACAATGGCACATGTCACAGTACATAGGACACAATGGCACATGTCACAGTACATAGGACACTATGGCACATGTCACAGTACATAGGACACTATGGCACATGACACAGTACATGGGACACTATGGCACATGTCACAGTACATAGGACACAATGGCACATGTCACAGTACATAGGACACTATGGCACATGTCACAGTACATAGGACACTATGGCACATGTCACAGTACCTAGGACACAATGGCACATGTCACAGTACATAGGACACTATGGCACAGTACATAGGACACTATGGCACATGTCACAGTACATAGGACACAATGGCACATGTCACAGTACACAGGACACTATGGCACATGTCACAGTACATAAGACACATTGGCACATGTTACAGTAAATGTGGTTAAACTGAGATGTTAGAATCTAACGGAATTCACATGATCGTTATGTGAGCATGTTACTGTAGAAGAACTTGCAGTACATCCGCATACACCACATGCAACTGATACTAAATAAATCTGTCATGTCATATCATGTGATATGTCATATGATATATGATATGTAATCATAACTGTACGAAGTGAAGAAATTAACTCTGCTTGAATCGGGGGCTGGTACTATGTGGTATTTTGACTAGACCATGTCTTCGCTAGACCATGTCCTCACAAGACTATGTTCCCAATAGACTGTGTCCTCTCTAGACCATGTCCCCACTAGACCATATCCCTACAAGACCGTGTCATCACTGGACTGTGTCCTCTCTAGACCATGTCCCCAATAGACTGTGCCCCCACTAGACAGTGTCCTCTCTAGACCGTGTCCTCGCTAGACCATGTCCTCTCTAGACCGTGTCCTCTCTAGACCGTGTCCTCTCTAGACCATGTCCTCTCTAGACCGTGTCTCCACTAGACCGTGTTCCCACAAGACTGTGCCCCCACTAGACAGTGTCCTCTCTAGACCGTGTCCTTGCTAGACCGTGTCCTCTCTAGACCATGTCCTTGCTAGTCTGTGTCCTCTCTAGACTGTGTCCTCTCTAGACTGTGTCCTCTCTAGACCATGTCCTTGCTAGTTCGTGTCCTCTCTAGACTGTGTCCTCTCTAGACTGTGTCCTCTCTAGACCGTGTCCTCTCTAGACCATGTCCTTGCTAGTTCGTGTCCTCTCTAGACTGTGTCCTCTCTAGACTGTGTCCTCTCTAGACCATGTCCTTGCTAGTTCGTGTCCTCTCTAGACTGTGTCCTCTCTAGACTGTGTCCTCTCTAGACCGTGTCCTCTCTAGACCATGTCCTTGCTAGTTCATGTCCTCTCTAGACTGTGTCCTCTCTAGAATGTGTCCTCTCTAGACTGTGTCCTCTCTAGACTGTGTCCTCTCTAGACCGTGTCCTCTCTAGACCATGTCCTTGCTAGTTCATGTCCTCTCTAGACTGTGTCCTCTCTAGAATGTGTCTTCTCTAGACTGTGTCCTCACTAGAGTTCTTGCTAGACAGTATCCTTGCTAGACCATGTCCTTAGATTACTACAAGTGGTGTGTACTATTTACCTATAAACGACAGAGAAAGGGTGGTGTGTGGGAACAAGTCTGCGTTCTGTCAACACTGTCTCCTACAGTTGAAGACAGTGCAACCATACTTTTATGTGAGACACAGGTGAACCATTAAGTGAGTCTTGTTATGTTATCATACAGAGGGTGCTAACAAGCCAGGTGAAGTAGGGGTCAAGTAGGAGTCTGTCTACCCTGACCAACTGACCCTGAAATCACTGCCACACAGATAACCTTATCTCTACTTCTTACATGGTCTAGTGCTGAATAGGTGTAGGCCGGCCAACTCAAAATGAAAAAAGAGTTATGCACACACTGGAAAGCACAAAATGTGTGGGCTCTCAAGTGTGACCTTAGAACGGGAATGTGGGTCAAACACTGGAACCAAGTGTGCAGGAGCTCGGGACTGTTGTTATACAAGTGTGCAGGAGCTCGGGACTGTTGTTATACAAGTGTGCACAGCTATAGATAAAATAATAAATGTTATCATCTAAGAAGCATAAAAAATGCATTTAAGAAATAAGAATACAAAATAATTAAAACTATATGCATGAATAATACAAAGATTAAAGGATGTCTGATTATATTAGTTTGAGAACAGAAATGTCTTCAGTAATTTTCCAAACTGCCTAGTGTTCTCAATCGCACATAGTTCCAGAGGCAGAGAGTTCCACAATGTCGGCCCAGCACAGCACGCCCGGCGACCATAACGTTTAGATTCACGCTTGGAACGTCCAGAAGCAGACCACTGCCAGAGCGTAGGGTCTTGCGTGGTGCGTGACGATGTAGCAGTGACGTGAGATACACTGGCGTGCCTGCATACAGTGCCGTGTGTACAACCAGGAGTAACTTGTACTCGATGCACTTTCTCACTGGGAGCCAGTGTAGTTGTTGTTGATCGCTGGTCACCTCTTCGAAGTTGCATCACAACACGGTCACGTATACCAAACAGCATCGCATTTCCATAATCAATTCTGGATGTCAAAACTGCATGGACGAGCCATTTGCAGGCACTGGTCGTCATTGCCTCTCATACATGAGCAATTCTTGAGAGATGGTAGTAAGCATTTCGACATACATTTACCACCTGCGTCACCATCGATAAATCAGCATCGATTGCAACACCAAGGTCACGGACGATGGTCGATGTCGCTACATATTGTCCGCATATGTCGACATGATCAATTCATTGGTCAGCGCAAGCTTGATGAATGTATAACAACTGCTTCCATTTTGCTCTCATTGAGAACCAGTCTGTTGTCATAAAGCCACATTTTAACCTCACCCCTGCAGTACTCCGGATCTCATCACGGTACACTCAGACTCTTCTTTCCTGACACGCACAGTAGAGGTAGAACCATATAGGTATACCATAGCCATAGAGTCTCTGTAGAAAGAGATCGTGATTTATTGTGTCGAAGACTGCTGTTAAATCGAGAAGCACAAGAAGTACTCTACAATGAGTATCAATCGATATGCTTGTAGGCCAAGTACTCTTGAGAAAGGAAATATGTTGGGTCCTGGAGAAAGCTAAATAAAACTTGAATTCACTCACTAGGGGCAAATTAAAATGAGGTTTCTAGGAAGAAAGAATTTAAATGTAAATGCCAGTTTAAAGGATTGCATAATGAAAGGCATACCTACAAGTCAAGGAGGACATTAATTTTGGAGAAGGAGCTTGTTCCCACGAGCCTCCCCAGGGAATCAACAGGTGCACAACTGGGAGAGAGCCTTCAGCCCTGGATACCCCAGCTGGGAGGGGTAGAGGTGATTTAACTGACTGCACTGTCAACTGACCAATATGACTGGACCTTTGAAGTAGTCTGGTCACATCTACAAACTGACTGTGAGACTAACTATGACTGGGAGGTCCCAAGGATACTACTCCCTGTCTATCCTCCACACAGGGTATTCCAGCTCCTGTCCCCAGTAATTCACCTAGAGTCATACTGGGAGGCCAGTTGTGTCACCCCCTTTCCCACAGAGAAGGGGAAGAAACCACACACACTGACAACTGAACATATTATTCATGCTTCACAATGTTGGAACCATACCCACTGGTAATATAAACGTGTACCAGTAAGCATGTTCTGCAACTCATAATTTAATTCAGACACACATTGTATTTAGCACATCTAAACAATGATATTTTGTCTGATTTATTTTGTTACTGCCATTACGCAAAACTGATAAGTTGTGGCTACTACTGGTAAATAGGATGTTGTCTTCTGTAAGTTATTGCCGCTATTCACTTTCAACGAATCAATATGCATGTCAATACGCATATAAGCTCACATGCGTGCACATGCATAATACAGTGACAGCTTCTTACAATGGATATTTATGTTTCCGTTTTTCAAAAAAGCAGAATTGTATGTTTTTGGTTGAACTCCAACGGGTCATTGTTTGTGAGAATGCGCCATCATGGAAGTGTTTGTAGATACACCTGTTGTACTGTCACTAAATACAAAATGTGGCATCCATACAGCCACTGCCACCGACACAGCTACAGCCACAGCCACAGCCACAGAGACAGTCACATCCACCGACAGTCACAGCTACCAACACA
This sequence comes from Escarpia spicata, assembly GCA_963995525.1. Classification (NCBI taxonomy): domain Eukaryota; kingdom Metazoa; phylum Annelida; class Polychaeta; order Sabellida; family Siboglinidae; genus Escarpia; species Escarpia spicata. The sequence goes on from OZ023210.1 coordinate 33,950,507, forward strand.
GCCACCGACACAGCCACTGACACTGCCATTGACATAGCCACTGCCACCAACCCAGCCACTGACACTGACATAGCCACTGCCACCAACCCAGCCACTGACACAACCGCTGCCACTGACACAGCCACTGCCATTGACACAGCCACTGCCACAGACACAGCCACTGCCACCGACATAGCCACTGCCACCGACACAGCCACCAGCACAGCCAGTCACCGTCAGCCACAGCCATCAACTCAGCTACCGACACAACCACCAACACATCCATTGACACAGCCACTGACACTGCCAGCAACACAGCCACAGACATCGACACAGCCCCCCAGGACTGTGGTCTGGTGTGTTACCACAGCCAACATACAGCAACCCACACAAAATTGCCCTATGACATGTGCTAACAATGTATGTAACTACTTTACACTGAAGTGATGCCAAGTGGTTGAGCAGCCACCAGGGAGTTGTATGGGTGGAGAGAGGCAGACACTATGTCTATGGCAGACGCCTCTATCCAAATAAACACAACAGGCATGGTCTTATTCTAACAGATAATGCTATCGTTTAAACTTTCCACCCATTATTTAAATTATTCTTTTCAAAAAGTGATCTACTTTATTAACACCTAGATGAAATTGTAAGTAGCTGGAGTAATATAAATACATGAATGTGCATGAATAATAATAATGTAACTAATTCAGAATGATGTTACATAATGCATTTTGTTTTTCTAAAATAAACCAGAAAGAATAAAAATAAAAACAAATTATGCATGTACCAGTTACATTGAACCATGATTAAAAATTTACCTTTAAAATAACACGAGCATACGCCTAAGCATATGCCATAGGGGATTTACTAAACAAAGATTTCCTAATTAAATAGGTGAACATTAAATAAGCCAGCCATACAAATAATGACATGGTTAATTAAACCTGGTAATAACTAGGATGTGGGTCCTTCTAACAACCCCTGTGACTGCAACATCAAGTAAGATGACATAGTCTAGTGGAGCACAAGTAAGTTCTATCTGATGAAGACACTGCATTGTTCCCACCCACTCTCCTAGACCCTTGTCTTCCTTCATTTGCCAGCAGTCAGGGAGAGAAGACATGCCACAAAGGCTCCACCCACTAATTGGTAGCCAGTGTGTATTTAGCTGCAGCTACAAGAGGTGGCAGTAACAGCAGGCTGACATAGACAGAGTCACAGTAGACTGCTTGTAGCTCCAGCACAACCCACCCTTTCAAGCTCATCCATAATTATAGCACTCCTTCAGTAAAGTGACATGACTGCAATCACTTGTATAGAGCAGGCTAATTCATATGTTTGACACTGAACTTCCTGTAGTATGCACAAACATAAATTACTGAATCTGCTACCTAGTCATTTGAAATAATTAGCATCAATTATTGAAAGGTAAAACTGATTAGCTTTTACTATTATTACTATGGTGTGTAGTTGTGTACAAGGGAGTATATGGAATTGCCTGGTATTAACAATGAGAATGCAATGACACCATAGTGTCAAATAACTGCCAACATAAACTGCTTAGAACTACCAAACAACAGCTAATTTAATTCATCCTCTGAAGTCCTAAAAGAAAAAACGGCCAGTAGTGTTGCTTAATTTGTAAAGTTTTTAATGCAACCGCTATCTAAATTTAAACTTAATTCTGAGTCTGGTATTTTCATTTTAAAAACACACATGGCATATCCTGGAAGAGAAATGCAAGTACAATCTGTTACAATCTGTAACATCAAAGACACATTAATTGTAAGATTATTTGTTAGTACAGGTACAGACATTATCCAAGAAAAAAGAACCTACTGATAACCTTTGTTTGAAGCAATCTTGTAGCAAATAGAGTGTCTTGGAGTGAAGTGATTACACACACGCACACACATGCGCACACATGCAAGTAGAGATGCACGCATGCATCCACGCACACCACAGACACACACAACACATGCAAACACACAGATGCATGCACACACGCGCACGTGTGCATCATACACACTTCATGCAATTTTACACACATACACAGCATGCATTACACATGTTTATCATCGTACAAATAAAACTAGTGCTCAGTTGTGTACATGTTATTTCTGTAACTCAGTTGTTTCATTTTAAGAGAGCTCATTTTCCCTTATCTAGAATGGTTGATAACTGCTGCATTATTGAAATGATGAGGACATCAAACAAGTTGGGTAGTAAGTAGCCTGTTAATGTCATTGTGCCAGACATAACCTCTCTAAACACAATTGTTATTACAAAGGTCCAGACACAAATATTATGTAACCAGCAGCTTTAGCAACAGCATATTCCTAAGAGTAACAGAAAATATAGAGAAACGTAATTTAAATGAGATGATCTACAGCAGGCTGAACCATGCATCCAAAGAATGCCTCATGTGTATTAGGGACACACATTTCTAACTAACTGTGCACTCAATTCACTTGCTGTAAACTTAACAGTTCCTTCCACAGTCTAAACAGGATTGCAGAGTCTATAAATTAGGAAGTGGATTCATTCTTTCATCCCATTTCCCCTACTTCCCCAAGCTCTCCCATCCAGGACCACTTAACTGCTTTATAGCTGTTGTAAACAGTAATTACATCCTGGCTATTTAACATACAATGCCTTCTAACCCTCCAAACTAGTGTCAACTTCACCCAATCACAATATGGAAATGCAAAAACAGGTGTTTAATTGAACTCAGTCTGATAGCCGCTGGAGGGCTCCACTTCTGACATGGGCCACTAACACCATCTCATGTTTGACAGGTTTAACTGACCGAATGACATTAATGAATGAAAAGGGTCAGTTGTCTTTGATTAACTGGACAATGTACACCTGTATTATATTTGATAAGGTAAAATTAGTTGCTATTAATATCACAATGAAACAAATAACCAAACAGTTAGCTTTGTGTAGGACTGAAGGACGGAAGGGAGGGATTAAGGGAGGGAGGACAGGAGAAAGGGATGGAAGGAGGGAGAGAGAGGGAGAGAGGGAGAAAGGGAGGGAGGGAGAAAGAGAGGGAGGGAGAGAGAGGGAGAGAGAGAGAGGGAGGGAGAGAGAGAGAGAGGGAGGGAGAGAGAGAGAGAGGGAGGGAGAGAGAGAGGGAGGGAGAGTGTGTGTGTGTGTGTGTGTGTGTGTGTGTGTGTGTGTGTGTGTGTGTGTGTGTGTGTGTGTGTGTGTGTGCACCTGAGTGGTCAGCTAGTACCCCCATTCTACCCATGTAACAATTGGCTCAAATATAAATTACTTGTCCTATATTATTTAGTGAGATAAACTTCTGAAACAAATGTGAAAGGTTTTGTTTACAACAAACTTTTTTTTATCAAGATTATGTATTTTAATTGTAGTCAGGACTCCAATATAATTCATTTTACCAAGCATGTGTGTTAACATTATGCACAAACTAGGGGATGATGAGGGTAAGAAAATTATGTGACGTTGTATGCCTGTTGTAAGCCCATGTGTTCCATTTAAGCAGTAACTAGCTAGATTGCAGGTTGCACTGTAGGCAACAGTAAGTGATGTCTTTAGAAAAGGGTTAGCTTCACAGGTGAATGCCAGCAAATAACATTTATAGCATGCTGTCTGTGCAGCATGTATGTGTCACAGCAGGTGCCAGTGTTTACTGTGCTGTCTTCACACTCACCCAGTGGGACCTGGCTGGCTAGCACACCTAATGTCACAGTCTGCCAGCCACAACCTCCACCACAGGGGCATAGATCACTGGACAGAATGGCAGAGAGACAACACAGACACAGCCAATATGGGCCTACAGAGCAGACAGCAGTTGGAAGAACTCACCTATCAGTCACACACACATGCATGCACACATGCATGCACGCACGCACGCAAGCATGCACACACGCAAGCACGCATACACACACACACAGTCACACATACAGTCACACACAAAGTCACACACATACACAGTCACACACACAGTCACACACACAGTCACACATACACGCACGCACGCACGCACGCACGCACACAGTCAAACATAAAGTCACACACACACAGTCACACACACACAGTCACACACACAGTCACACACACAGTCACACACACAGTCACACACACAGTCACACACACACACAGTCACACACACACACAGTCACACACAATCTCAGTCACACACACACACACACACACACACACACACACACACACACACACACACACACACACACACACACACACACACACACACACACACACACACACACACACACACACACACACACACACACACACACACATGCAGTCACACACACACACACACACACACATGCAGTCACACACAGTCACACACAGTCTCAGTCACATGCAGTCACACACAGTCACACACACAGTTGCAGTCACACACAGAGAGTTTCATACATACAGTCACACACAGTCACGTCATAGCAGGGCAGAGAGCTGTGACACCAACTCCTCAGGATTACTCTTGGAGGACATACCCTGTAGGCTCAAAGCAGAGGAAGTGAATGGAGGAAGTCAATCCCACATTGCCCGTTTTGTGGCAGTTCCTGGCTGTGGCAGCAGATGGCACTTATCAGAGGAATGCAACTAGACTCACAACTAAAATACCAACAACATTGTAACAATTCATCTTCTGATGTAAAAACTGTTTAAAATTCACATCAATAAACATTTTTTACATAGACAGCTCAGCTGCTCAGAGTTTGCACATAGATGAATAACTGCTACTCTCGATAAGCCAATTGCTTTCTAGGCCTCTTGCCAGCTGACATTTTTTTACTTTGAATGGAAATCTTGTTAAAAGTAGACAGAAATCACCTCGACTGTCGCTGTCTGAGATGGAAACTCGATGACAGAGTGCCAGGTCTACTTTACCAGGGCAGCAAGACATGCTGCACTTTGATCAACAGTACATGCGACCTTTCAACACAAATCAGCATCCTTTATTGTCATACAAGACATAATTTACTGGGCAGGCAGTGGGCACATAGAGCACAACACACATAGTGACTGACCCCATCCTACATGCAAACATGCTCACTCACACAAGTCTGCCACAGACACTGCATGCTTGCTGTTAATAGTATACATTGGGGTACTGCCAGCACCATGGTGGGAGATGGAGGCTAGCAGAGGGGGGAGCCAGCTAACTCTTGTGTGGTGTTCCTACATGAACATCTACTAGTACTGACTTCCCACTGGTACTATTTTTGTACTCACAGTAATGGAGCCAGCTGTTCTTAATTCAATATTCAATCAAGTAACCTTGTGCTGATTTTTTTGCAATATATAATTATGACTTTTATTGCTGTTGAATGTGAACTTTTATTACATCTGCTCTAATACAATGAAAGGTCTGTCTTGCAAACGTCACATGTTTTTGTTTTACTTAGAGCAAAACATTCTTAGCACAAAACAGCAATCTTTCTTATAATAAACTCAATGGTAGATTGTTCAGTTGTTCAAACAGGTAGCTGTGTTTGCACAATACAGGTTTTTTATTACTTTATTCTGCATTTCCATTGGTGAATTATGACTACACATTTATAAAAGCACAACTTTTGAGACAATAATCGAGTGTTGCCCTATACAAAGCCAAATAATCATTAAGCATCTATTTTTAACTGTTACATTTCTGTGCGTAGGTTCTTTGGAGTGTGCGTCCACCCTGCAGCATGTTGTCATGTGCCAGACTGAAAGTATGCACAGCATTGTTGGATCAGTAACTGCCTGCAAGGCAGACGCTGGTTGGCAACCAGCAACATGGCTGGCAACCAGCAACAACGGCTCAAGCACGACAACAGCACATGGGCTGACAAGCTCGCCATCAGTTGTGATTAAAGACACACAACACACCTTGCTGTACAGTGTAGCGTGTGGGTGAAATAAGTCGCCCTTCCTTCTACAGCATCACACATTCTCCAGTCTTACTCCTGGTAACATGCAGCTTTTCCTTCCATTGTATCATTCACTTTCCAGTCTTACTCCTGGTAACATGCAGCTTTTCCTTCCATTATATCATTCATTCTCCAGTCTTACTCCTGGTAACATGCAGCTTTTCCTTCCATTGTATCATTCACTCTCCAGTCTTACTCCTGGTAACATGCAGCTTTTCCTTCCATTGTATCATTCACTCTCCAATCTTACTCATGGTAACATGCAGCTTTTCCTTCCATTGTATAATTCACTCTCCAGTCTTACTCCTGGTAACATGCAGCTTTTCCTTCCATTGTATCATTCATTCTCCGGTCTTACTCCTGGTAACATGCAGCTCTTCCTTCCTTGATATCATTCACTCTCCAGTCTAACTCCTGGTAACAAGCATCTCTTCCTTCCATTGTATCATTCACTCTCCAGTCTTACTCCTGGTAACATGTAGCTTTTCCTTCCATTGTATCACTCACTCTCCAGACTTACTCTCATGGTAACATGCAGCTCTTCCTTCGAATGTATCATTCATTCTCCAGTCTTACTCCTGGTAACATGCAGCTCTTCCATTGTATCAGTCACTCTCCAGACTTACTCCTGGTAACATGCAGCTCTTCCTTCCATTGTATCGTTCACTCTGCAGACTTACTCCTGGTAACATGCAGCTCTTCCTTCCATTGTATCACACTCTCCAGAGTTACTCCTGGTAACATGTAGCTCTTCCTTCCATTGTATCACACTCTCCATGCTTACTCCTGGTAACATGTAGCTTTTCCTTCCATTGTATCACACACTCTCCATGCTTACTCCTGGTAACATGTAGCTCTTCCTTCCATTGTAGCACCATTTCCATGCTTATTCCTGGTAACATGCATCTCTTCCTTCCATTGTATCATTCACTCTCCATGCTTACTCCTGGTAACATGTAGCTCTTCCTTCCATTGTATCATTCACTCTCCATGCTAACTCCTGGTAACATGTAGCTCTTCCTTCCATTGTATCATTCACTCTCCATGCTTACTCCTGGTAACATGTATCTCTTCCTTCCATTGTATCACGCATTCTCCATGCTTACTCCTGGTAACATGTAGCTCTTCCTTCCATTGTATCAATCACTCTCCAGACTTACTCCTGGTAACATGTAGCTCTTCCTTCCATTGTATCATTCACTCTCCATGCTTACTCCTGGTAACATGTAGCTCTTCCTTCCATTGTATCACGCATTCTCCATGCTTACTTCTGGTAACATGTAGCTCTTCCTTCCATTGTATCAATCACTCTCCAGACTTACTCCTGGTAACATGTAGCTCTTCCTTCCATTGTATCACACACTCTCCATGCTTATTCCTGGTAACATGCATCTCTTCCTTCCATTGTATCACACACTCTCCAGACTTACTCCTGGTAACATGTAGCTCTTCCTTAAACCAGGTGTGTGTTCTTCCCATGGGATACATTCCAACAAAACGTTTATGAAGACAGGATCAGTTCCAACCCTAAACTGTAATTTTGTTTCTTTGACTTTGTTAATACATTTCATTTTGCGAGTCAACATATCTATAAATCAAAATGCAGATAATGACAAGGACTGATTCCCTGGGTTGAGTCAAATGAATAGTTGGGCAATTTATATAGACCTGTATATAGAATTTGCCTTAACAAATGTAGCAATATTCTTGAAATGTCTCCAGGTTTTTGAATCTATTACTGTTTATGATCAGACAGGCAAGACATTAATAAAATTATGCACCATTATATATATATCACAAACATATATCATACTTGCCAATGCATGCAGCACACAATGACTACCCCCCCACAGATGACACACATGGCTGGACTTGGTAACCTTAAACATGGGGGAATGAAATGGCAAACATGTGTTTATCTAGGCTTGAATAATTCTAGTGTTGAATCACAATTTGCATTTACATTTGAGCCTCACTTGTGATGTAATCTCTGTTCCCCTTCACACTAATAACAGTGGTTCATCACTCTAATAATTATAGTAGCCGTACACAGTGCATCATTTTCACAGACTATTCAATTACTTCTGTTCACAACGTTTAACACCAAACAGTAAACACGATTGTTCTCTGCCAGTGCCCAACTGTATATTTATGGGATTCACTGGGAGTCCACGTGTACTTGTGTACAAGTGTAAGACTATTAGAGCTGATTATTTTGATTATTTTATTCAATATAAAATGTAAGCTTGTACATACATAACATATAAATACAGGGTACATTAAATATAAAGGATGACACAAGAAAGTGCAAGCACTTGTTTCCATTGTGGTCCTTGGAAGCTGAAGGGAGAATGCTGCTATCCTGGCAGTCTGGATTAGTCTCGCTTAACCGACTCTCGCCTAGTCTCGCTTAACCGACTCTAGCCCGGCTGCGTGACTTCACCAGAATGATAGTCTGGCTCTGAATGACAGCTGCCATCTAGTGAATATGCATGTGATTAAAAGGCATTAAACTACGAAAAAAGTATAATGTCGGTTTATTTTGTGTGTGACATAGTTGTTATAGTAAAGTATTATTTAATAAAAGTGTATCCTTATTTAAATTGTTATTTCATAGTTGGCCTGAGAGCCAATCATCATCTCTGCCCGAATCTGGGGTAAAGCCCCCTACCGGTAACATTGGCTGGAGCTTAATAATCCAGGCCGTTGTGATGGGACAATGCTGCCACCTCACGGCGCCTGGATAATCGATGCTAATCTGGATTACTTTCCACATCTTGAACAAATTGCATGTATAGTGGTGCCACCTTGTGGACTTTAAAACTAACACATGTCGGCCAACCAATTAATCATTCTGTATTCAGATGTACAGGTGCACACGTGTACAGGTGCACACAGATGTACAGGTGCACACATATGTACAGGTGCACACAGATGTACAGGTGCACACAGATGTACAGGTGTACATGTATATCTGTTATACAGGATGTTCCAATTAAAGCAATTTTACATAACAATTTGATTTTTGCAGTTACATAAGTTGCCACATATCAGCAGAAACCAATAGTTGAAGGAAAAACAACCTACACTTTTTATCTATTCAAAGCGTACTTGGGACATTTCCACCAACTAGAGTTGTAGTTCCTTCTATACTTGAAACACACCAAGGACCAGTCTGGGTTAAGGAATAGGTCCAATAAGAATTCTTGTCAGAGCTGACAAAAATTCTTGTTGGCACTTTGGAGCTGTTTTGGTTATGGGCGTCTGATTCGTTCTCTCTGTACTATGCCAAATGCCCGTGACCAAACAGCCCCAAAATGCCAACAAGAATTCTTCTCAGAGCTATTCCTTAACCACTGTCTACAGCCAGGCACTCATTCATACAGCTGAGTAAATTGGAGTAACATAGTGAACAAACTTACACAAGGTTCGAAATGGCAGCTCAGGACTCAGACCCAGGTTCTGTAGATTGAGAGTCTAATGCATTGGCCACTGCGCTCCATAATATTAAATAACCAGAATTTAAAAAATTAAGAACACCTTATAAGGATCTGTAAATGACTGTTACCAATGTGACAGCAGAAGCAAAACTGAAGCAGTCATGTGCTGGCATTAGCAGGAATTACCCATCTGCCATAATATACATCTACTTCAATAACTGGAACACCCACACCTTGCAGCTTCAGCCTGGTCATGACAGGATGCATTTCTTTGTGTAAACACATCACTTAACACAAACACACACAGATAACTCACAGTGTTTCCCTGGTCCAGCCAACTAAGTTAACAAAGTTATACACTATATCAATTCCATGTATTAGATCTATGAACAGTTTCAGTGGACGCCACATGCCAGAGTCACTTTGGGCCAGGACAATTTTATGTTATAATGTGGCCGATTCACTTTGCAGAATTTTCCAAATAGGACACAACGACATGCAAGTGAAAGCAGACCTGTGCACCCGATCTCACAGCTTTCAGTATCCTCGAAGCTATTTTCAGTATTCCTGAGTAACTTTCAGTAACACTTTTACCGTGAAAAATAAACACTTGCATAATACATCGGTTTGACTGCCTTCGTGAAGGTACCGGTGGTGGCGAGAGGCAGATTCTGTTCGACAATCAGCTCGTAGAGCATCACCTCCGCTCGGGTCACACTCACTCTTCTGGCATCAATCGACTTGGATGGAGCCGAAAAAAGTTTGTGATGGACATATTGGCTATTGCACTTCACTGTCATGGAAAGTCCACGATGTTTCATGGACTGGACGTGGCGGCTCACATCATTACCACCGTCTTGGACAATCAAAAAACTGTAACACAACCTTTACAGAAGGCATAGGAGTCGTCTTCCGCTGCAACAATGCATGGCCATTGCTTGGTGTATGTTGCTCTAAAACTGCTGAAGTTGTGCACGTTTCTTCGATGGCTTTGTTGATGGCGCCGGATCGACTTTCAGCTTACTCAAATCACCATTCCCATCCATCGTTATCGTTAAAATGGTGATCCTTTCCCGCGGGTTAAGATTTTCGTTAAATACTCGTTACCGGGCATAACGCAAATGGCACTTGGCCCGATAATATGGGTATTCAATGCGTAGTATGCGTGCGCATCAGTTCGTTTTTAGCTGTTAGTGAACAAGTACAAACTTATCCGAAAGGTGGCGCCACATTTTGCACAAGAAAAAATTCTCTTATTTTGGGACCAGCGATTCCACAACAAAACTAAAAAATCTGTATTTCCATATTCAGCATTCGATTCCGTAACAAATACGGAAGAATACAGAGGGTGTACAGGTCTGTGAATGTATGTCAAATAATAATTATTGGTTTCATTTTTTTCCATACTGCACTATTGCATACTAGCTACAAGATGTAAAAATGTGATATAATTGAATGTAAATGTTTCAATTAGATGAGGACTCATTTGCTTTGGACAGGCTGCAGTCAATAATATTTTTGTATATGTAATGTTGTACTGTTTTACCTGAACAATGTATAATATTTCATGGTAACATACTGATCTACTGTCAAAAAGCATTGAGTTTTCTTCAGGAAAACCTGCTATTTCATATTACAATGAACAGTTTTTCATGTGATTCTACTAACCAGCAAACATGATTCTAATGTGGCACTGTCACTGGCACATTTTATCACAATGGGAACAATAAATAATTCCGTCCCAACCAGTTTAATTCTACTAAATGGTTGTGTTATGTGAAGTCCACCACATATCATTTTCAACATGTACATAGTTGAGGAGTGCACGCACATTGCACAAGTGCAAGACAAGTGCATTCTGGATTACCTTGTTGAGCAGACGACTTCCAAACAGAGCAGGGCTACTTTCTCTGTGCAGATGAAAGTTCAAAGTCACTAAAGCATCGACGCCGATTGATGCATAGTTGTTCATTATTAGTGTCTGCAACACAAGAATTACCAACATCAGACTGACATACCAGGATTACATTTCTAGTGACATGTCTAATGTTGGTAATCTGTAAAATCAAATCACTGATGCAATCTTGATATGAAAGATGAAAGCATACGGTTAATTTTTAAGGATTTTCCAGTGTGAAACCTTTCCTTCTGCCTTTTCCTGATGCAAACATATAAAGGTTTCATATTCATAATCAAAATTAAAGGGAATAAAAACACCTAGGGCTTAAATTCATATTATATCCTGCTATATATTTCCAGGTCCACCAAGCCAAAATAATCAAAACAATTCAATGAATTAGAAATTCCACATTTTATGCTGTGCATCCGGATATTTTCGAATATGCATATTTTTTATGCGCTTTTCGTGATGCCGAGATGTGATGTCACAGACAACATACACTCGCATCAGACTGACCCTTTCCATGTTTACAAGGATAGCTTTTGGGTTGAAACGAGCGCCAGAATGAGTTATTGTGCGATATTCCGAAGTAATACAAATACTAGTCATCATAGAGGAACAAGCAGTTATCTTACGGTTCCAAATGAATCAAATTTTATTCAAAACAATGAATGCGAATGGGCCTACAAGCCGGCGAGGTATTGCAGAGCTTTGGTTCATTTTCAGAATAATTATATCGAATGCAACCAACCGGAGATAATCTACACCAATAAAACATACATAGCAAACATATATTGTATCCAGCTACAGAAAGTTACGTGTATAATCTCATAATATCACTAGAATATCGATGTATGAAGGAGGAGTTGTACAACTTATCATAACTTAAATCAGTCAGTGAATATCCTTCGATCTCGGTAGCTCAATTGGCAGACGCGTTGGTTTCATGTCATTTATTTTGCAATCAGGCGATGCCGGTTCAAGGCTGACAACAAACCATTGATTTTCTAAACAAAAATTTGTTTATGTTTTCACAAAGTAATATAAACCAAATAATTGTTATACTATGATATTATACTACTAAAATTTGTCATAACTATTTATTCGCCACAAAAATTAAAATATGGTAATTATATATAACGATGTTTCTAAATTTTATTTATCCAGACAGATCACAATTTTTTTTCACATATATAATTACAATATATTACCATACAATATATATATAATCAATAAATTATACATCCATTGCATTATATTTGTCTGGATAAATAAAATTTAGAAACATCGTTATATATAATTACCATATTTTCATTTTTGTGGAGAATAAATAATTTCTACAAAAATATTTGCAAACTGTGCATCATAGTATAACAATTATTTTGTGAAAACATTTTAAAAAATGGGCCAAGAGGCCCTGAAGTCCTTTGGACTAATATGTCGATATGTGACCCCAGATGACCAAACGAATGATAAGTCGAACAAATTGTAACATTGTTTTCTAACATTCTTGTAAAGGTTTGTAGGGTGCTTTACACGGTTTCAAAAATTATGACTGCTACAAAAATTGGCGAAGTTATGGACCATTGAACATGTTAGGGGTCAAAAAGTGAAAATTAAGAAAACGGCTGTTGAAGTTTTATATTATATATGCAAATGGATTGCATGACATTCAAATGTGGCACACAGTATGTATGTTACATTGCAATGATACACTGGAAGTACAAATGTTCTGCTACGAAGGCTTATCAAATTATGCCAGATTATGTCTTTATGTGTAAAACTAAGAGGACAGATTATTTGAGAGCAAAAGGTAGACTAAAAAAATATAAAATGACGAAGCTAATGCAGAGTTAAGAGAATTGGCTAGTGGGTATAAATGCTTTATAAAACAAATATCAAAATGCTACCATAAATAGTTACATGAAAACTTGCACAACCTAAAACATGGCAAGCCTGCAGAATACTGGGATATATTTAATAAAGCAAGTAACAGCAGTGAAAAATGTGGAAATATTTTACTTAATTATTTGCAAGGAAAAGTAGATTCCTCTAGTTACTCCAGGCTTTATGAGTTTACATAGCAGCAGACACTGGGACAGTGTGACTGCTGCCTGGCTAAATAGATGCAATGGTGCTTTGGAGTTAGTTCTTCTGACAACTATCCTTTTCACACAAGCCTATAGGTTTAGTGGCTGCCAGCACACTACTGAGCCTAAACTACCAAGCAGGTGTGAAAAACGTCCTGATGTATTTGAATTTGAGCCACTAATTAACTGTCCACCAAGCAGTAGCAGAACAGTTTTATAATAATAATAATCCACAAGTTAAGTGGCAGTGATCTTCCTTTTATCATTCATGTTATGTTTCTTGTCTATTGTGAGCTGCCTGTGACCAATTAAAGATTAGTCAAGGTCTCAATGTAACAATAGCAAGCTGGACCCTAAGCTCCAGAGTGGGGTGGGAGCAGGGAGTATATTACACACGATAGTGGCACTCTGCCAAACTGAATCAGCAAGCTGAAGCAGATACAAGCAAAATGTGACCATTTAGCTTTTTTGGGAGGCCCTGAGGTGCCCTTAGAATGATTCAATAAAATACAAATTTCTTGTGTACAGTGGCACTACCCTAAGATAAGAAAATTAGAGTAAAGTTACTGAAAAGTTTTTGAAAAAATAGGCAAAATGTAAATTTTTACCAGTTTTGGGGCCTTTGGAGGCCCTAGGGAGCGCTTAGAATGATTCAATCAACGGTTTCTGGGATACGACAGCTAACGGCGGACGCAGCGTGATGGCAATACTAAAAAGTGTCAAGAAAATCAATGGTTTGGTGTCGGGCTTGAACTGGCGTCGCCCAATTGTAAAATAATTGACACGAAACCAATGCGTCTACCAACTGAGCTACCGAGATCGATGGATATTCACTGACTGATTTAAGTTGTTATGATAAATAGTACAACTCCTTCATATATCAATATTCAAGTGATATTATGCGATTATGCAACATTACTTTCTGTAGCTAGATACAATATCTGTTTGCTATGTATGTTTATTGGTGTAGATTATCTCCGGTAGGTTGCAATCGATATAATTATTCTGAAAATGAGCCGAAGCTTAGCGAAACCTGGTCGACTTGTAGGCCCATTCACATTCATTGTTTTGAATAAAATTGGATTCATGTGGAACCGTATGATAACTGCTTGTTCCTGTATGATGACTAGTGTTTGTATTACATCAGAATGTCGCACAATAACTCATTTTGACGGTTGTTTTAACCCAAAAGCTATCTTTGTAAACATGCTCTGAATGCATGGAAAGGGTCGGCCTGATGCGAGTATAGGTCGTATGTGACGTCACGATACCACATCATCGCCTAGCTCATTCAATTTTAATTATTTTCTGCAGGAATCGCTACACAGATGGGTTTAAAATCGAATTTATGCTACAAATGTATTTTTCTGTATTTTTTTAAATGTCAAAATAATAAAATGTTAAACTTTGTGTAGACATGGAAAACGAATTTCATCTAATGCCTTGTTTTTATTTCCTTTAATCTATTATTTTGATGGCTAGAAAAGATACTTAATTGTCTTGCTACTCAGACAGGGTTGATCAGTTTTAACCGCCCGGTTTTAACCTGGTTAAAACCAGGCTCATTTTCCCTGAAAAGTGGTCAAAACCCGGTCAAAACCTAATTTAGTGATAATTGTGTGCAATATTTATGTAATTAATTGTTAATTACTATAAAAACAATGCAAGTGTCAAAATATATGTTCAGCATAAATACAAAACAAGATATCTTGTATTAAAATCAAGCTCATGCAAAAAGTAGACTGTAATTTTCAACAATACGTGTAAACATGTCAGAGTGGTAATCAATGTAAAGCATAAAAACTGAAGTATTACATGGTCCATGCTATTGTTGGTCCTGTTTTATTCTTTAGATTAATCAATTGAATTTGTATTTGCAAAATGTTTTCATGATTGAAAATTACAGATACATGGAACATTTACCCTATAAAATGGAACATTTACCCTGTAAAATATATACAATTTTTAATTAACTAGTTTTAGGGAATATTCTCAGTGACATATTAGTGCGATACAGTTGATATTTTATTTGACGTAAATGTACTTGTTAAAATCGTACAATATTGCAAAAAATTAAAAATTTAAATCACATTGACACTTTCACCATGCCAAGAGGCTAACGCCAGTACAAGCGCCAGGTGGCGTGCACATAATGTGTTACGTTTGTTGTTTTCACTATTAAGCATACCTTTACATCCGTTCCCAAATTGTGTGTTATATTAGCACAACAAAAACTTTTGTATATTCAGATCCAAAATCCAGTCATTTTCATTAGCATTAAACTGTGAAAATTGACACCAGACAACGTATTCAAATTTGGCATAGCCAGGCCATTTCCGTAACATAGATTTAGGGTCAGGCGCAGTCTATGTGAATTATTCAAGAACACGGCCACCTTTTTTTTCTGCCAAAATAGTTTCTAGAATATCTGTAAATATAAAGAACTTTGTAACTGGTGAATACTTTACAATAATTAATAAGTGCTATACACATGCTTTTATTTATTAAGCATGTGTGTCAATTCAGTTTCAGTTGTGCAAGAACAAGGACTGCTTCAGAGTAATTGCACGACAATTCAGCCCTGATGTTTCATAATCTCCAGCTATGCTTGTTTAAGCAAACATATATTTACATTCTATCACTAGGTAAAATTAGTATGTGAGCTAAATATAAGCTAAGAGAAGTTTGGTGTATGTTGAGTTAGTGTTAGGCTTTTCAATAGTATTAATAAGTTTTGGCTGGGTTTTGACCGGTTTTGACCGATTTTGCCCTGGTTTTAACCGTTAAGCGGTCAAAACAGGTTTTGACCAGCTAGAGTGCAACCCTATTCTGAGATGAATCTTACATATATAACATCAGCCAACAAACACCAGATTTGTAAAGTATCTTATTGTACATAGATTTTAAGTAAAAAATAAAAAAATGAAAAGTCTGCACCCATATTTGCCACAATGCATCAGTATGTACCTTTGTTCGCATTCTGAAGCCAAAGTGTTTCTCTGGGGTGATTTCTACCTGCCACCTGCAAACATAAAACACACCATGATCACACTAGATCCAACAGTCAACTGTCAGTGTTGACATTAATAAAACTAATAAAACCTTCTGTAGCTTATGTCATTTATAAAATGTCTAAAAATACTGTTAAAGTAACCAGTGTGACAGCTGAAGGATAGACAAAACGCAAATTGCCTCTGTGATCCATCACTCATAGCTGAAGCCACACCCGTCCTGGAACATGCACAAAACCAAGAAGAGGAGGACTTTGTGCACTGTGACAAAGTGAAACAACACAGACCTGTCTAATTTGACCACTTGGGTATACAGTTAGACAGACCACTCTAACTTGACCACTTGGATGTAGTGAAGTAGAACACAGTTACACAGACCTGTCTAATTTGACCACCTGGGTGTAATGAATTAAAACAGTTACATAGACCTGTCTAACGTGACAACTTGGGCGTAGTGAAGTATAACACAACAGAGCAGTCTAACTTGAGCACTTGGACGTAGTGAAGTAGAACACACACAGACCTGTTTAACTTGACCACTTGGACATAGTGAAGAAGAACACAACTACACAGACCTGTCTAACTTGACCACTTAGACATAGTGAAGCAAAACACAATTACACAGACCTGTCTAACTTGACCACTTGGACGCAGTGAAGTAGAACACAATTACACAGACCTGTCTAACTTGACCACTTGGGCATAGTGAAGAAGAACACAGTTACACAGACCTGTCTAACTGGACCACATGGATATAGTGACGTACAACACAATTACACAAATATGTCTAATTTGACCACTTCAGTATAGTGAAGTAGAACACAGTTAGACAGACATGTCTAATGTGACCACTTGGACGTAGTGAAGTAGAACACAGTTACAAAGACCTGTCTAACTTGACCACTTGGACATAGTGAAATAGCACACAGTTAAACAGACCTGTTTAATTTGACCACTTGGACATAGTGAAGTAGAACACAGTTAAACAGACCTGTCTAACTTGACCACTTGGACATAGTGAAGTAGAACACAATTACACAGACCTGTCTAACTTGACCACTTGGACGCAGTGAAGTAGAACACAACTACACAGACCTGTCTAACTTGACCACTTGGACATAGTGAAGCAGAACACAATTACACAGACCTGTCTAACTTGACCACTTGGACGCAGTGAAGTAGAACACAATTACACAGACCAGCTTAACTTGACCATTTCAGTATAGTGAAGTAGAACACAGTTAGACAAACCTGTCTAATGTGACCACTTGGTCATAGTGAAATAGAATAATTACACAAGCCTGTCTAATGTGACAAGTTGGACGTAGTGAAGTAGAACACAGTTAGACATACCTGTCTAATGTGACCACTTGGACGTAGTGACGTAGAACACAGTTACAAAGACCTGTCTAACTTGACGATTTGGGTATACATTGAAGTAGAACAGTTACAGACCTGTCTAACTTGACCACTTGGGCGGAGGACATGAGGCGCAGGATGTCACACACATCCACGTCATTAGAGTAGCCCTCGCCCCAGCCCAGCACCCTGGACAGATCGTTGCCCGTACCCAGAGGCAGGATGCACACTTCTGGTCCTGGCTGCAACACACACATTCAAATAATAAAACTTGTTGTTATTGTTCATTTAATTAAGTTCTTGCTATTGAACTGAATATAAACCTTGATTCTAGAGTGGGGTTTTAGTTTTTTTTTAATATAAAGTTACGCTCTCTGTCAAAAAGCAATTGTCAGGACAGACATCAATGGCAGACATGGGTAACATTGTGAACAACCATAATCAACACATCAAATCACTACTGCATGTTTCATCTGTAAAAAGAAGGCAAGAACGTCTGTGGCAGCTGGGACTAGGCTATGGTCAGACAGTAGTGGAGTCAGAGTGTTGGCCTGGAGTCAGAGTGTTGGCCTTGTGGCAGCTGGGGACAAGCTATGGACAGACAGACAGTAGTGGAGTCAGAGTCTTGCCAGGCTGTGGACAGACTGTAGTGGAGTTAGAGTCTTGGCCTTGAGGCAACTGGGGGCCAGGCTGTGGACAGACAGTAGTGGAGTCAGAACCTTTGCATTGAGGCAGCTGGGGCCAGGCTGTGGACAGACAGTAGTGGAGTCAGAGTCTTGGCCTTGAGGCAGCTGGGGCCAGGCTATGAACAAACAATAGTAGAGTCAGAGTCTTGGCCTTGTGACAGCTGGGGCCAGGCTGTGGACAGACAGTAGTGGAGTCAGAGTCTTGGCCTTGAGGCAGCTGGGGTCAGGCTATGGACAGACAGTAGTGGCATCAGAGTCTTCGTACTGAGGCAGCTGTGGTTAGGCTATGTAGTGGAGTCAGAGTCTTGACCTTGAGGCAGGCTATGGACAGATAGACAGTAGTGGAGCCAGAGTATTGGCCTTGAGGCAGGCTATGGACAGATAGACAGTAGTGGAGCCATAGTCTTGACCTTGAGGCAGGCTATGGACAGAGAGACAGTAGTGGAGCCAGAGTCTTGGCCTTGAGGCAGTTGGGACTAGGCTATGGAAAGACAGTAGTGGAGCCAGAGTCTTGGCCTTGTGGCAGCTGCGGCCAGGCTACAGACAGACAGTAGTGGAGTCAGAGGCACTCATGGCACTTGCACAGTATTTGACCATTGATCACTTTAAAGTAGTAATTTTAAGAATTGTAAAAGCACTATTCTAAAATATAATAAGAGCAACGTTCTAGAAATTATAAAATAAGTATCATTAATTATACATCATAAAATAAATAAAATATATCGTTATCAATGTAATGTAGACTCGTTGATACAACCATTCTAAAAATCTATATCTAGTATACATGTTATTATTATAAAGCATTTATAGAGCGCGTGTGTCCGGATGACAAATCTGCTCAAAGGCGCTGACAATCGTAGAGTATAAATGAAATACATTAAATGGACATATTAATAAAACATATTAAATAGAAAGGTAAACGAATATGATTTAAAAGTAGCATATAAAAATTACATAAAATGTCAGTTAGATAAACCTGAATAAAATAAATATATATATTTACAAGTGTATACATTATACATGAATTAAATGAATTAGCCGTTTAAATACCTAAAATAAATAATGTGCTTAAATTAAATAAATACAAATATGCTAATTATTTAAAAAAATAATAATAATAAATAAATAAATAACTGCAACCTAAGTACATAACCGAATGTCAATATTGCACAAATGTCACAGATGCGAACTGCAAAGTTCTTTGAAGGCCTGTCGAAATAAGTGTCTCTTTAATAGTGATTTGAAAGTGGCAATGCAGTTTGCATGCCTGACTGCGTGAGGCAGGACATTCCACAGGATCGGGCCAGCCACCGAGAAGGAACGACGGCCATAACGTTCAAGGTGATATCTCGGAACGGTCAGCAGACCTTGTTCGGCCGATCTAAGTGATCTGTCACGAGTGATGAAATGTACGCAGGGCCGAGATGGTGCACTGCACAATATACCAGCAGTAACAGCTTGAATTTGATCCGCTGGCGTATAGGCAACCAGTGCAGACGGTACAGAACAGGTGTTGTGTTCTCGTCTCCTTGTCTCGGTAATGAGACGTGCTGCGGAATTCTGTACCATCTGCAGTTTTCGCAAGTGCGTCTCCGGCAGACCATATAACACTGCGTTGCCGTAATCAATACGTGACATGACTAAGGTGTTCACAATGGTTCTGGAGGCATTAGTGGTAAGACATTTCCGAATTAATGCGATGCTTCGGAGGTGACAATATGCCACCTGGCAAACACGATGCACTTGATTCGTCATTGACATAGTGTTGTCGAGTAGAACGCCGATGTCGCGGATAACCGGCTTCGGCGAAACAGCACAGCCACATACATCAATGTCTTGGTCAACAGGCGGGTGAACAAGTTTCCGATTGTTCACTGCAGATATGACGATCACCTCGGTTTTGTTCTCATTAAGCAGGAGATTATGGAAAGACAACCACGCTTTCACAACGGTGTTACAACTAGATATTCGATCGGTGGCCATTGTAAGTGGCTGGTCACGGGGAAAGTCCACATATAATTAGCATACATATGATAGCGTAGTTGATGATATTGAAAAAACATGGTTGATTCCAAGGCAGTAGATCGTGAACAGAAGAGGTCCGAGCACCCTACCCTGAGGCACACCACATGTTAGATCGACACTTCTTGAAATGATGTTGCCAACTTTAACTGCCTGTGTTCACTGTGACAGATATGACTTCAACCAGCACAGTGCGTTGCCACGCACGCCAATTCTGTGCAGTTGATTGAACAGCAGATGGTGGTCGACAGTATCAAAAGCGGCACTGAGATCTAGTAGCACCAGTATCATGCTCTTCTTATTATCCAGAGAAAGCAATATGTCGTCCTGTATGCGTACTAGGGCTGTTTCACAGCTGTGCATTGGACGGTACGCAATTTGGAAAATATCGAAGATGCCGTTCGTATCCATGTGCTATCGTATTTGGATTGCAATTCATCTCTCGACGACGTTCGATATGAGACATATTTGATATTGTACAATAGTTCGATAACAGTTCTGGATCAAGACCATTCCTCTTTAATAGCGGTGTTACTACGGCATGTTTCATAGCGACAGGTAGTGATGCCGACACGATGGACATGTTAACAATGCTGGTTAACACTGGTCCAAGAATGTCAATGTTAGATTTAAGCATGCTTCCAGAAATTACGTCAATGCTGGAAGAAGATTTGCTGGATGTCTTCTCAACCAGACCGCAGATGTCGGTGACTGTAGCAAGTTGAAAGTCATACAATGGTTCTTCATTACAACATTCGATATCGTGTAGGAATGCGGGCAGTTGGCATTGCGAGCGTGCAGTCACCAGCCGTGTACTGATATCAGTGATCTTATCTGTGAAATAACAAACCAATCACTCAGCTAGAGCGTCTGGGTCGTCGTCACATTCGGGGAGCACAGCCGTACGAGTACGTCCCATCAAACTGTTCGTGATGCGATACATTGCTTTGGTATCGTGAGATGTAACTTTGATTTCAGTACAGTAATAAGCAGATTTGGTTGTGGCGATGCTCTGCTTAAATGCGTCATGCAAGTCAGTGTACATTTCACGATGGACAGCTAGCCGCGTGTGGCGCCACTTGCGCTCTGCTCGACGCACTTGCCGTCTCATCAGCTGCAAGTTGTCAGTCCGCCATGGTTGTCTTGGACGCACATTTATCAATCGTTGGGATTCGTTGGATGACTGGTGCATGCCTGTCAATTACCGTTCGAAGGTCATCATTATACTGTTCAAACAGACTCTCAATGTTGTCGGCGGGGTTGTTAATTAATGGCTAAGTGCGTAAGTTGCACGAAAACTGCTGCATGTTGTTTGCATTGTATTTACGATAAATCACTTCCTTAGATGAAACCAACTTACACTTGATGATGTGGTGGTCTGTGAGCAAGGACTCCACCGACACGTCTGTCACAATAGAGCCATTCACCGGGGTGATGACGAGATCGAGAATGTTACCCTGGCAGTGTGTTGCCGATGTCACATGTTGTTTTAGGTTTACATCGTTCAGCAATGCAGTTAAGTCACGTGCATCTTTGTCGTCATCGTTTCCACAGCGAACATTGAAATCACCGAGTATAACGATTCCGGTGTTTCGAAGTGAAATGCATTCAAGAAATTTGCCGAATTCTACGAGGAATTGGCAAAAGGACTTCGACTTGCGACCAGACAATAATAAATAAATGTTATGATATTATAAGTACCCTGTAATATAATAAGTAATAAATACAATAAAATTATATTCATAAATAGTATAAGATCAGTATTATACAATGTCCACATGTCCACACCATGTCTTAATCTAAGTATGCTTTAAAGAGGTGGGTTTCCAAGGCTGTTTTGAAGGTGTTGATTGTTGTAGTAGCTCTAACATTGTTTGGAAGCGCATTCCAGATCTTTGCTGCAGATACTATAAACGATTGTGATCCCCACGAGTTTTTCAGTTTGTGTTCTACTAGGAGTAACTTCTTTGCAGAGCGCAGATTTTCACGGGATAGCACATACTGTTTGACCAGGTTGCACAAGTAGGTAGGAGAGACTCGGTGGATTGTCTTGAATACAAGCGTGGAGATTTTGTAGATGATCCTCTGTTCGATTGGCAGCCAGTGTACCGGTAATTGTTTGAGGATAGGTGTGATGTGTGTGAATTTCCTGCCAGTTTGGCAGCAGTGTTTTGTAGTCGCTGGAGTCATTGTAGTTGTGATTTGTTGAGGCCGTGAAGCAAAGCATTGCCCATGTCCAGTCTAGAAGTAATGAGAGCGTGAGTAAGTAGTTCCGCAACCGGCTGATTGATGTGCTTACAAATCAGGCCAATATTACGAATTGACAGACAGACGGCTCTGGATACAGCAGCGATGTTTATCCATGGAAAGGTTCTCATCAAAGATAACACCGAGATTCCTGACGCTGTCTGAAGGAGTAACCATGGTGTCACCCACTCTGATCTGTGTGATGCTGACCTTTGATCTCTGTTGTTTGGATCCGACGACAATGAATTCTGTCTTTCCATCACTCAGTTTGAGGAAGTTCTGCGACATCCATTGACGTGGCTCGTCAAGGCAGGCTTCAAGTTGCTATATTGCGCCATTAATGTTTGACTGTGTGGGATCGGCTGAGAGGTATATTTGTGTGTCATCACACAGATCGAATCTGTGCAGCTCTAAGAGAGGGGGCAATCTCGCCCGAGTTCATTGAACTCTTGATAATTTGTGTCATTGCCGGCAATACGTCATCGGCACACTTCTTTAGTAGTGAAGATGGAATTGGATCCAAGTCACAGGTTGTTCCTGGCAAGTTTGAGAGTATCTTCTGCATATCTTGCTTAGACACTTCATGAAAGCTCACGAATTCGGGCGATGGGAGATCTCTTGTAGGAAGATGTAGATCATCTACTCTATCAAACTCCTCTCAGATCCTCTTTACCTTCTCAGTGAAGAGATAGAAACTATGAGCCAAATCCTGCTGAGATTCACACTTCGGAAGGGGCAAGTTATGTAGCTGGTGAAGGAGTTTGTCAGTCAGACGGGAAAATTTGTCTTTGGTCTTTAGCGATGTCGACGAATAGCTGATTGAAGTAGTGTGATTTTGCCAGTTCGATTTGATGAATTACTGCTTGCTTCTGATAGCAGTAAGGAGGTACAACTACAATTTAGATTCACATAAAAACAACAGCAGCTAAATTAAAGCGATTCTTTGTAAGCTGATATACATTTGAGATGTACTATCAAAACGTGATAATTTCCCACAACTACTTTCTCTGCTACTTATGTCTTGCATGTTTATGCATAATTTGGGTGCGACGGCGATGGCAGCAGTCAGTGCGGGTTGGGTCTGTGTGTCTACGGGTCTTGCCTTTCCAGTCAGCCGTTTTTGAAAAGTCCCTGGTTTCCCATTTATTTGAACCGAACCATGAAAATGTGAGATTCATACATTCACAGATTGTTTCTAATGACACAGCTACAATTGTTAGTAAACCTGGCTGGCTTGTCATAATTCAATGTAAAAGTTTTAGGTTTGTTAAAAAGTACACAATTCCGTGTTGCCACAGAATTTTGCGATGTATACACAAACTTTGGACACTAGCAGATCTGCACTCTAGTAGTATACATAAGTTTTTATCCATGAATATATTTTTAAAATATAATAATAAATCAGATCAAGCTATGCTGCTTCATGTGAATAGCATATTTGATATTAATAGTACTTGCTAAAAAACATACAAATTAAACATTTATTTTTGACATGCTACTTTACCGTTACTGTACACTTTATATGTATATATATATATATATATTATTAAAGCAAGAATAAAGGAAAACATACAGTACACTCTGGATAAGGTCAAACCTCCAAGGACCGATAATAATCCTGATAAGTGGAACTTCTGATAAATAGAAAGTTATCAGGTCCCCCAGGAGCGAGGGAAAAGATTGACTTAATTGACAAAAATCAACTTATGTGAGTTTGAGTTATTTTGAATACACTGTATATGACCAATGCACACAGGTAATTATGTAGAAACAAATTAAACGTTGGCCAAAGTAATGGATTGGGATTTTATTCTGACTGAATCAACATAACAAGGCTTTTTTGTATTTCTTTTCCAATTAGCCAGATGCACACTTGGTGTAAGTTCCATAATCCAATATCTAAACTGAATTAATCTGCACAGTGTTGAATTAGTTAACTCATATTTATGCTTCTTCACTTCACTTTCCCATAACCCGGAAGGATCGTTGGGGCACCACTGACGACTTCCTAACCAGCTCTCTCCGTGTTTCCCTGTTCTCTGGGAGTGGGTGAACATATGCTCAGTTTCCTAAATTAAACTTTGTTTATTTGCAGGAACATTTTGACCATCAACAGTTTTAAAATAGTCAAGCTGATGGAAAGAGGAAATTGAAGAGCTCTACTCAACAGTGCCATTAATTGCACAATGGGTCACCTGACATAAGATGGTGCCTAACTTTGTTCTGCCCCTTTCTGTTCTGTGCCACATCTACTGGGAAGTTGTACATCACTTCGTGTTTCAAACGGATGTTTGCATCTGATAGCTTTGTGTATAAAAATGCACAGCAGTGCTATTAATTGGACAATGTGTTAACTGACACAGTAGTGAAGATGTCTGACTTTATTCTGCCACATTAGTTCCGTGTAGCTTCTGCTGGGAGTATGTACATCGCTACATGTTTCAAATGGATTTGTGCAATCGATCGATTTGTGCATCCAAAACATCCTGTCATTATGTTGCAAAATAGGAGTACAATCGATCAATCACAATCACAATACTTTTTTGTCCCTTGGGAGGGAAATTCATTTCAAGTGTAGCAGCATATTAAGACAAATAAAACAAATGTACATGTAATATAGAAATAAAAAAATAAAAAGTAGTAATAAAAGTTATGTACATAATACAATTTATGCTTTGTTATGCTCATCATGTTTGGATTGTGTTCTACAGCATATTCTTCGAAATTTGTTGAAAGAAGTTGGTGTTAAGTGAACTATACTGGGAGTAGTGTATAAAAAGGTGTCGACAAAGTTACTTTTACAATAATTTTGAAAATTCATAAAATATAAATGTTCTACAACATTCAAAATGTTTTACGGATCTTCTTGAGTTAAATACACCAATGATGACTGAAAACAGTGTTTAAAAATATGCATTATTTTTAAAGGTTTGTAATTTTATAACTTTATTTCCATCATACAATGGCCATTTTATTTGTCATCAAAATGGGAGTTCGACAGAAACAAATTCAATATCTTTTACTCTAAATGATGGGCAAAACAAATAATTATTGCATTTCCAGTACAAAAGTAAAACATGTTGCTACACTGATGCAATATATTTTAATATTTTGACAATAATGTTATTATGCTCTTTATAGATCTACATTTTTCAAACTAAAAGTAAACCTTATGTAGATAGGAAAGTACATAACCACCTATGCTATTTTAATATCATACAGTATTTCATGGAATGTATAATGGTTACATTTATACTGCTTATGGAAATAGTAGCTGAATTTTTGGTGCAATCAAAATGGTTTTATTATTGAATGTTTCTCGGCTACAATAAGTTTCTGTTACCTAAATGTTTCATTAAAACTAAACTTTAAAATGTATAGCCAGATGTACCTAGTGAAAAAGGAACATGATAGTACCATAGGTGAGATTTTGTATGTTTTTATATTCCAACAAAAACAATGCCAATCATTCAATACAATATGACTTCAACATTTGTGGGTGGAGAGCTAGTGTTTTTTCTTTTAAATTAATTTGTCTGTCATGAGCTATCGCTATGTTCATTCTCCGTTTATTCCATATATTTTCTTTCTTTTCTTTGTCGAATCTGTGACATAAATAGCAGCTGGTCCACGTTTCCTTTTGATAATTTAATCGGTCACGACTCATTCGCATGGCGGTGGCTAATCCAAATACACACATGTTGATGACGTTTTTCTTGGATCTATTAACTCGGCGTAGCTAATCAAAGTCTGATGGACAGTCCCGAATATTCATGAGCATGCCTTATACAGATCATGAAGGCGGGGTCAAAGTTGAAACTGTGCGTATGCACAGTTATTTTTTGGATATATTGTCAGGGTCATTACTGATTAATAAAACATAATTCTATTGAAATAAAGGCATAGAATTACATGAAATAACCATATTAACAGGATTATTTAATAATTGCGTACATTACAGAGATTAAAATTATTAAAGAATCACTTTAAGCAGGCCTATGCCTTTATCAGATATTGGCATTCTTATTGCATTCTACTAATATAACCTATAAAATCTTTAAATAAATGGGTGTGCTCTGAGGGTCACTGGCTGTATTCAAGCATAATGTTTTTTAACTGCACAACTGTACCTTCAGTTTGAGATTGTCAATGGCGTGCAGTACCCAGCCAATTGTACCGTCGCCACCGGCAACAAGGACACGACATGACACATCTGGCAGCAGGTGGCACCACTCTAGCGCACACTCAGGCGGAATGTCAGACAGGTCAATGACCTGAAACAAGATCTCACCTATATCAGTCTCAAATACATCAACAAATATGTTTACTAAATATATATATCAGTTCATTTCAATAACAATTTATCAAAATAAACAGACAAGTTTTGTCAAGGTAGAAAATTAGTCAATGCAATAAAAACACTACAACTCTTTAGTTATGCCTACTGATAATGACATGCACCAGGAACTGTGTACCCCGGTAATCTCTAGTAAACTCTGGACTGCTTTATTTACTACTTAAGACGAACAACATTATAGCAGTGTACAATAAACATATATAGAGAACCGAGCAGATTTTTTATTATTTCCTTCTAATAATAATATACTTGATTTTTACACTCATATCCAGAGTAGGACTCTGTTCAAGGGTGTTAACAACTAATAGCTACTAAAATGTAGATAATAGAATTAAACATATAAAAAGACTAGAACTGCATGTACTAAACAAACCTAAGATAAAAGTATCAAGACATACATAAATAATAATAAATAAATAAACAGACAATAAAATATTAATGACAAAATAATTAAAATAATAAGTTATTTAAGCTAATTAAACATATAAAAAGGCTAGAACTGCATTTAATTTTTTTTTCTAAACAAACCTAAGCTAACAAATATCAAGACATACATAACATAATAATAAATAAAATAAGTAGACAATAAAATATAAATGACTAAATAATTAAAATAATAAACTAGTATAATAGGTCAAATAGTAATAATAAATACTACGATGTGGAGAGTGAATGGTATAAAGAACTAGACATTAAAAGCAAGCTTGAAATGATGAGTCTTTAAATGTACTCTTGCACTCGGTCAGACAAAGATCCTCAGGTAGCGTGTTCCACAGATTCACAACATATTAAAATACATAAAAATGGTAGAATTGCAATAAATATGTATATGTATATTAATTTAAAATAAATATTAGTGGTAAATAATAAAATTAATAAATACATACTGAATAATGTAAAATTTCTAAATAAAGAAGTAAATAAGTAGCAGTTATTCATCAAAATTGAATAATATTAATAATAACCAATCTAGCACAATAACTATAATAATACTAATAAATAAATATATACGTTTGATTAATAATAATAAATTTAGTAAATAATTTGATATAAAATAGTTTACGTCAGGAATAATTAAAAATCATTATACGAATATGATAACTAATTAAAATTGGTTTTAGTAGAGGGCAGTGTTCATCTATAGTGACACTAATATGAAACACAAAAGAAATGTGTCTTCAGTTGACATTTGAAGCTGGCGAGAGTGTCACAAGTTTTAACAACACTTGGTAAAGTGTTCCATAGGGACCCAGCAGCTACAGCGAACGAGTCGCCCCCAGCCTTGATACGAGTGTGCTTAATTTCCAACATGTTACTGCTCGCAGAGCGCAGTGCTCTTGCCGGTTGATATGGGTGTACAAGTTCACACAGGTACACGGGCGCGTCATTGTGCATGGCTTTGTACGTGAGTACCAGTATCTTGTAATCCACTCTGGCGCAACAGGCAGCCAATGAAGTTCGCGTAACAGGGGAGGGGCGCTGTCACTATGTGGACGATGCAGGATCAGTCTGGCAGCCGAGTTGTGTATTCGTTGCAGACGCACGATGTTAACTGCAGATGTGCCGTACAAGAGGGCGTTGCAGTAGTCAATCCGCGAAGTGATGATGGCATTGACTACGCGTTCATTTGTCGGTTTGGGTAAAAAACAGCTAATCTGATTTATGTGGCGGAGGTAGAATGAGCATGCACTGACAGTTTGCGACACTTGCTTTTTCATATCTAGGTGCCTGTCAATGAAGACACCGAGACTTTGAACACATCGTGAAGCTGTAATTGTAGAACCACCAACGCGAATCACAGTGCCATCAACGATCGCATCCGCAGACTTGGAAGATACTGTGTCTTGCCGTTGTTCATGCACATAGAATTCCATGCCATCCAGTTCCTTATTTCATCCAAACAGTCCTCCATTTGTTGAACTGCAGCCGTTAAAACGGAAAGCTTCAGGTCGAAATGTGAGTAGAGTCATCAGCATAGTGGTGGAAGAATAGTCCATGGTCTCAAATAATGTCACCGATAGGTTGGACATATAATGAAAAGAGCAGTGGGACCCCTGTCGTTAGAGTAGTAGTACTCGACGATTGGTCACCGATTACCATTCGCTGCGTCCGGTTCTGCAGGTACGATGTCATCCAGATTTAACAAGATTTAACAAGATTGTCACCCAGAGAATTAACTCTAGGTAGTAGGTGGACAAGGAAGCCCTTTGGCTTATCGAGAGTCCGACCCTTTTATCTATGTGTATCACGCCCGTCTGAGGTATGTGTCGATTTAATTTTTAAACATATTCACGCTACTAGCACCCACACAATGAGCAGGTAATCTGTTCCATTAATTTATAGTCCTTTGTGAAAATGAAAACTTTCTTATATCCAATCTACTCTGCTCCTTTGCTAATGTAAGTTCATGTCCTCTAATCCTTCTATCTTTCTTAACTGAGAAAAAAATATTTCTAACAATATTTTCATAACCCTTCAATATTTTAAACACTTCTATCTGATCTCCTCTCAATCTCTTGGTTTCTAGTGTTGTTAAACCGCATTTTTTAAGGCGTATTTCGTAACTAAGATCCCTCAGTTTAGGTATCATTTTAGTTGCTCTCCTCTGCACTCTTTCTAGCATATCTATGTCCTTCCTGCGATATGGCCTCCACGCCTGAATACAATATTCTAAATGAGGCCTAACTATTGTTTTGTACAGCGGTATTATTAGCTCTTTTTCCTTATACGTTATGTTTCGCCTAATTAATCCAAGGATTTGATTTTTTTTTGATACGCCGACTGAAAGCACTCAACCATTTGCTGGTCAGATACATGCGTCATTATCCTAAGCGCGACCACTTTCTCAATTACTTTGGATAATTATGTAAGGTTACACACAGGTCGATAACTGCTCAGAATGTCTTTGTCAAGTGATGGTTTCTTCAAAAGCGGACGGACAATTGCATGCGTCAGCGACTTTGGTATGACTGCCTTGTCCAGCGAAACATTTGTAATCCGTGTGATGACAGACACAATACTTGTGATATTGTCTCTTAGCTGAATTGCAGGCAGAGGATCCAATGCACGCACGTTTTGTCAGTAGTATCATAAATCGCTGTGATCTCTGTGTTCGTTGTTGGATCAAACGCATGGATACAGTCAGTGAAACAACGTCTTTCATCTGTTTGCCTATCGATGGTGTTGAAACACTGCAGACCTGACAGGAGCATGTCAATCTTTTCACTAAAGAAACGTGAAATTTTTTCGCATCTTTGGGCCGTCAAGTGGAATTTAGGGTGTTCCTGTATGCAGTGGCCATCAAGTGATTTCAGTAATCGAAACATGGTCTTGTTATTTGCCTTCTCCAAGCGGTTTTGATAATAATCCGTTTTGATATCAAAGCAGTGCATTCTTCACGAGCGGTGACATATAATTGCCGATGAATCTCCAGTTTAGTTCTTCTCCACACATTCTCCCATTTCCGCTTCTTATCCCTGGCGGCATCAATGTCAGAGTCGTACTAGGGATTTGGTGTGCTGTCTCTTACTTTCACATTGCGTAACGGGGCATGTTTCTCAAGGCATTCAGTGAGACAGGTGTTGTACATCTCCATCAAATCCTCTACTTGTTGATTATTCGCGTATGTATGCAATGTCATGTCAGCACATGCAGACTCGATATCGTTTCGGAGTGCATCTGTTTCAATGTTCCTGAAATTCCGCTTTGCAATCGTCTTAGTTTTTACTGCAGGCTTCAGTGCTCTTAGTGTGAGTTCAATGCGATGGTGGTTACTCAGAGTGTCAGGATGCATAGTAACGGAAGTAATGAAGTCATCATCAGTTTGACTGATCACAAGATCCAATATATGTCCAGTTTGGTGCGTTGGCGAATGTATATGTTGAGTTAGATTGAACGATTCACATAGAGTGCGTAGTAGTTCTGATTTGAGGGTATGAACATTGAAGTCACCAACGATGACCGTAGGAACAACGAAGATGGATGCCTCAAATTCAGCATAAAATTCGATATTGTTCCAAATGTCTTACTTGATGCTGGCACGTGATAAGTGACCCAGATATTGTATTTCAACAAGAACGGGTTGGTGAGTTGCAGACAGAGAAGTTCGATGGTTGTGAATGGCAGCTTTTTGGGAGGATCTTGGTGTTGAAGGTATTTCGATGAACTATAGCCGTCACGACCAGAGGCACGTGCTACATGATTGAATGTGTAGCCGGGAAGCGTCAGTTCAGCCACAATCGCTTCGTCTCCAGTTTTTTTAGACACGTCTCGGTGATGGCCAAAACATCCCAATCGTGTTGAATAATTTCCTCACTTATAGTCAGCGTCTTATTTTTCACAGATCTTGCATTGATCAATGCGATGTTGGTGTAACAATTCTTAAAATCCTTGTCATCAGTTTGACAAGACGACAGTTTCACTCGTGTAATGTTTGTGTTGTTGACACCGCGTTGGTGGTAAGTGGGTGTAAAGCCGGGCCGACGTCCAATTACTGGACGTATTGTACAATGGGAATTGCAACCGGCTCTGCAACCTCATGTGACAGCACAAATTCCATTGTCCTTTAACGTGTCGAACAAAGGCTGAGGCAGCCTTCCACCAGTGACACTCGCAATGTTATGGGTGAATAGTTCCTGCCGAGTGTAGGACACCATGGGTACAGGTGTGCCACCGGAATAAAAGTCGCAGAAATACACACACATATAAAACCAATAACACGAATGAACAGCTCCGTGCATTCAGGGTAATGTTATCAAAAAGATGTTCAAATCTCACCAGTGTTGTAGTAATACAAATAAGTAAAATTCAATTTTAAACACAGAGTAAATAAATAGCTGCCACTGGGGCGCTTGTCACATGATCATGGATGGTGTGAAAAACAATGACTAGTTGTACTCAATGCGGTATTTCACAGACAACCAGTGCAGCTGTTGCAATGCGGCCGTCATGCTTCATCAGTCACCCCGCCTGATTTGCAGCACAACTGGTCGCTGAGCGATGCATCATCTCAAGACAGTGCAAGAGGCAATAGAAGATGCCATACTGGACAGCGTTCCCGTGGTCGAGCCGTGATGTAACAAGGGAGTGGACGAGATTCTTACATGCTGTAATAGTCAGGCTTGTTCGTATCTTGGCAATGCGAAATAGATTGGAGTAAGCAGCATGACAGGCATTCGATACTTGAGCTGACATGTCAAGTCTGCTGTCAACGCCGATATCATGAACCTCAGTGATATGGCGGACCCACATACATCGATGGTAGACACTGCAGAACATGGTAGAAAAAAAAATGATGGCTTCTGTTTTTTTCGCATTTAGCAGATGGTTGCAATTCAGCCAGCATCTTATGTCATGTACACATTCGTCGATTTTTCATAGTGCATCGGCATGATCCATTGAGTGTCATCCACATATATATGGTGGGGGATCTGATGGCATTTGAAGATGTCCGTGATAGATAAAATGTACATGTTGAATAGTAGTGGACCTAGGACCGAGCCCTGCGGAACACCGTGATGAATTAGTCTTTGGGTTGAAGTAGCTTTGCGTACGACGCCCAGTTCGAGTGACATGTTGATGTCTGTAAGAGTCGATGCTAGTACGTCAATGTTTTCTTTCAGCAGGCTTGTCGGCATCGGGTCTAGGTCGAAGGATTTCGGAGACGACTGGAGAACTGACGTCTGCTGTCGTTGCTGGCATGAATTTACAGAGCTGCGTGTGTTGGTAATCATCAGATGGCTGTCGATTGAAAGTGTTCGTCTCAGCACGCGAATCGATTTCATGACATATATTTGAAATCTTCTCGACAAAAAACTGTTGAAATGTCTCAGCGAGGGCTATGTCATTGCATGACTCAGGCAACAGACTGGGTGCAGATCGGCCCAGCAGTGCATTGGTGACGCTGAACATTGTCTTCAACCTAACGTATAACTGTGCAGAAATGACTGGCCTTCGTAGTGGAGAGTTATCGGTGGTACTCGTCTCAAAGCGTTGTAGAAATCTGTCTGTGGACAGCGAGTCACATCTTTCACCATCGGCACACGGCAGAGGTCATGCTTTGCACAGGACTACTCTTCTGTGTGCCACGGTGTCTTCGGATGAAAGGTGATTGGCGTGTTTGTTGACGATGGTTGAGATAGTGGTTTTGTAGTTGTCAATGAGCTCAACGGTGGTTCCGGAAATCACAGCGAATGCGTTGTAGATATCAGTAGTGAAAGCCCGCTTGTCGATCGATGCAAATTTTTGATAACACATGCAACATTTTCGATGTGCAAGTTTTTGCACGTTAAGGTCACACGTAAGTACGTGGTGATCTGTAAGCAGAGTAGTCGGCCTTACAGGTGTCGAGAGTAGAGTAGATGCTCGGGGAGTAATCCACAGATCAAGCATGTTTCCACTCACGTGCGTCGCACTTGTCACATGCTGTACAAAAACCGTCGTTGTCTATAAGAGTCGCAAGGTTGAATGGGTGGTCATTAATGCAGTTTCGGAAATCGTGTTAAAGGTTGATTTGTAGAGGAGTCCGACCCCACCACCTCAACAGTTCTTGCGTGGCAGATGACACAGCTTGTAGTCGCCCGCCGTCAGCATGTTGATTTCAGCACTGTCAGCCAGTTTTCTGTCAGTGCGATGATTTCTAGGTGGTGTTCAACATTGTAATCATTGATAAAATCTGCCTTATTTCTGACCAATCGGGTTTTCACCAAGGCAAATTTAGTGTTCATGTATTTACCTGTATATCTCAGAAAATCTGTAGTGTGATTGATTTGTATGAGATTGTTCCTGTTGTTGCCTGGTGCGCTTGTTTGGAGTGTGTTGTTGCTGCTTGTTGACCTGGTAGGCAGAGAGTTCCTAGTCGTTGTTACAATGACTGGAAATGGCTTAAGCATTCGCAGTTGACACTGACTGCCAGTGGTCCCTCTGTGAGTTGGTGTTGTGTAACAAATGCCCAATTGTTTCAGGTGATAGTACACTGCCCTGGTGATATGCAATAATGATTTCGTGGACTGACACTGTTGGCTTAATTGTTGGCTTGTGCACGTGATCACCTTGACGATGATCACAGTTCATTAGTGATAGCGCAACAAATAGAACACTGGCAGTGTCACATAAAATTACTAAAATCCAAGCAGACAGACACATCCAAGCTCTAACTTTGCTTTCGTCATAATCCACATACCTTCACAGTTAAATCAAAGTAGAATATAGTGTAAAAACGTAAGATAATGTCAATAATAGGGCGACACATTTACTCTGTGGCAGCTGTGGCATCACATTTCTAATCTGTCTAAATGTCATCAAATAACCTTTATACCCAAATTGATGCTACACCAAACGCTACTTGCGATGCTCCACCCAAGCTCGTGTGTGTGGCTGATACAGAGTTCTGAGCTGAACATAAGAAGAAGACCCTAGTCTAACCAAACTGGTAGAAATCAGAATGACAAATACCAGGGTAGAATTATCAAGGCAAACCGGGAATGCTATCTGGACAATGGACACATCCTCGTGCGCCAGGGGTCGCTGCTGCCGATTACGTCAGTGCCAGCCAGCAGTACCCCCTGGCTGATCGCTTTGCAAAACTCTGAATTTAAGCTCAGCCATTGAAATCGTTCACTAGATCAGTAGATCTAGGCAGGTCAGGTGGTCATAATAAAACTAATTTCAACCAACCATGGCTCGTGTTACATGCAATGTTTAGGAAGTAGAAGCAATTATTCAAATACACAATACTGCTCAGTTGCTCGTGCTAATGGGCGAACGGGTCATTACATATTGGGATTCCCAGAAGTCAATTACTAGTTTGACTCAGCTAACTTCCGCACTTCGCGCAGGGGATCAGCCAGGGCTAGTTTTGCATGGCAAACAGCCCTGGTTTGCGAGGATGAATGGACAGGGTTAAGCATTACATGGAAGTAAATATTACCTGAACAGGTCATGTTAACTGGACAGCAGTCTGTGAAAAGTATGTTACTAGAATGGGGTTAAGTAGTCTGTGAATGGTATGTTACCTGGACGAGGTTTAGGTATCTGTGAAAGGTACGTTACCTGGACATGGTTTAGGTGTCTGTGAAAGGTATATTACCGGGACAAGGTTTAAGTGTCTGTGAAAGGTGTGTTACCTCAAGGGGGTTAAGCAGTCTGTGAAAGGTATGTTACCTGGATGGAGTTAAGTAGTCTGTGAATGGTGTTACCTGGACAAGGTTTAGGTGTATGTGAAAGGTACGTTATCTGGACGGGGTTAAGTAGTCTATGAATGGTATGTTACCTGAACAAGGTTTAGGTGTATGTGAATGGTATGTTACCTGGACGAGATTTAGGTGTCTGTGAAAGGTACGTTATCTGGACGTGGTTAAGTAGTCTGTGAATGGTATGTTACCGGGACAAGGTTTAGGTGTCTGTGAAAGGTGTGTTACCTCAAGGGGGTTAAGCAGTCTGTGAAAGGTATGTTACCTGGATGGAGTTAAGTAGTCTGTGAATGGTGTTACCTGGACGAGGTTTAGGTGTATGTGAAAGGTACGTTATCTGGACGGGGTTAAGTAGTCTATGAATGGTATGTTACCTGGACAAGGTTTAGGTGTCTGTGAATGGTATGTTACCTGGACGAGATTTAGGTGTCTGTGAAAGGTACGTTATCTGGACGGGGTTAAGTAGTCTGTGAATGGTATGTTACCGGGACAAGGTTTAGGTGTCTGTGAAAGGTATGTAGGGACACTGATTTTCCATTTCAAAAAAGGCAAATTCCTTTCAAAAAAGGCAAATTCCATTTCAAACGACGTATTTCCCCCCCAGAAAAACGGCAAATTCCGTTTCAAACAATGTCTTTTCTGTATCAACAAAAAACAAATTCCATTTCAAATGACGCATTTTTTGTGTCAAATGATCAATGATGCATTTTCCATTTAAAAATAGCATACTGGCTAAAGAAGACCATTTCTGTTCAGAAAAGAAATATTTTATTTCAAAGTTAACTTAGGTAATAGGCCAAGTGGCCCTGAAGTCCTTTGGACTAATACGTCTATATGTGACCACGGCTGACCAAATGAGTGATAAGTTGGAAAAATTATAACATTGTTTTCTTACATCCTTGTAAAGGTTTGGTAGGGTGCTTTACACAGTTTCAAAAAATATGACTGCTACACAAATTTGCAAAGTTATGGAGTATTGAACATGGTAGGGATCAAAAAGTGAAAATGAACGGCTGTTGAAGTTTTACATTATATATGCAAATGGATTGCATGGAAATATTACGTGCACAACATTCAAATGTGGCACACAGTATGTAATATGTATGTTGCAATGATACACTGTAAGTATAAATGTGCTGCTTCAAAGACTTATCAAGTTATGCCAGATTATGTCTTCATGTGTAAAACTAAGAGGATAGATTATTTGAGAGCAAAAGGTAGACTCACTGTTTGACACAGTTTAAAACCTACAGGCAACTGTCCAGTTTAACAGGGGTCTAGTGGCTTAATGCTGTCTGTTGACACAAGCTACTGCCAGTGACCAATTACACATTAGTCACAGTTTCCATCAAACTTAGCAGGCAGAGAATCTTAGCTCCACAGCTGGATGTAATACACAACCAGAGCCACCACTGATTCATGGTCAAGTAGATTAGCTCAATGCACCAACTAAGACAATACACAACACTGTGAGTGACAGTGTCCAGAGTGAGGCCTAAGCAGTGTCCTCATTGCTGAATAGATCAATTAAACCTGCCAAGTGGGTGACATTCAGCACAAGTGTTCATTAATCCTTAGTGATTGTTCAGAACACCAGACTGACCACATACCTAAACAAAGCAAATGTAATAGGTGAAGAACAGGCAGTGTTCAGATAGGGGTATTGGTTGAATTGTATTTGTCTTGACGCAAAAGGCTTTATTGTGCCTTCATCAATTATAAGAAAGCATTTGATTTAGTAGACTGGTCCTCCCTGTGGTCTAAGATAATTTCATGCAGTATTAATGGTATTGTGTTGAAAGTTGTATACAACATGTAAAAAAATGCTAAATCATGTATAAATCAGGGCCAGGCTGTATCAGCCTTCTTCTCATGTGATGTATTTGAGGAGAAAACTTGTGTCCTTTGTTATTTGCTATTTACCTGAATCATTTTGAACACTTAGTCACAATTATAACGGACTTGACATGGCAGCTGGTGAAATTTACAACAACCTTAGTCATGATGATGTAGAAAATGTAAGTTCTACTATATGCTGGTGACACTAGAATGATTCAATCAAATACAGATTTCTTGCTTGTGTATAGCGGAACCCGGGTAGATGGAACTCGTCAGCCTTGGAAGGCAGTCCACCTAGGAGAAGGAAATCTCTGATTCAAAACCCGGGTAGCTGGAACTCGTCAGCCTTGGATGGCAGTCCAGCTAGGAGAAGGAAAACTCTGACTCCAAACCTCCGCTGCCTTGCGGCTATACCGGATCTCATGAAAGGCTTCGGGAGTAAACCCCGAGGAGTAATCCGGAGCTGGAGTCCCTAAGGCAGTTCGTCGTTGACTTCAACATCGTTCTGGCAACTCCTGCGACGGCACCGATGCCAAGCCGTATGGGCTCTTGCTCTTCCCTTGGATTACTTCAGTGACGTGGAGAGGGGGGACCTGCTGCATGGGCAACAGCTTGTCTTCCATATCACCCTTGCCCAGGCGTGCGCCCTGGAGAGGACACTCCAGTGCCGCTGCAAAGTGATAAGTCTCAGTATTCCATTGGCGTAGAGTTGAGGCGCCAGGGGTCACTTCTGACAGTGGGAGAGGTCATCGTGCCTCATTGGATAGCTACCGCCTGCTTTAAACTGGGCAGCCCCCGGTCAATAAGGTGCTATCCCGCCACAGTTCGCCTGCCTTACTGGGTGTGTGGGGCTTAGGGCTGCGAAAAGCCTGACAAGTGGACTGTAAAACCCAAGCACCAGGCAAGAAAAGCAACACAAGAAACAAGCCAGCACTAAAAGTAGGATGCTGGAACGTAAGGACCATGACCACCGGCCTATCAACGGACCTGCAGGACATGAGCGACGCACGAAAGACGGCAGTGATCAACAACGAACTGCTGAGACTGCAAGTGGATATCGCAGCACTACAAGAGACCCGCCTTGCCGAAACCGGCTCTCTTCGAGAAAAGGATTTCACCTTCTTCTGGCGTGGAAAAGCTGCAGACGAGACCAGAGAGTACGGCGTTGGATTAGCCGTGAAGAACTCACTGCTGAACATGATAGAACCTGGTGAGGTAGGAACAGAGAGGATTCTCACCCTACGTCTCAACACAACAGACGGGCCTGTCAGCCTCATCAGCGTCTATGCCCCCACCCTCCACTCTACCCAGGAGGCAAAAGACGAGTTCTACCACCAGCTGCAGTCAGTCATCCAGAAAATCCCAACCACCGAAAGCCTGCTTCTACTCGGCGACTTCAATGCACAAGTCGGCGCCGACCACGCCTCCTGGCCGCGATGCCTGGGACAATTTGGAATCGGCAGCATGAACGAGAACGGGCAACGACTACTCGAGCTATGCACACTCCAAGATCTGTGCATTACTAACACCTTTTTTCAGACAAAACCGCAGCACAAAGTATCGTGGCAACATCCCCGCTCCAAACGATGGCACCAGTTGGACCTGATTCTCACGCGACGCTGTCAACTGAGAAGCGTCTTCACCACACGTTCCTATCACAGTGCTGATTGCGACACAGATCATTCGCTGGTCTGCTGTAAGATCAGGATTCAACCCAAGAAGCTTCATCGCGCCAAACCGTCAGCCACGTATCGACACCAGCAAGGCAAAGGACCCAGGGAAGGTGGAGATGCTTGTGAAGAGCCTGGAAGACGCCCTGCAGGCGAAGCCCCCAGAGGGAGACACAAAGCAGAGATGGGATCACCTCAGGGACACGATCCACGGCACGGCAATCTCTGTCTTCGGCAGGAAGCAGGGGAGGACTCAGGATTGGTTCAAGGCAAATGCCACTGAACTCAACACTGTGATTGAGGAAAAGTGTGCCACATTGCTGGAACACAAGCGACAGCCAACACAATCAACACTGCAAGCTCTTAGAGAAGCTAGGGGTAAAGTGCAGCGCACAGCCAGAAGATGTGCCAACGACTATTGGATAAAACTCTGTGAGAGTATTCAGTTGGCAGCTGACACGGGAAACATCAGGGGTCTCTACGACGGTATCAAGAAGGCCATCGGACCAACACACAGCAAGACAGCTCCACTCAAATCAACTACTGGTGAAACCATCACAGACAAGAGCAAACAAATGGAGAGGTGGGTGGAGCATTACTCGGACTTGTATGGCAGGGAGAACACCATCTCAGATGCCACACTGGAAGCTGTGGAGCACTTGCCTGTCATGGAGAAGCTAGACGAGATGCCAAGCCTGGAGGAGCTCAGCAAAGCCATAGACAGGAAAAGCGCCAGGGCTGGATGGAATCCCAGCAGATGTCATCAAAAGTGCAAAGGGACCACTACTTGAACACCTGCATGCTCTGCTCTGTCAGTGCTGGGTGGAAGGGGAAGTTCCCCAGGACATGAGAGACTGTAATATCATCACCCTGTACAAGAACAAAGGAGATCGCAGTGACTGCAATAACTACAGGGGGATCTCCTTGCTGAGCATCGTCGGTAAAGTATTCGCCCGCGTGGTCCTGAACAGACTTCAGAAGCTTGCTGACAGGGTATACCCAGAGTCACAATGCGACTTCAGGTCGGAACGCTCCACGATCGACATGATATTCTCCCTGCGACAGCTCCAGGAGAAATGCAGAGAGCAGAAGCAGTCACTCTACATAGCATTCATAGACCTGACAAAGGCCTTTGACCTCGTGAGCCGCGATGGCCTCTTCAAAGTCCTCGCAAGGATTGGATGTTCACTAAAACTTCAGAACGTGATTCAGTCATTCCACAGAGGTATGAGAGGAGTCGTCCAGGTCGACGGGTCATCATCAACTCCATTCGACGTGAAAAGCGGAGTCAAGCAGGGGTGCGTGCTTGCCCCCACTCTCTTTGGCATCTACTTTGCAGTCATGCTAAAGCATGCCTTCAGAACATCAACTGACGGAATCTACCTCCACACTAGGTCAGATGGCAAACTTTACAGCTTGTCCAGATTGAAAGCAAAGACCAAGATCCGTGAGGTTCTCATCAGAGACATGCTGTTCACAGATGATGCTGCCTTGACAGCTCACGAGGAGCAACATCTTCAAAATCTTATGGATTGCTTCTCCCAAGCCTGCGAGGACTTCAGACTGACAATCTGTCTAAAGAAGACAAATATCATGAGCCAGGACACTGAAAGCCTGCCAGCCATCACCATAAACAACTACCAGCTGGATGTGGTGAAGGAATTCACATATCTCGGCTCAACAATGACCGACAAACTCTCCATGGACTCCGAAATTAGCAGACAGATTGGCCGAGCCACATCAACGTTGCCAGGTTCTCAAAGAGGGTCTGGGACAACGCCAAACTGACCCTGAACACCAAGATGACTGTCTACAGAGCTTGTGTCCTCAGTGCCCTCTTATATGGCAGCGAGTCATGGACTCTGTACTCGAGGCAAGAAAGGAGGCTCAACACTTTCCACATGCGCAGCCTGAGGCGGATTCTGGGCATCAAATGGTCGGACCGCATAACAAATAATGAGGTCTTCCGACATGCTGCCACACCCAGCATCTACACTCTGCTATGACGTCACCTTCGCTGGCTGGGACACGTCCGCAGGATGCAGGACGGCAGGATCCCCAAGGACCTACTATATGGCGAGCTCGCAACAGGCAAGAGAGCTCGGGGCCGCCCCCAAGTCCGATTCAAAGATGTCTTTAAAAGAGACATGAAGGCCCTTGACATGGACATTGACGGATGGGAAGACCTTGCCCAGGATCGCTCCCGCTGGAGACAGGAACTGAATCGCAGCCTGCGCAGAGGGGAAAAGAAGTTGCAACTTGCGTCAGACGAACGGAGAGTGAGATGCATAAACGGCCAGCAAGCTCCACCTGCAGACACCGCTTTCAAGTGCAACCGCTGTGACAGGGACTGTCACTCCCACATCGGCCTGCACAGCCACAACAGGCGCTGTTCCAGTGCCAACTGACTTTTCAGGGTGCAGAACCATGGCCACTTGTGACTGACGGATGCCACTAAGAAGAATAGCGGAACTATGTCAACTCTTCTAATGGTTGACATTTGATTGTTTCAGGTGTCAACTATATTGTGAATCTGTAATTATTAGTCTATATTGATACAATTGATTTACACAGTACCATGTCTACACAAGGCATGGCAAGCATAAACAGAACAGTAGAATGCATTTGATATCAATAAAGTTCAGGATATTTCACTCTATAGTTGTCCAGAATATTAATGTTCTATGTTTGTCACCTACAGGTGACAGAATATGAATTTTCTATGTTTGTCACCTACAGGTTTCTACAGACAATACATCTTTAACCAATAGACACCAAAGTCACACCATTTTATAATAATTAAATGAACATCAAAATAAACACAACTTGCAATTATAGAAAATCAATAGTTTTGAAGATAAAAAGTGTTAGGCAACTGTTCAGTCTAACAGGGGTCAAGTGTGTCTCCTGTGCCTGGGCGCTGTGACCAATTAAAGATTAGTCAAGGACTCAATGGAACAGTAGCACTAGGCCGAGTTTAGTCATGGTGTTGACTTTGTGGCACATTAAACAAAATCTACTGTTGGGGGGCCCTTCTCAAAACCACATCACTAGATAATGTAAAACTTTTGCACTTTGGGGGCCCCTTAGGTGCCCTTAAAATGATTCAATCAAATACAGATTTCTTGTATATAGCGGCAGCACCCTACGATACATCTATGCAAAATTATAAAAAAAGTTGTTGAACAGTTTTTGAAAAAATAGGCAAAATGTTACATTTTTACCAGTTTTGGGGTCCTTGGAGGCCCCAGGGAGCCCTTAAAATGATTCAACCAAATACAGATTTCTTGTGCATAGTGGCAGTGCCCTAAGATATGTCTGCAAATAAGTTGCTGAACGGTTTCTGAGATACGGCAGCTAACGGCCGACGGCGGACGGCGGACGGCGGACGCAGAGTGATGGCAATAGTCCCTTGGATCTTCGGCCAAAGGACTAAAAATAGTACATTCTGTGAACTTTCTAAAATATCACAATGTTATTATTTCTGCATCTAAATAATACAGTTTTATGGTGTGGTTCACTTTTCTAACATCAATTTGTGCAATATTTTCAACACAGTATCAACCGTACATAATCAATTTAGATAATAAAATAATTCTGTCACACAATTACATATAAATGATGGTTGTTTCTAATACAGCAGTGCTTAATATATAAGTTAGCAAATGTAAATTATACAAGCAAGCATATTAACAATTATGAATGTTCAAATCAATGTTTGCTGTTTCACTAATAATTTTGTTCAACTATTAAATGTTTAGCTAGCGCTGTATCTGACGCCATCCAACGGAATGTGTTAGAACTACAAAACACAGACTACCTCACTTTGAGCCAGTGTATCCTAGGCTGTTGTTACTCCTTTTGTGTTAGAAACCGGAATATCTACACTTATGCGTGTACTAATGATGTGATAACTATATTTAATTAGCAACATGTCTTCCATGCGCTTTGCGGACAGCCAGACAACGATCACGAAACGGTTTATGTTAGAACCTTAATTCCACCAAAATAAAATATTAACATATTAAACAGTTTGTTTCAAAATATCTCCAGTTAAGGCATTATTGATGAAAGAGGCGGTGCTTCTGCTCTTTTTCCACGATCACGGAAGATCCTTTCGAAAAAAAGAAAATTCTGCGATTTCATCAATTTTTTGTGATCGAAGAATTTCCGTTTCAAAAGGCAAATTCCGTTTCAAAATGCCGATTCAATGAATTCTTCCCGTTTTCCGCTATCGTGGAAAATCAGTGTCCCTAGATATGTTACCTGGACGAGGCTTAGGTGTCTGTGAACGGTATGTTATCTGGACAGGGTTAAGTAGTCTGTGAAAAGTATGTTACCTGGGCAAGGTTTAGGTGTCAGTGAAAGGTATGTTACCTGGGCGGGGTTAAGCAGTCTGTGAAAGGTATGTTATCTTGACGGGTTTAACTAGTCTGTGAAAGGTATGTTACCTGGACGGGTTAAGTAGTTTATGTAAGATATGTTTTCTGGATGGGGTTAAGTAGTCTGTGAAAGGCATGTTATCTGGACGGGGTTAAGTAGTCTGTGTAAGATATGTTATCTGGACGGGGTTAAGCAGTATGTTAAAGGCATGTTACCTGGACAGGGTTAAGTAGTTTGTGAAAGGTATGTTACCTGGACGGGGGGAGCTAAGCAGTCTGTGTAAGCTATGTTACCTGGACGGGGTTAAGCAGTCTGTGTAAGCTATGTTACCTTGACGGGGTTAAGTAGTTTGTGAAAGGTATGCTACCTGGATGGGGTTAAGGTAGCCTGTGAACAGTATTTTACCTGGACGGGGTTAAGCAGACAGTGAAAAGTATGTTATCTGGACGGGGTTAAGTAGTCTGTGAATGGTATGTTACTTGGACGGGGTTAAGCAGTCTGTGAAAGGTATTTTATCTGGACGGGGTTAAGTAGTCTGTGTAAGGTACGTTACCCGGACGGGGGGTTAAGTAGTCTGTGAAAGGTATGTTACCTGGACGGGGGTTAAGCAGTCTATGAAAGGTATGTTACCTGGACGGGGTTAAGCAGTCTGCGGAAGGCCTGAAGAACGATCTCACTGTTGCCGTTGCCACTCTTCCTGTTTGCGAGCACAATCAGGGGATTCCAGTTAGGAATGTTTGGACGCCGAACACAATCTACAACATAATGCCTGCGACCTTTGAACCCTACAAGTTTGAGCTTGACACATGAGGGAGGTATGATGGAGTTGCGGTAGGTGCCGAGGTCACACACAGCACTCAGGTTGTCGACACACTTGTCGTGTATCGTACGATTGCACCAGCAGCAGCGCAGGTCATCCAGCCCTGGCTTATTGCCGCAGTCTGTGTGACAGACA
Organism: Escarpia spicata; assembly: GCA_963995525.1. Lineage (NCBI taxonomy): Eukaryota > Metazoa > Annelida > Polychaeta > Sabellida > Siboglinidae > Escarpia > Escarpia spicata. Next base: position 33,994,552 of record OZ023210.1, read on the forward strand.
TCACAGACACTACACAGCGGCAGGTTGCCCTTGATCCAGTGATGACGTCTGTTCTCTGTGTGAGTTGCCAGACTCTTACACAGCAGGGTTCGGTTTGCCTCCACAGCCAGATGCTCTTCCACACAGATGCCACATGAGTCACAGAAGACGCCGTGGATGATGTGTTTGCTGCTCACATTGCAGTAGGTGGGTTGGGGGAAGATGTCTGTGATGCACCAGCGATGGCCCTTGCTCACGTCTCGTGCTGGGATCTCATAGTGTGTGTGGCGCAGACGCCGGTACAACTTAGCGATGAGGAACGACACGATGAATCCAAACACAGTCGCTGTTAGATACACCAGAGCCATCTGAAACAGCAAGTACCAACCAACTGTAACAGGTGACAAGTTCTAAATAAATGATTTGTATGAGTTTGATCTTGAATGGCACGGCACATTAACTGGATATAACAACATTTACTTGCTGTTTTAGTGAAAATTAAAAGGTATACTTGTACTGATGAGGTAAATTATAATAAATATATTACATAAATGATTAAAAATAAAACATATAATATAAAATTTCCTTTAAAACATGTTTTGTTTTGCTGCCACCTAAGTACTCAGAACTAAATTGCATTGGACAATGCAACATGTTTGACCACTGGAGTCCTTCTGTCTAAATCTTGGTGTACTGTGTTGAATCAGCTTTCCTGTGACCCATTTCATACAAGTTCTAACTTATCTGTTAGTCTGTTTCATCCATAAAATATATTATATATGACCAGCAGTTTGTCTAGTCCCTCAACTTACTGCACTAAGCCCTTTACTTATAAATTAAATAATTTGGCTTTATGAGATGTAATGAATCACATAGTTAAATGACAGTGATACCCAATAACCACGCTGCGAAATAAGAAGGGACTGGACTGGTTTCGATGGCTGACCTGTGAGGCGTAGTCTGAGAGCAGTTGTGGCGAGGTCTCGAGACGTTGCTTCGTCTCCCACGCCAATTGTGCCAGTGGTTCTTTCATCTAATGTAACTGTTCATCAAATACACGCATTCTTGTAACAATCTGAAAAATAGCAGAAAACATCAGCAGGAAATATCTCTGTTTCATCAAAATCTAACAATAGGTGAGCTAGCATATATATATATAATATATATATATATATTATATATGTATCGTATTCATTCTTTTAGCATACTGTACACTTATGAAATATTCTTAAGGTTACAAAAAAATTGCCCAAGAGGCCCTGAAGTCCTTTGGACTAATACATCTATATATGACCTGGCTGATCAAATGAGTGATAAGTCGGAAAAATTGTAACATTGTTTTCTTACATTCTGGTAAAGGTTGGGTAGGGTGCTTTACACGGTTTCAAAAATTATGATTGCTACAAAAATTTGCGAAGTTATGGAGCAATGAACATGGTAAGGATCAAAAAGTGAAAATGAAGAAAACGGCTGTTGAAGTTTTACATTATATATGCAAATGGATTCCATGGAAATATTACATGTATGACATTCAAATGTGGCACACAGTATGTATGTTATGTTGCAATGATACGTTGGAAGTACAAATGTGCATCTACAAAGACTTATAAAATTATGCCAGATTATGTCTTTATGTGTAAAACTAAGAGGACAGATTATTTGAGAGCAAAAGGTAGACTAATAATAAAAAAAAATGACAAAGCTAATGCAGAGTTAAGAGAATTGACTAGAGAGTACAAATGCTTCATAAAACAGATATCAAAATGCTACCATAAACAGTTACATGAAAACTTGTGCAACCTAAAACATAGCAAGCCTGCAGAATACTGGGATATACTTAATCAAGCAAGTAACAGCAGTAAAAAATGAGAAAATATTTCACTGGATAAGTTTATGAACCACTTTGAAAAACTCGGTGAAAAACCTGAAAGTGAAACTGCAGCTAGTGAGATACCTTTTGATCCAAGAAAGATTTCCCAGTCAAACAAACACATAAACAGACCATACACGCAAGATGAGGTACTAATGCAAATAAAAAACTCAAAAACAAAAAGGCATGTGGTATTGATAATGTTATAAATGAATACTTTAAAAAAAAGCCCCACAGAACTAATTATAGTTATTGTTAAGATGTTTAACCTAGTTCTATTATCTGACATTGTGCCAACAGATTGGTGTATTGGGATCATTAAGCCTATATACAAAAAGCATGAGTCAAACAACTATCGTGGCATTACACTATTAAGCTGCATAGGCAAGTTGTTCACAGCCCCCGTTAACGCGAGACTGACCACATACCTAAAAGAAGCGAATGTAATAGGTGAATTCAACAACATATTAAAAGGTATCATCATGTGGATAATTCAATGCTCTTCTTATTTGTAATTATAGAATACACCCATGAAATGTTTGTTGGTGAATCATAGTTACAGATCATTAAAAGTTATGATAGAAATAAAATGTTTACATGTTTAGTAGTGAGTTTATGCATGCCAGTGAAGATACACCTGGAAATAAAATATTCGAGTAGTTGTTCACAAGGTACATATACATAGCATGCATTTTGACAGTAGCAATTAATGACATAATACTGACTGAATTGGAGCTGCATATAACTGGATTTAAATATGCCCAGTGCACACCACAAATCGAGAAACATGGGACAGGGGTCAGTTGCTAACATTGTCTCGCTCTACATAAGTCTGATTTGTTGCTGTGTTGTAACCATATTTTAAGGTGGTAGGCCAAAGGACAGCATTTGAGAGCATTTTTTTACTGTTGAAGAGAATGGCAGTAAGTTGGCAAGATGCACAAAATGTGGCACTCAGCAAGGATGTAAACCATACAGTAATATTGAAGTTCAATTAAATTGTTGGAAAAGTTTAATTTGCATTATGCTTCTGTGATCATAGTATTTAATTATTTACAAGGAAGAGTAGATTCCTCTAGTTACTCCAGGCTTTATGAGTTTACATAGCAGCAGACACTGAGACAGTGTGACTGCTGCCTGGCTAAATGGATGCAATGGTGCTTTGAAGTTAGTTCTTCTGCCAGCTATCCTTTTCACACAAGCCTATAGGCTTAGTGGCTGCCAGCAGACTACTGAGACTAAACTACCATGCAGGTGTGAAAAACATCCTGATGTATTTGAACTTGAGCCACTAATTAACTGTCCAAGCAGTAGCACAGCAGTTTTATAATAATAATCCACAAGTTAAGTGGCAGTGATCTTCCTTTTATCATTCATATGTGATGTTTCTTGTTTATTGTGAGCAGGGCGAACAAATGGTTATCATACGTAGACAGGTACAGAAAGAAACTGACATTTTGTATAAAAAGAACATGTTTGCCTATCAATGGCATGTATTTCCTATTGTTGCCGTTTTACCGGGCAGAAACAGTTTCTGACCGGCAGAAATCAAACAACCTTGTAACAATGTTTTTTGGTGAAACATAGTTACAGATCATTAATGGATATGATGGAAGTAAAATGTTGACATGTTTACTGTTCACTTACTGCACCATGCCTTGCATTTAGAGGAATAATTATAATAGAAAATAAAATGTTGTGGCACCTATTTTTAAATACATGCATTGATGAGAAACTGGGAATTACTTTTCTGTGGCCTAAGAGTAACTAATTTCACAAACTTCTTGCTTATAATTACATAACATAAAAGACAACCTCCACATAAAACAACTGCATAAAAATAGAATATCCATGCAAGACACAGACTCCGCATGTGACATATGTTTTGGGAAGAGGAATAGCTACCAGGTTCTGTTTCTGGCATAATACACAAAATCTACTGTTAGGGGGATAGTCTCAAGTGCCCCCAACAATTTTGTATTGTTGGGTGCTGTGTCAGCATTCTTCTCATGTGATGTAGAGTTACCACAAAGAGAAAACGTGTCTCCTTTGTTATTTGCTATTTACCTGAATTATTTTGAACACTCTGTTAGTCATAATTATAAGGGACTTGACATGGCAGCTGGTGAAATTTACAACCTTAATGATGATGATGTATACACTTTCTTGAAAAAGTATGTTCTAACAAATATATGCTGATGACACTAGAATGAATCAATCAAATACAGATTTCTTGTGTATAGCGGAACTATGTCAACTCTTCTAACGGTTGACATTTGGTTGTTTCAGGATGACCCCTTAAAATGTATGCCCAACTGTCCAGGGGTCTAGTGGGTTCTGTCTGTTGACACAAGCCTCTGCCAGTGACCAATTACAGATTAGTCAGTTTCCATCAGGCAGGGACCCTCCCTCCACAGTGAGGTGTGACAGATATAGGAAAATGGATTAGTTGATAAAAGGACTGTAAGCCAGATAGAGCTGCTGCTGCAGTAGACAATTTAGTTAGCACATTTTGCATTTAGGGGACCTTTGGTGCCCTTAGAATTATTCAATCAAATACAGATTTCTTGTCTATAGTGACACTACCACATGAAATGTCTATGCAAAATTAGAGAATAGATCACTGGAGTTTTTGAAAAAATTTGCAAAAATGTGAAAATATTCCAGTTTTGGGGTCCTTTTTGGGGGGTCATTAGGTGCCCTTAGAATGATTCAATCAAATACAGATTTCTCAAGCATAGTGGCAGTGCCCTAAGATACGTCTATGCAAAATTAGAGAAAAAGTTGCTGAACGGTTTCTGAGATACAGCACTTTTACTGTCTCTACTGTACTCCACTATGTGGCACCATTAGATCATTTATTACCATTTTAAAAACAAACATGGCACCGTTGACACACATGTCACTCTGATTTAGAACACATATTTTTATTATTATTTATGGTATTTAAAACTACCAGGGTACTTCTCTTTGGAGAGGTATGTTAGCAGTGGACAGCAGAAGACAAACAATCTGCATGACATCAGTGCAAAGACATGGGCATGACACACGTCTACATAACTAACTGGAAGTGATTTATGCGTTCACAGGATGGTGATTTAGTGGTCAAAGAGATATTGGAACTTAATGCTGCGGATGCGGATCTTTTCCATAGTCATATTGTGAATGGTTGACACTGACAGGGAATTGCAATAAATGATGGATCCAGTGATCAGTTTTCATCATAGATCGACGTCAGACGGTACTGAAATGGGGGGGGGGTGCATGCTAATTAGGGCATGTATACTAAAAAGAACGAATACGGTATATTTATATGTGAGTTTTCCTCCTAAATGGCTTGGACCTCAGGTGCCAAACTTTCTGTGATTATTCTATGACTCCACGAATGTAACAACCTTTATTTTGCAGAAATACCCATCAAGGGTTCATATATCATACTGAATCTTATTGGTTCTAGGGGAAATGTCTATGTAAAATATAACTGTTGTAACAGGGCACGATCTACAAATGTGCATACTAAAGTTTACACAATGACACATGTCCGTAAGAATACGGGGGTCTGCGGGAAACTGTCTTCTCTAAGTGTGTAGACTGGAAGTATTTCTTTCTTCCTATTACTGTTAGTTTCTGTTGCCTTTTTATTTGATATTCTGCTGGATCTCACATTAGATACATGTCATTAGATACATCACATTAGATACATCACACTAGATACATGTCATTAGTCAGACGGCACGAGGTGTGTGTGCTACAAAATGTTTTCCTTTTTTTCAAAATTTGTAAATATTTCACTAAAAGTATTTTTATTACCCTGCTACTAACTATTTTTGAGTGTCTCAGTGGTCCTATATCCAATTTTTCTGAATACATAGCGACAAAAATAATAATATTTATTAAGGTGTCTCAAAACATATGGTACAGAAAATAATAATTTTTCTAGATTTTTAGGGTGTTCCAAAACATACATAGTCATTACGGTATGTGCAATGTCTTCAGATTTTTGTGGTGTAAACAGCTTATAGTTATATATATATATATATATATACATATATTCGATTTACACTCTACAGAAATTGGCTGGACCATATATATATATTACTGGTATATATATATATATATATATGTGCACGGAAATGTTACCCGTTCAAATGACCGGTACCCGATTACTCACATTTGCATGCAGAGAATAAATGGCCAGCACATGAATGCTAAGTAAGGAAATTGTCCGTAAACTCAGCTAAAATGATGCTGTCGTAATTTGACCGAATCGAATGTGACAAAACAGTTTTAGCAGAAGTTAACGCATCGTTAACAAGGTGTAAAATACGGTCAGCGATTGGTTTACTGGTAATTAAAACGCCGGAAACTTTCACACAACAGTGCCGACACAAGTCTTTGTCGTGCCAGTTTTAGACTAACAGCAGCAATTAACAGTGTATCTACGCTGTTGCATTAAAACAGTATCCATTTGAATATTGCGACACACTATACACACGCCACGGGCGCGTATAGTATTTCCAGGAACTGCCCTGAGTGTGAAGGCTGTGCCAACGTCAGAGAAAGGCTCCACGTGTGCGGCACCTGTCACACAGCCCATCGTATATAAAGGGCTAGTTCGGGTCATTACGTAGTTGACAGGCATGTATCCATCAGTCAAATTTCTAACCAGTTTGTCCATACATACATATTTATGATAAGCATGAAAGCATGTCTGCTGCATACATGTCAGAAAATATTCACTGGTCAACATGTTTCTGCTGACATCCTTACACTTACACACATATACATGTCTACAAAAGCCCAGATGCAACAAGCCCAGATTCCAAATATATACTTTCAGCAGAGTTAACTTATTATTAAATTTAACAAAATGTTCAAGTACTGTACCAATTATCACTCAGCCAATAAAACCAAAATGCACTGATCTCTGATTCCCAGGCTGTTCACATCCATTTCTTATTTGGTATGGATCGTGCCAGCAGTTTTATATAGGTAACTTAAAAACTACTGTGATTAACTGGTACCTACTAATTTCTTTAAAATATAATTACATTTTAATGGTCCTCTTAGTTAAGTGTAGAAAAAAACAGTCAGAAAAACATTAACCATACATATATATAAATAATCGAGCTTGCGTATGCAGGTAGTTTAATGTTTTCCTCTTAGATGGCTTGAATCTCATGCGCTAAACTTTCATGGTCTGAGATTAATCGATGACTCCTAGAATAGGACATAAGACCTACATGTATATCTTTTCACAAAATACCCCATATGTGTCAAGATTCTGACCTTTATGGGGTAAATAAGTTGTTTGGAACATAAAACGTAATGTGCACGTAATATGAAATACGTAACATAACAATCGCACGAACCACGCGTGTGAAGCCACTGGCAAATACTTCGGGAAAACATCTTCTGCATCATAGACTTGACAACATGGAGTAGACGCAAACACAATAATGCTTATGTCTATCCTCATGCCAATAGCATAGCAATACGTATATTATTTGACAATTCTACACTATCACGACTAGGGCATTTCCATGAAAACAGGGAAAAAGGTCTTAAAATATTTTTATTGAATTTCCAAAGAATACTATTTTTTATGGTGGGATATAAGTTAAAAGTTGTTGGAGAAATTTTTTTCTTCAATGTTTGCACACTGCATTATGTGAAAATGCACCATTCAAACATAATGTACAGATTTCATAAAATTCACTCATCCAACACATAAATAATTAGGTGCCCTGTGCAGCCCCTATTGTCTAATTCAGTCTGGGTTTGACTAATTGATATTATTTCTCTAGGCCTTAGTCTCATGCATTTTGAAAATAAAAATTACAAGTCTATTCTGTTTTTGTTCAGGACAAGCTTCTAGACTTGAGTGGTGAAATTGATGTAATGCAAGCCACAAAATTTGTGATTTTTCAGTTTACACAGAAACCCCTGGATGCTTGAGATTGCCAACTCTAAATCTCTTCTTATAGGATGTACCTAACTAAATAATATTAACAACATCCATATCTAGTCTACACAGGTTATGATATTGGGCACTGAATATGTGTAACGCAAGTCACATGTAACACGAGTCATGCAAAACTGGGAAGCGTAACGCGAGTCACAAAGCTTTAATGGCAGCGACTTGTCATTTCTTTTCTTTTTTTCTATTAAAATTGTGGATAAGTTAGTTGCAAAGACATCACATAGAGGCATTATTAGTTTTATTATATCCCATAATCATTGTTATGTTCTGTTGGTTGATAAAAAAACATGCTCACTCAAAAACATTTTTGATTCAACATCATCCATCAATTCATGTTTACAACCAAACCTCTTGAAAAATAGTACTGTAATACATAACAATTTAATATCTAAGACAACACAGAAAAAAGAGCATTTATTGAAAAAGGATGCAACAGTTATGTATTAATTAATAATAATGTACTTAGTGCGTACAGGTTTTTCCTGCTATTCATGTAATGTTTTTATGTTTAAGTGAATTCTTTTACAGAATAAAATATTAAGTAATTATAGGTTGCCAGCAGAGCTGGGACGTAACGAAGTACAAGTACTTCATTACTGTACTTGAGTAGAAAAGTTTACTTTTCGTGAGTACATTTTTTAGGAGTAATTTTACTTGTAACAAAGTACAAATGTGTGTACTATTCATAAATGTAACAAAGTATCCATACTTTATGCGTTAAAAATTTGGAGCTCCAAAAATATTAGTAATGAATGATAATGCCTGAAGCCCGGAACTGGTTTCCGTCAGCATATATCTATAAATAGATATCAGCCACAGAAACAACTGGTAGTCTTTTCTGATTGGTCTATCATTGCTATTACCAGGCATGATCACCAGGTGGTGTGAACATTGCCAAGATTATATGATGTCATTCGCGTTCAAAGATTTATCATGGAAGGATCAGCCGAAAACGATCATTTGCAGCATCCATGGCCATACTTATCCAGTATGTTTGGGATTAAGTCAGTTCACGGGGCTACTGTTAAGTTGATCTGTTTGTTGTGTGCGCCGATATACCAGATCTGTTCAGCGTACAGGACATCACCTTCGAACCTTCCCTACACACGTGGTCGGTAAATTATTAGTGTTAGACCTACGCAGCTAAAAAGTATTCTTGCCTAATTTTTGCTGTGAAAATATATTACACCATAACACGTCGTTATTTGTACAAAAGGTGCAAATGTACTTAAATAAAATGAACAAAACATGTTCTTAGATTTAGGTTTGAGCTATTAGTGACCTGAAAAACGTCCCGAATTGCATTAGTGATAAACACACGTCGAAATTCACACATTATCGCCCCAAAACATTCCCTTCGCTGTGGCAATTTAAACTGCTCATGGTTACTCAGATTTATCTTAATAATAAAGTAAGTATTGTTTGGGCCTATAAATGTTGTTTTGTATGTACTCTTGGTTCATGTTTTCAATATTTTGTCTCACATATTGACCTCCAGGCCTGGTCATACACAATATTTAGTGTTCACTGTACACACTAATGAATATGGTATTACTATTATTTTATTTCTTTTGTCACTGTCTTGCATAGTATGTAAAGTTTGTTTGAGGAGCCAGCCTGTCACTGTATCCTGCTGAGGATCCTGTCCTGTTCAATAAAGTGTTTTGTTTTGCACACTACTGAATTTATTTGTTTGTTTGCAGTGGGTGACCATGTCAACAGTTTTTTTTAGAAAAGTACTTTTGTGTTTACTTAAAGTACATTTGTTTACTTTTTACTTGTACTTCAAGTACATTTAAAAAGTACTTTTACTTGAGTAGCTTTTTCCAGAGTTACTTGTACTTTTACTCAAGTACAAAATAAATTTACTTTTACAAATCTGTTTGCCAGGTAGTAATTACAGAGATTGATTAATGTGATGAACCATATATCCGTACCCAGATTAATCATCATTATCATGAACATGTTTTAGTGGTGAATAGGTGAACTTCTTTAAAACATTACTGGTACTTTTTGCATAACATTGTGAAAAAACTGAGTGAATCCACCCATCACTGTAAACCACTGTGGCCATCTTCGTTTTCTAAATGATAATACACATTGGTATGCATAGATAAAAAATATTTACAACTGTTAATTAAGGCTTGTATAGTCAGCTCGCAATCAATGCCTGAAAACCCTCTCATGAATTTGCGAGTGATTTACTGAAAAAATTGGGACACCCAGAAATATCCCATATTTGTTGTGAAGGAAACACGGAAGGATATTGAGAGTTATTAGTTATTTGTGTTGTAGGGACAAGCTTACACCTAGAAAAAGTTTTGTGACAATACATGTTAGACCTTGTTTACTTTTTTGTTCGTAAGACATAGTTTTGTCCTCACAGAATGAATTAGTTGACAATGTCAAGATATGTGAGCCACTGGGGAGTAGCGATCACAACCAGATACATTTTACCATCAAAGTAAAATCAGAAAGGAATAGCAAAAAGCAGTATAGGAGAAATTTCCACAAAGGAAGGTATAAGGACATGAGGAAATATTTAGCAAAGATAGACTGGAATAAGACACTGAAAAATAAGACGGCAACAGAATGCTGGAATATATTAAAGAGTGAAATTAAGTGCATAATCGATAAATTTGTACCCTTCAAAAAACAAGGAAAACGGTCCAAAAAGAAACACTTATCGAAAGAAGCCATTAGAAAAATTAAGTATAAACAAATGATGTGGAAGTCATATAGATGTACTGGAAATGATGAAGACTACAACAATTATAAAGAAGCACTTAACCAAGCTACAGCTGAAATTAGAAATTGATGAACAACAATTAGCTAGTAATATAAAACATGACAGCAAGAGTTTTTATGCGTATGTTCGAAGCAAACAGAAAGTTCAAGATAAGGTCGGTCCTCTAGAAGATAGTGCTGGAAATATAATATCAGAGGGATTCATAATGGCAGAAGACCTGAATGAGTACTTTAGTTCAGTGTTTACCAGGGAAGATATTAGTTCACTGCCAATACCAGAGGCTAAGTTCAAGGGGGCAGATTCAGACTATTTAGGACAATTAATTGTAACCCCGGAAATGGTAGCTAAGAAAATAAGGGCTATGAAGGAGAATAAATCACCTGGAGTGGATGGTATTCCACCCAAACTACTTTTGGAAATTGTAGAACAAATTAGCATACCACTTGCAACAGTTTTCAACTTGTCATTAGAAGAGGGAGTGGTTCCTTTAGAATGGAAAGAAGCAAACATTATACCGTTATTCAAAAAAGGTTCGAGAAACAAGTCAGAGAACTATAGACCAGTGAGTTTAACATCAGTGATTTGTAAATTATTAGAAAGACTAATTAAAGATCACATGGTGGATTTTCTTGTTAAACAAAACTTGATAAACCCATCTCAACATGGTTTTTTTAAAGCGAGGTCATGCTTAACAAATATGTTATGTTTTTTGGAAGACATCACTAAGTGGGTAGATGAGGGATCACCAGTAGATATCGTCTACTTAGATTTTCAAAAAGCTTTTGACAAAGTACCACATAAAAGATTACTGCTTAAACTAAAGGCCCATGGCATAGGAAATGGTATAATAAACTGGATAGAACAATGGCTGATTGACAGAAGACAACGTGTAGTAGTTGATGGGGAGGCTTCAAACTGGAAATCGGTATTGAGTGGGGTACCACAGGGATCAGTATTAGGTCCTATATTATTCTTAATATACATCAACGATTTGGATGATGAAATAACAAGCAAGGTGTTGAAATTTGCGGATGATACAAAAGTGTTTAGAAGGATTAAAAGTGATGGAGATAGACAGCATTTACAAGATGATCTTGACAGGTTGATCAAATGGTCTGAAAAGTGGCAAATGATGTTCAATTTTGGGAAATGTAAATGCCTCCACATAGGACATGGGAACGAAGAGGTAGAATATACAATGGGGGGTACTGTACTAAGTACTACTATACAAGAAAAGGACTTAGGGTTAACCGTTAGTGCTGATATGAAGATTTCAGAGCAGTGCGGAATTGCAGCTTCAAAGGGAAATCAAATCCTTGGATTAATTAGGCGAAACATAGCGTATAAGGAAAAAGAGCTAATAATACCGCTGTACAAAACAATAGTTAGGCCTCATTTAGAATATTGTATTCAAGCGTGGAGGCCATATCGCAGGAAGGACATAGATATGCTAGAAAGAGTGCAGAGGAGAGCAACTAAAATGATACCAAATCTGAGGGATCTTAGTTATGAAATACGCCTAAAAAAATGCGGTTTAACAACACTAGAGACCAGGAGATTGAGAGGAGATCAGATAGAAGTGTTTAAAATATTGAAGGGTTATGAAAATATTGATAGAAATATGTTTTTCTCAGTTAAGAAAGATAGAAGGACTAGAGGACATGATCTTGCATTAGCAAAGGAGCAGAGTGGATTGGATATAAGAAAGTTTTCATTTTCACAAAGGACTGTAAATGAATGGAACAGATTACCTACTGATTGTGTGGGTGCTAGTAGCGTGAATGTTTAAAAATACAATCGACACATACCTCAGACGGGCGGGATACACATAGATAAAAAGGTCGGACTCTCGATAAGCCAAGGGCTTCCTTGTCCACCTGCTACCTAGAGTTAATTCTCTGGGTGGCAATCTTGTTAAATCTTGTTAAAGTTGGTAAATTGTTAAGAAATATAACAACATACCATCTTTGCATATGTACAGATTCATAATTAAGACAACCAGACCTGCAATATTACTCTGATTTGTACACTTGAATGTGTATATACCAATTATATACAACTAGTTTCTGAGGTATGTGTATTTTGTTCACAATCAAGGTCTGAAAACCCTCTCGCGAGTGATTTATTGAATAAATCATTACGTGCACATTAACCATACGCTGTATTTATGTGATTTATACATTGTAGAGAACAATTTTACAAAGTTGCATTGACACAAATAGTGCAAGATATATTAACCTGTGAAATGTGAATAATTTTATTTAGTTTTAAGAAGCCATCACAAAATGTAAGTCCCAAATTTCAAATTGCCGTAACTCGAAAACTACTGAAGCTAGAACACTCAAATTTTGTATTCTTGCTTATCTTTCCAAAGGCTTTCATCACGCTGGTTCATTCAACAATTTAAGAGATGAGTGCCGCACCCATTGATTTTGTCATACTCCAGTCAGTATGATTAATCAACTCGTTAACGTACGGACACATGAACGCGCTAACAAACACACACATTATGCAATACCAGATTGCTGTCTAGCTTATGTGACCGAATAGAAAATAAGCAGTAAACGTTTACTTTAGCACGTCTGACTGTGCTGTGTGTTCGTCTGACAGTGACGGTGACAATGTCACTGTCACCGACACAGACAGTAGGCACTTCAACGAATCTTGCTACCGCGATGTTTTTACGTGCGCACAGCACCGTTGCAGCAGCGCTGTCTCATTTACTAGGCACCTGGGTAGCGCTTTACTTCAACTTCTGTTTTCGTGGACTTTTCCAGGTCATTTACGTAATTCGCAGCGGGATTCCTTTCGCTGTAAGTCGAACTTTCTGTACGTCCTTTTCTTTTTCAAATTTGACCAAAATTATGGTAAATTTAATCGATTTGATGACATAGCTGTGTTTCAGTTGCAATTTTGATAGTCTAGTAATGATTTGCATCGAACGATTATGTTTGTAGGTAGATCTATAGGATTAAATTAGTATGTGTTGAAAATTTTGTTGGCTACTCGCTCGTGCAATGTGGTTTTTGCGCCATTCAAAACATGTGACATTTGAGCGATCTGTGTCAGTAATGACAGTATGACTTAGAGCGCGTCACCAGAGGCGTGGAGCGATATCGTGGAGCTTGATCCTGACTTAATTAATTAATTTCTGTGCCTTTTGATGACAACAAAAACAACAGTATCTTATTTAACTTTACTATAGGGCCTATAATTTATAGCATAGATCCTACGGGCCAGGCCATATATGAATCTTAGGCCATGGCTGGTTACTGCTTACCCTTGCCTGGGTTTAGGCTTGGTATGGCTTATGCCATTATTTATGGTTATGTTTTTATTTAGACTTAGAAATAATATAAATGTAATTATGCAGTAATTTTAATGAATTCTTGTTAGTTACCTATTAAATCAACAATTAATTTTGTTAGAAAAGTTGTTTTTAAGGTAAAATACGTAAATAATTTGTTTAATTTGTTTTTTTAAATGTTCCATGACAAACAGTCACTGCAAAAAATTGCTAAAGCATGTTGTAAATGTAATACAAACCATAAATGCCTTGATCAGTTGTACCATCGTTCATTTCATTGTATGACAACATGCAATACATTAAACATCACAGTTATACCTCTCAAGTATCACAATTATTATGAATTTATGTGTGACATAATGCATTATTATAGAATTTCACACTGCTCTCTTGAGTAACAGAGGCAGGGATATGAAAATTATTTCACAAGATTTGCATGTAGAATCAAAGCAGTCATCATTATTATGATATACAATGACCTTTTTATTTCAGATATTGTTCGCAGTTACATGCAGTGACACTGATCTTACGCTGATATGTGTCTAACAGTTAACTCTGAAGGCACCAAGCCACAGAGTCGCCTGAATATGACACCCATCACCTGCCTCCATACGTACACATTTAATCTGGCTGATTATATATCTGATATCTACATTGAACATCTGATCTCTACATTTGATATCTCCACTCAACATGACACGAACATTACTTATAGACATCATGTTGAAGAACACAATGTTATTTTGCAAGATACTGAAATATGAACCAAGCTGCACAGATCTTGCTACTGGCATTAAATTTTGAGTTAATCAACTTCCAATATTACAAAAAGACTGTATTACTATTATGAGCAGAGCAGATTTCTTCATGGCTTGCCTCCCATGGGCCATGAGGAGTAACGCAGAAAACAATCTTGCATTTGGCATATTTGGATTCAGCGTTGGAATACTGTGAACAATTTATAAACATTACTTCATCAAGTTCATGTTAAAATGCGGAACATTACATTATGAAGCATTGACAACTGATTACTGGTCTGTACAGAGCATGCAGCATTCATCCAACCTGTCATGACACAGTCACACCGTGAACTAGGAGTATGAATATTGTATTTTATAACAGTCGTCATAATTGTGGACATTCCAGCCTTTTATCGAAATGTAGTGGTCAGTCGTTAGCGTGCTAATATTAGCCAATATTAACTTATTAATTAAGTTAATAACCGTTAATGTGAAATGACTAATGTATATTTATTACTACAATTAATGTGGTTTACTGCTTTCATAAATTATACAAATATCTTTAATCATGGACATTGTGACCTTTTACTGAAACGTGTCGGTTTGTTGAGGTTGCACACAAATTAGCCAATATTGACTAATTAAATAAATTATTTATTACTATTATTAATGTGGTGATACACATTGCATACTATGTATAAATATCTTCATAGTCATGAACATTATGGCCTTTTACTGGTATGTTTTGGTCTGTCGAGGTTGCATGCTAATTACCCATTATTAACTAATTAATTAAATTATTATTATTATTTTTAATGCATATTTATTACCTTTATTAATGTGGTTATACACATTGCACACTATGTATGAAATCTTCATAATCATGGACATTATGGCCTTTAATTGAAGCATTTTGGTCTGTTGAGTTTTGCATGCTACATAACTAAAATTAACTAATTAATTTGGTTATAATTAGTACTAAAAATATTAAATATTGTAAATTTATTACTCTTGTCAGTGTGTTTGAAACCCTGAAGACAGTATTTAAATATATGTATAAATAACAAAGTTATGACATTTTAAAGCAAATATTTACCTACAGAAAACACAAAAATGAGTCCATTTTGCACATTGACCATTGTAAGAGATACACAAAAATTATGCTGTTTTCCCGTCTTAAAATCGCAATATCTTTTGATATATTAAAGGTATCTTAATAAAATAAACACTAATGTGATCCTTAACCTATTACCTTTAATTTAAGCCTATTCCCAATGTCCTAGCATAATATTAAATTGTTGTGAAGTGACAGCGAGTGAGTCAGTGACAGTGACAGTGACACCGTCGGCGTCGACATCGTGAAGCAGACGACCGGCGGTTACCAAGCCTTACCTGCCTGCTTCATGTTACTTCGGCTCCTCTTTCTTAACGAATTACAATCGTATGATACGCATGTCGTGTGGTATTCCGTACTAGGTGGCCATTGCATAACAACGTATTTTTATTAGTCATTCGTCGTATCAAAACAGCAAACGTATCCCTACATTCTGACCGCTCTTCCGGTATACAAAATGGACGCAAAGTATTCCAACATTAGTGCTTGTATTATACGAATCCGTTGCAACGCTAGATTACCCTCGCTGAAATGTTCTTTGATGTTCTAGTTATAGTTCTATTTGTTTCCAGCACTCGGCAACGTTCTATTAACTGACTAGTCTGTATATATATATATTGTAGTTACAATGTTA
This sequence comes from Escarpia spicata, assembly GCA_963995525.1. Classification (NCBI taxonomy): domain Eukaryota; kingdom Metazoa; phylum Annelida; class Polychaeta; order Sabellida; family Siboglinidae; genus Escarpia; species Escarpia spicata. The sequence continues at coordinate 34,010,928 of OZ023210.1, forward strand.
TGATCTTACGAGGTCTCATTCAACTAGTCAGCCTTTTTCAGAACATTATCGCCAAGTCGACTTTTCTATGCTGGCACTAAGCCTAAGCCTAAGGGTGGTCACTGCCAGGGTGCTTGTAGTCCTCTGTGGTTCTTTTACGCCCCAAATTGAGACGGGACCGACATTAACGTGATCTCCGAGTCACGAGGGGTACACAGTGCCCAATGTTGAGAGCCATATTTTTACACCAAATATACCATACCTGCCCGGTCCGTTGATCGCGCGTGGCTGGGTTACGGAATCAAGAGCGACGAAGACAGCAAGTTGGACAAGTGGGGCCTACAATTAACTGATTCAGCTTACTTTCTAACATTCTGTATGCCCTAAGATTTATGCAAACGTTAGTGTAGGCACTAGAACTTATGGCATACTAGACCATGTGCGCTCGCGGCGTTCTCTCTGTTTACATCACATGTAAATTATAATTTATTACATATAGCCTACATCTCTATATTACATGTGATGTAAACAGAGAGAACGACGCGAGCGCACGTGCTTGGGTTGTGAAGGTGGTCAGTTAGGGCCAGTCTAAGTTGAGAGGACGACCAAGGCTTGCCACTGTTTTGGACGGCTACCGTCACGGCGACGGAGGCAGACATCTGTTTGGGAGGGCGACGGAGGTACACCATTGGACGATTAGTTGGGAGGGCGACGGAGGTACACCATTAGTTGGAAGGGCAACGGAGGTACACCACTGTTGTATAAGGGCGACGGAGGTACACACATGTTTGGGAGGGCATCGAAGGTATAGGCCCTACCACTGTTTGGGAGGGCGATGGAGGTACACTACTGTGTGTGGGGGGTGGGGTGGTGCGACGAGGGTATACCACTGTTTGGGAGGACGACGGAGGTACACTACTGTTGGGGCGGGGGGGGGGGGGGGGGGGGGGTGCGACGAGGGTATACCGGCCACTGTTTGGGAGGGCGACGGAGGTATACTACTGTTGGGGGGGAGTGTGCGACGAGGGTACTCTGCCACTGTTTAGGAGGGCGATGGAGGTACACTACTGTTCGGGTGTGTGTGCGACGAGGGTATACCACTGTTTGGGAGGGCGACGGAGGTACATTACTGTTGGGGGGGGGGGGTGCGACGAGGTTAGGGCCTGTACAACTGTTTTGGAGGGCGACGGGTGTACACCATTGATACATGTGTTTGCGTTATTCATAATTCGCAGGTACAATAAAGGTACAGGACGGTCGTACAACTAATAATATATAAGAACACTTAACTATTGTCCATGGTTAGACCTATGCATGTACCTTTAATAGGTGTAACGACTGATAGGAGAGGGGTGGTTGCGGTAGCTCTACAGGTAGTCGCGATGGACTGTCGATCGGGGCTCGAGTCTATATATAGGCTACAGCGTTTTCAATTTTTTTTGGCAATCTCATTCACCCTACGTTACATATTTCTTTCGGAAGAGACACTACACGTCGTGTTCTTTCAAAAATGGGTAGTGAAACTTGTATACAGATAAATGGAAAACCCTCTTATGTGCGTTTAATTATGCAGCTGCTGCCAGAACCCTTGTTCTATAACCATGTAGTAAGCGCGTCTCCATGTCTAGGCGATACCAGCACACTAGGCTTATGAGACAGCACGTCATACCTGTTAAACTTTACATTGAAGTCATTGGGAACTATGTTTGTATTGAAACGCTCAAAACACTAAAAGACACACTTCTGATTGCAAATGACATATTAATAATTGCTATCAGTTTGATTTTTACAGCTAAAGGACGTAACACGTTTTCGTGTTTAATCGTGACGTAACTCTTGCCCGGAAACACCCACCCCAAAGCGTGACGTGGATGACCCCTATGTACCAGAAGAAGTACTTAAAAAGTACAAATGTACATAAGTACAAAATACTGCGGCACAACCACGACACATGCTCGTCCGCATGCACGCACACACGCGAGCACGGACACTACACGCGCACGCAGTCATGCATGCTCGCTTGCACACACGTACGCAATGTAACTTCCACTATTAAAGGGAACCAAACGGCATCATTTTTGGCCTATGCATCTAAAAGAGTTAATAAAAACTAACCATTAGCTACTACTAACAAAAATATTACGCCAGCAGTTTACTAAAATAACCTTCCTGAAGACGCATACTTTAAATTGAACGGACAGAATAAAAAGCCTGACGTCACAGCTAGATGCCTTTTCTTCCCAATTCGACAGTCACCAAACTGAGAATAGTACTCAAGTTTGCGCCGCCGAATTTGTTTTCGCGCTGTAACTACTAAAATGTTACGTTCGCATAGTGCACTGCATGGCATTGCATCAATTGTTACAAGTGCAACTTATAATGGAAAAGAATAAGGCCTACGAGAAAACCAACATATGAGCTGGCATATTTACAAGAGGACACTCGACATCGCCGCGTCATGGTCAAAGAAGCTCAACGCGGAAGCATGTATTGTCATTTGTCGGAAACTGATATTTCACTACAATCTCTCACTTTGAAAATAAATTCTGAGTAAACCACAGACGCGATATTGTTGATTGCAGCTGCACATCGTGCATGGTGACATGTTGCATTGACTCTTTTAGGTGTATAGGCCTGTAACGGTATTGCTCGTATATATGTATTATATAACATACAAACAACACGTCGAGAGAATATGTTGAATACGTTGCTATCTGGATACACAGTTACACTGGTCTAAATCCGCCGTATAAACTGAGCGCAACGGACACGTTCCTGGGCCGGAAATTATCAACTGTATTGGTTGTCAGTTTCAGTTGTCAGTTTCATACTTAGTGCTTGCATTCACACCGTGCTCATACTCGTGGGACATTTTAATACTTTCTGAGCAAGAAATTGTTCTCAGACTTGATCATGAAATGCCAACATCCTGAGTATGCTGTGGACCTTGCTCAACGCCGTACTCTAACAAAGATTGCAACTCACGTAGTCATTGGTAGATTTCGTTGTCAAAATTCGTCGTTTTTTAGAAGAAAAGCAACCCGATTTCTGCTGCCGAATAGCCAACGAAATAAAGTCAATCCATTTGAAGAAGTGGTGCGACACGAAATTTGCACAAGATTCCGTTGTAATGCATAAAACTGCAGTGTTCAACCAATCTAGCGGCAGACACTGGGAAACAAATTTCACCAGACAACCGCTAGATAAGCCATAAAGACATGGCCTGTGTGGCCCTTCAGCAGGTCGTCGTAGCTGCTTCTGGTGTAGTGTCTGCTTGTCGATGCTTTCTCAGCGTCTTCGATGTGTTCTTTGACGCGCGTTCGTAAAGTACGTTTCGGGTGTCCGCTGTATATGACACTACAATTCTTCCAGACTGCACACTACTCCCATTTTACTTAGTCTTTTGTTCTTAACAGTGACCTCTTGATGGTGTTGAAGAGCTTCATTGCTGTATTCACCTAATACATCTTCATGATGTGTGCTGTGGTTTCTGATAATCCTTTGACCACTGTTGTCTTTTCCACCGTCATCTTAGTGATGTTGCCGTCCTTATTGTATTCTCTCCCTGGTGTTCCTTTTGGACATTCCCTCGTTCTATTAGTTGATGTTACTCCCACCGTCATCTTAGTGATGTTGCCGTCCTTATTGCGTTCTCTCCCTGGTGTTCCTTTTGGACATTCCCTCGTTCTATTAGTTGATGTTACTCCCACCGTCATCTTAGTGATGTTGCCGTCCTTATTGCGTTCTCTCCCTGGTGTTCCTTTTGGACATTCCCTCGTTCTATTAGTTGATGTTACTCCCACCGTCATCTTAGTGATGTTGCCGTCCTTATTGCGTTCTCTCCCTGGTGTTCCTTTTGGACATTCCCTCGTTCTATTAGTTGATGTTACTCCCACCGTCATTTTAGTGATGTTGCCGTCCTTATTGTGTTCTCTCCCTGGTGTTCCTTTTGGACATTCCCTAGTTCTATTAGTTGATGTTACTCCCACCGTCATCTTAGTGATGTTGCCGTCCTTATTGCGTTCTCTCCCTGGTGTTCCTTTTGGACATTCCCTCGTTCTATTAGTTGATGTTACTCCCACCGTCATCTTAGTGATGTTGCCGTCCTTATTTTGTTCTCTCCCTGGTGTTCCTTTTGGACATTCCCTCGTTCTATTAGTTGATGTTACTCCCACCGTCATCTTAGTGATGTTGCCGTCCTTATTGCGTTCTCTCCCTGGTGTTCCTTTTGGACATTCCCTCGTTCTATTAGTTGATGTTACTCCCACCGTCATCTTAGTGATGTTGCCGTCCTTATTTTGTTCTCTCCCTGGTGTTCCTTTTGGACATTCCCTCGTTCTATTAGTTGATGTTACTCCTCAGTCACAAGTGTTTCGCAGTAACGTACTGATCACTCCCGGCAGGCTGTTTTCCGGTCCTGTCGTTCATGATATGTATTCTATCTCAATACCATCATATCTGTTATGATGGTGTCAGGCTATAATCTAGTCGTGATTATCTACGTCGTCTTTGTTAGTTCCGAGAGCCATTAGGGTTTCTGTCTGGTGTTAGTCGTGATATTGTCGAATTGTCAAACAGGATTGTTATGCTATTGGCATGAGGATAAACGTAGACATTATTGTATCGACTCGACGTCTACTCCATGTTGCCAAGTATGTGTGTTTATCACACGGGGCCGTTTGTCGCGGGCGTTGTTCCTGCTATTGTTAGGTTACGTTTTACATATGACTCTCTGGTCGGTTTTATGTCATTTTTTTCTCGATTTCTCTCCCGGTGTGCCCCATATGCTTTCTTTCGCTTGCGGTGTCTTACTGCCAAGTGTCTCTCGGCCTTTCCCTTCTTCTCTACTCAGGTTGGTTCCATACAATTGCTTGTCGTGTGATGTTTGTTGTAGCTTCCCTCAGTATATGTCCCATCCATCTCCATTTTTCATCTTTTTTCGTTTTCTATTGGTAGTTGTTTGGTCCATTTCCATAGTGTAGTGTTGGGTATCTTGCCTGGCCACTTTAGGTGTAGGGTTCTGCACATGCAGGCATTTGTTGATGAAAGTCTGTATTCTGTTTAGTGTTTTCTGTGTGATTTGCCATGTCTCCGAGCCATTTAAGTTAAATATCCTCAGTTTGGTGTTAAGCTTGATTTGTTAATTTTGCCTTCCAAATGTTTCTCAAAATGAGGAATACCGCTGCCCATTACATTTTATGTTCAGAACAATTGATTTACCCATAAAAAGTGAATCTTCACACACACACACACACACACACACACACACACACACACACACACACACACACACACACACGCACGCACGCACGCACGCACGCACGCACGCACGCACGCACGCACGCACGCACGCACGCACGCGCACACACACACACACACACACACATAAATACGCGCGGACACAGACGCACACCAAACACATACACGCATGCGGACACTCGCCCAAACACGCACACATATATATATGTTACCAAAGGAGTAACTGGGGCACTTGCCCCAGGGCACCGAGCTGTCGGCGGCCCCATTCAAGTGAGATAAATCAATATGGCCCAGAGATCATAGGGGTCCTCAGGAAAAGAAAACAACCAAGGACCCAGAACTCCAGAGGACCCCATTCGAGAGATAAACAACTTCATTTCACGGCCATGAGGTACAGGGGCCCCACTCAACTGAAAAACTTCATTGCAGGGCTCTGAACTGAGGTCTCACTCGAGGGAGACCATAATTCATTGCAGGGCCTAAATGGACAACATAGAGTTACGGCTAGACTGATTCTCTACACTAACAGCGGCAGCGCCACGCACAGCGCCCACTACTCTATATGCTAATTAGAGTCCAGAGGTTGCTGCTAGGCAATCAGTCCAAATATGTGTGGCGGCCTAGGAAAATCAGTCGGAAGTCGCCAGGCGTAATTGCCCGCAAACACGCCATAAAGTTGATTTTGCGTCATCGGGTTGATTTTGAGATTTCGTTGCGATCTTTTAGCTAACATACTTATTTATAAGTTCACCAAGTAGTTTCCTGATTACCTAAGTGAAAGTTGTACTTTTTTGTGTTTTTGTAACCGTGAAGTTCGTCGGTTGCAGCGTTTCAGAATTAAAAGCGCTCTATTTTGCGAACGCTTAAAACCTAGGACAGAAGTTCCCATGCCCATATATGACATACCGTTCGAAAGCTATTTACAGCATGCAGTTTCCTAGCAGCAGTACGCATGAATACGTTGGAAGAAAATTGAGTGCACAGTGAAAGTTAACGGAATTTTATTTGGAAGTTGGATTGGAGTTGTTTGTGTAGTTCGATTCATTATTAGTTTAGTTTGATGTTGCTGTAGTTTATATCTGTACACATTTCTTAACAGTTTAACGTGTTATTGAACCGGATTTCGTTGGAAATACAGACTATGGGACGAATTTCGTTTCGTGTTTACTATCTTCGAAAAATCGAAGATGGCTCCGCCCATAACCATGGCATGGATGGACCGAAGTCGGCGAAGTCTTGCTCGGTGTTTCAACGCATTGGCATTGGTGAACATGCAGTATATCGCAAGTGGGGACATCCTCAACGAACTTGTGAATGACTACTTTGTGACACACCCGATCGGCAATGATGACAATGATTCGGACTTGTCTGATTCGAGCGAGGACGACTTTGACCCGGAGCTGGCAGAGGAAGTGAACGGATCTGTCAATGGTGACAGTCAAACTGTATATGACGACCCGAGGCGCAAGATGAGAACACAAACGCCTCTCTTCAGACCCAAACAACAACAGTTCTTTTTAGAGCTAACCACATATTCACGGAAGAGTTTGCTACCTCTTGCGTGTTGATTAGTAATATACTTTTTGGCTAACAAACCAACTTTTTTTGACGGTGCTCTCTTTAAATTATTGTAACTTTAAAAGTAACAATCAGAATTTGATAATAGTTTTAGTGTTCCAAAGCTGAGATACATAGTTACATTTTCTTCACTACATTGGACATGGTGATAGCACTGGATATTTTGATATAATATTAATACTGCAGCAAGATTTTATTTGGACATGTATTATGATGATTCCCGACACTACGAGTACTTTTTTCCTGCAATAATGTTTGATGGGTGCCCTCTTTAAAGTCTTGTAACTTTAAAAGTAGCCATCAGAATTCAATAATTCTGTAAGCTAAAGATAACAAACACAGCTACATTTGCTTCACTGGATTGCATATGGTAATAGCAGCAGATATTTTGTTATACCATCATGAAGTTTTGTTTTCATGTGAATAATGACTCTCAACTTTAAAACTGATTTTTCTCCTGAACTAATTTTTGATAGGGGCCCTCTTTAAATTCTTGTAACTTTGGTTCTGGTGGGAATATTTGAATACAGTAAACTGTATTGGAAGTAAAAATAGTGTTGCTTTCCATTTCTTGAATAAAAATACATATTATTTTTGTCGATGTGACTGGTTTTCCTAGGCCGCCACACATATACCCTCCCTGCTAGGCATCAGCTGGGGTATCTCGTGACATCCCTTTTTGTTTTTATTGTTATTTTTTTAGTTTAGGGATTCACATTTCATCATTAGTTGTCGTGGTGGCTTAATGTCAACACGACCAGTGATTCACATATCATTATCGAGTCGTCGTGGTGGCTTAATGTCAACACGATCTCGAAGTGTCATGCGTCTTGCACTTGGCTCGTCTCGCCTCGGCCTAATGCCCGGTATCCTCCGCGGTGTGTTCGGGCGAGGACACGGCGATAACGGAATATCAACAACAACAGCTGGTTGCCGTTGACCGGTCGGCTTGGAGATCGTTGCATGGGGCACAGAATCTCCCACTTCTGGCGTTACGTCATGAGCAACAGTCACTGAGGGCGCCGATTCGTTGGTTGCCTTCAATTGTCGTCTGTTGCGCCTATAGGTGTGGCCTTCGACATCCACGATGTAGGATCGCTGTCCTAGCGCTCGTTTACATACACCCAAACTCCAAGTGTTGCGTCCAGGCAGTTTCATCCGGACTGCCTGTCCAACATTTAGCTCTTTCAGCGGCTTTGAGTGGGTGTCGTAATGTCGTTGGTACTTTCGTTTTCGTTGTTGGATAGCATCACTGACATTTCTTCCTTGGATTTTTGTTGCAAGTAGACTGTTTCGCGTCGGCAACAGTGTCTTAGTACTGCGTGACATCAAACGTTGCACGGGCGAGCTTTGCAAGCCTTCTGTTGGTGTGTTGCGCCATTCCAGAATAGCTTTCAACAGGTCGCTTCCACCCAGTTTGGCCTTCTTGAGCAAAGCTTTAGCTATTTTCACAGGGTCCTCCGCTTTCCCGCTGCTTTGCGGGTAGTGCGGCTTTATGTTATGTGCACAAAGCCCCACTCACGAGCAAATTTCGCAAATTCCTGTGACCCCTACTGTGAAGCATTGTCACTGACCAGAATTGAAGGAACTCCGTGACGTGAGAAGTGTGGCCGTAGAGCGTTGACAACAGCCTGTGTCGTTGTCTTATTCAGCCCGTTGATCTCAAGAAATTACTGTAGTAGTCTACCAGTATGACATACTGGTGTCCGTCGAGCTCAAACAAATCTGTTGCGACCTTGGCCCATGGTAGATGTTCCGGTCGGTGTGCGTTGCAAACGTCGCACTTGCTGATGTGGTCCTTCACCTCAGCGTTCATACCGTGCCAATAGATGACTTCGCGCGCCCTGCGCAGGCATCCCTTTATTCCAATATGGCCCTGGTGTATCGATTTCACCATTCCCGGTCGCATAACATGAGGGATTACTAATCTGTCTCCCTTGAAAATTAACCCATCTTCAACTAACAGTTCATCTTTGAACTGCACGTACGGTTTTAGTGCTTCCTTACCGGTACTAGCTGCTGGCCACCCTGACTTGATGGCCTTCTCGAGTTTTCGCAACGCTGCGTCTTCCTTCGTGGCGTGCTGCAGCTCGATCAAGTTATCTTCAGGCAGCATGATGTTGTCGCTGTACATCATCTCATCATCTCGTCAAGTCGTCAACTTTATTGACATCGGCATACGTATCTCGCCGAGTGTCTCGTTTAGCCTTCGTGTTGTACGCTCGGCTCAACGTATCTGCAACGTACATTTCCGATCCTTTCTTGTACCTCACTTCGAGTGGAAACTTCTGCAGTCGCAATATCATGCGCTGCAGTCGCTTCGGTGCCATGTGTATTTCTCTCTTGACGATAGTTTCTAGCGGCTTGTGGTCAGACTTCACGTGTACTACATCTCGACCATATATGTAGTCTTTGAACCGCTCACACGCGAACACTATCATTCCTTCAGTTCCTTCTCGATATGTGCGTAGTTTTGTTCGGTATCCGTCATGGCTCTGCTTGCGTAACATATCGGCTGGCCGTTCTGCATGAGCGCAGCTAACAGGCCTGTTTGCGACGCGTCTGCCTGGATTGTTACGTCTTTATCCACATCATAGTAACGCAGCACGGGGGCGTTACTGAGCTTATCTGCTTTGGTGTGCGACTCGTTCCACGTGAACTCGCTTTCCTTGCGTTTCAATTCACGCAAAAGAGCTGTGAGGTCGGTCAGTCCCTTCACAAACTTGCATAGGTACTGCACTGTACCAATTAGACGGCGTACTCCTTCTACGTCCGTGGGCATTGGCATCTCGATTTTGGCCGCGATTTTCTTCGGGTCAGGTTCCGTGCCCTCGTCTGTCAGCAGACATCCCATGTAGCTGACTTCGTTTAGCTTGTAGCGTACCTTTTTCGTGTTGAGGACTAGGCTTCTCTCGCGACATCTCTTGAGGAACGCATGCAGGTTGACGTCATGTTCGTCGTCGTCTTTCCCCGTGATGAGAAAATCATTTGCGATTACTTCGATGCCCTGTAATCTTCTTCTGCCAGACTTCCGGTGCACTGGGAATGCCAAATGGCATACACGCTTCCATCTGTAGCGTCCATACGGCGTGTTGAATGTTGTGAGTCGGCTGGATTCCTCATCCAATTCGACCTGCCAAAACGCATTTTTGGCAATTTCCTCTATCATTGGCATTTGATAATGCTCTCGCTTGATAGCTCGGTTTAGATCCCGTGGATCCATGCAGATACGCAGTTTTTCTGGCTTCGACACGAGCAACAAGCTGGAAACCCAATCTGTCGGTTTTCTGACTGGCGCGATGATGTTATCGTTGACCATCTCACGCAGCTCATGTTTCAGCTTATCCTTCAGAGGCACTGGTACTCGTCGAGGAGCGTGTACGACAGGATTGACGTCTCTGTCAATCTTTATTTGGTACGGGCCTGGTAATTTTCCAAGTCCCTTGAAAACATCTGCATACTGGTGCTGAATGTCAGCGGTGTCAACGCTAGGCATCTTCGTTGCCTGCTTTGCATCAACGTTGTTTACGCTCGGGGTTTCCGGCGATTCCTCTAATGGCCGTATGGCGTCCACATCAATCCACTGCAGCGTACCGATGCCAACGCATGCATGGCGGCTGAGAAGCGGTTGGCGGTGTTTACCGCTCATCACTTTGAAGTCAGATTGTGTTTACGGCCGTTTCTGTGGACTTAAAGTGTTGTGATCCCCATCACTTTAACTTTCGTCCCCCAATACACAGCCAGTGTGTCTGTGTCTCGTGTCAGATTCTGTAAGGTAGTGTCTCCTGTAGCTAACTCAGCGGCAGCACATTGGGATCCGGCATCGCACTCGAACTTCACCTTGTGCGACCCGATACCAAGCGTTATGTATCCAGTGTCCGTCTGCCGTCCGTCCACACGGTTAACTGAGCGTCGAGTAGCTGAATCGTCTATCAGACTATTTAACGCCATATTGTTCTGTCCCGAGTGTTTTGACGTCTCTTCTGACTTTCAGTTTGCGACACTTTACGGCGAAGTGGTTCAGGCCCTAGCAGACTCTGCATTTCTGGCCCCAGGCTGGACATTTGCCTCTTTCGTGTGTCTTTCCACAAAACGAACAGTGCTTGTTTTCGCGTACATTCTTTCTCGAGGTCTTGCGGGATCTGCCTCGCTGCCATGCTTTGCGAACTACCTCGTTCTTGTGTTTTTCTTCATCGAGTGCACATCTACGTCACCGACGGAATTCAATGCCTTTGCTCGTTCAGCTTTTACTTCCGAATTGCTGATGTTGTCTAAGGCTTTCTCCAGCGTTACGTCGCATTTTTCGAGGAGTTGATTTCGGACTTTCTCGTCCATAACACTCGAAACAAGATGGTCACGGTAAATTTCACCCGTTGTGATCTCATCGAACGCACAGTTTGTTCCGATTCGCTGCAGCTCGTTATACCACGTCATGACTATTGCATTATGACAATGACTGTTCCCCGCTCATTGTACTAACATGTATTACGGGATGATCCTTTCGCATCGTGGCCTGCGACTGCAATAAACATGTCACTCAAATGTATGCTTGCGTTATGCTAACAGTATAAGCTAAAACACAAAATGGTGTAAGTGTAACCACTCGCATAACAAACTGTGAGTACACACCTTTAGTGACTTAATTAGAGCCCTAATCACGCTCGCTCGTTATTTATCGCCCGTATTGCGTCAGTGTTTCGCAATCGCTCTGGCACAATACTTCGCGAACATGACTGACACGCAGCCTGCTACTGAACGGCCACCGGCTCCTGCGTTCAACTCGCACATTTCGCCACCCGAAAAACTCGAACTACACAATGATACTGCAAATCAGTGGAAACTCTGGAAGCAGATGTGGAAGAATTACAGTATCATATCGCATCTTGACCAGCAGCCACGTGATTACCAGACGGCGCTGTTCCTGCACTGTGTCGGCACCGAAGCGCTAAAAATATTCAATGGATTCGTTTTCAATGAGGAAGAAGGCAAGACCGATCTACTAACAGTAATCAAAAAATTCGACCAACACATCATTGGAGCCACAAACGAAACTTTTGAGCGCTATATCTTCAACGAAAGAAACCAAGACGCTACATAGAGCATTGACTCGTACGTCACTGCACTGCGCACTCTGGCGAAATCGTGTAACTTCTGCGATTGTCTCGGAGATTCTCTGTTACGAGACAGAATTGTACGCGGCACGAAGGACAGCCAGACTAGAAAAATACTACTTCAGCAGTCCAACTTGACACTCAAAAAGTGCATTGATATATGCCGCAACGCTGAAGCAGCCAGTAACCACTTCAAAGTGATGAGCGGTCCCGAAGATCATGTACACAGAGTACAAACAAGACCTACTCACAAGCAGCAGACGCCCAGGCCCAAAAGAGGTAATCAAACAGGCGGACACACCTCTAACGTCCCTCAACATCTGATCGACTGCAGATTTTGTACAAGCCGACACATCAGAAAGAAAGAAGAGTGTCCGGCATGGGGTAAGAGGTGCACCAAATGCGGTGGCAGAAATCACTTCGCTGCAAAATGCGAGCAAAGGTCAAGGTCAAATTCAAGGCCCAGACAACACGGCAAGGTCTACTCCGTGCAACAGACAGCTGAATCAAACGACAGTGAATATGTACTTGGTGTAGAGGACACATCGGAGAAAGTATTCTCAGCTTGCGCAGGCAAAGAAATTCTTGCCAAGATGCTGCTTGGAAGGAAGTTCAATTTCAAATTGACGGCGGAGCAACAGTAAATGTACTGCCAGTGAAATTCGCAGCCGGCCTATAACTTAAAGCCTATAACAAGACTCTGAAGATGTGGAACAGTACGGTTCTAATCCCCCTAGGCAAGCGACGTATGAGTATCCGCAATCCTACTAACGGGAAGAAGTACAGCATCGAGTTCGTAGTGGTGCAGGAAGACCTACTGCCCCTACTCGGAAAACGTGTTGCAGAACAAATGGAGCTGATCACAGTGAACTATCGCAACTTCGCACAAGTCGCATCTATTTCATCAAAGGACACTGACTCTTGCGAGAAACTGCTCGCCGAGTACACATATGTCTTTGATCGAGAAATCGGCACATTACCAGGGAAAATACATCTACATGTTGATGAGACAGTCACCCCTGTCACCTCTGCTACTGGGCGCATACCTGTGGGATCGCGTTCGCAGGTAAAAGCTGAACTGAATCGACTCCAAAAACTTGGAGTGATCGCTCCAGTCGACGTTCCAACGGACTGGACCAGCCGCATGGTGGTCGCGACAAAGAAGTCAGGCGACTTGAGGATCTGCATCGATCCAAAACCTCTGAACTGTGCGCTGAAGCGAGAGCGGTACCAAATGCCAATCATGGATGAAGTGCTACCGGTACTGGCAAAGGCAAAATATTTCACAAAACTTGACCTATCCTCGGGATTCTGGAACGTAGTCCTTGACTACGACTCGAGAATCCTAACGACATTCCAGACTGGATTTGGGCGATTCAGATGGCTTCGACTCCCATTTGGTCTAAACCTGAGCTCTGAGATCTTCCAGAAGCGTCTTCTACAAGCTCTGGAAGGCCTAGAAGGCGTGATATGCATCACCAACGACATCATCGTGTACGGTGCAGGTGACAATTCAGAGGACGCGTCGAGAAATCACGACCGCAATCTGGAAGAAGTGCTGAGGAGATGCAGAGAGAGAGGGGAATAACGCTCAACAGAGAGAAGGCAGAGGTCAAGAAAACCGAAATCTCGTTCCTCGGACATCTGATGTCAGACGTTGGTCTCCGACCCGACCCCAAGAAGGTGGAAGCGATCACAAAACTCCAGACTCCGTCCTCAGTGGAAGAAGTTCATCGTCTGAATGGCACAGTTAACTACTTACCAAGTTCCTGCCACGGCTCTCCGCTGCTATGGAACCAATTCGGCAACTCACACGCAAAGACGTGCACTGGAATTGGTTTCGCACTCAAGACCAGGCGTTCGCAGAAGTCAAGAGGCTGGTAACAGAAGCGCCACTACTCAGCTTCTACGATCCTGAGTCAGAACAGTGCGACGCCAGTGAAAAATGACTTGCCGCAGCTCTTCTACAGCATAGGAAACCTGTCGCGTCGAGACTCGCTACGCGCAAATTGAGAAGGAGATGCTGGCAATCGTCTTTTCACTGCAGAAGTTCCACCAATACACCTTTGGCAGACACACAACTGTCCATAGCGATCACAAGCCTCTGGAGGCCATTGTGAAGAAACCCCTTGCCAAGGCACCCAGACGTCTGCAGGGAATGCTACTGAGAGTTCAACAATATGACATCGAGGTCATCTACTGCAAAGGAAAAGAAATGCACATTGCTGACATGCTCTCCCGTGCGTATCTGCCAAACGACGGCTGTAGCCAAGCAGAATTGGAACAAGTGAACATGCTGTCCTTCCTTCCAATCCGCCCCGAACGACTACAGCAGATACGGAACGCCAAAGAACAAGATGAAGTATCGCAGCAACTCTCCAAGGTCATACTCCAAGGATGGCCCGATGACAGAAGTCAGCTGCATACAGTTCTGCATCCGTACTTCCACGTGAGAGATGAAATGTCCATGCAAGATGGCATCATCTTCAAAGGAGAACGTACTCTGATACCACGTAGCCTGAGATCTGAAATCAAAAAGGCGATCCACTCCTCACACGTCGGAATAGATGGCTGTTTGCGAAGGGCAAGAGAATGTGTGTTCTGGCCGGGCATGTCAGCCGACATCAGAGAGTACATCTCCACATGTGAGACTTGTCGCAAATACCAAGTCAACCAGCCAAGAGAATCACTCATGCAGCACGACGTTCCTGACCGACCATGGCAAAAAGACAGGACAGATATCTTCTCGTTCGAAGGCAAGTCTTACCTAGTCACAGTCGACTACTTCTCAAAGTTTTGGGAAACTGATCGTCTTGAGGACACGACCACGACAACGGTCATTCGCAAGCTGAAGGGTCACTTCGCCAGATAGGCATACCTTGTCATGTTGTCTCAGATCCAGGTCCTCAGTTCACAGCATCGACGTTTCACGACTTCTCTATCGAGTGGAATTTCGAGCACTTGCTGGTCAGTCCAGCGAACCAGAAGGCTAACGGTAACTGGCACAGTTAGACGTTCGCAACACGCCCACACAAGGTGTTGGAAGCAGCCCGGTCCAGCGGCTCATGAACCGACGAACGAGGACGTTGCTTCCGATGACGAGCGAATTGCTTAAACCGCGCTCTGCGACAGCCACTGAAGTCGTTAAGAGACGTCTGCAGCTAAACCAAGCCAAACAGAAGACACACTACGACAGATCTGCCCATGATCTTCCCGTTCTGGCGAAGGGAGATACTGTGCGGGTGAGACCATTCATTCAGGGTAGTCGTGTCTAGAGGAAAGCTGTCGTCAACAGACGTCTAGACGAAAGGTCGTACGGGGTCGAGACAGGCGACGGGGTATACAAGCGCAACCGCGTGCAGCTGAGGAAGTCGGCTGAACCTCCGCTGCAAGTCCGCGCACCGCTCGTCAAGGACATCATCAACCCTCAACGAGATGTGAATGCGGAAGACATTACGCCAATCGAGATGCCGACAACGGTCGCCGAAGCCGCATCTACGCCGATCCGTCGAGACGTCCGTCCGCAGATCGTAACATCGAGATCGGGTCGTCAGGTGAAATCGCCGGACTACCTCAAAGATTACGACTGCAAGTGAAGACTACAGACTGTATATATTCCGCCTATTTCTAATTTTGTTTGACTCCCCATGAGCTGACGTTTAAATTAGTAACAGCTTATTGTTAGTGAGTAGTATGGTTCATTCGTCCAGTGACTCACTATTATGAACATTAATATGTTAGTCAGATTAGACTATTCGCGTAATTTTATTTTTATGTGAATACTTCCGAACAAGGACAGTTCACTCGTTCACACTATTAGTTGCTATTTTTGAGTAATTGCTACTGTTGCAAGGACTTTTATTGACACTAATGCTTATGCAATGTTAATCTAGCTTTTCTCTAAAAATGGAAGGATGTTGCATTATGGCAATGACTGTTCCCCGCTCATTGTACTAAAACGTATTACGGGATGATCCCTTCGCATCGTGGCCTGCGACTGCAATAAACATGTCAGTTCGACAGTTCATAATGTCACTCAAATGTTTGCTTGCGTTATGCTAACAGTATAAGCGAAAACACACCAATGACATCTTCCCCAGCCTGCTGTTTACGAGAATGAAAGATGTGTCTCCCATACGTTTGTGTAATGGACACCGATAGATATGGACCTCTGGGTCTCCTCCGGGTCCAAATTCTATAGGGGAGTCGACATTCTATAGTAGAATATGGACCCGAACCCGGGTCCATTTTCTATGGGGGGTCCATATTTTATCTGACAACGGTATTAATATACCGGTGACGTGGCGCACAGTGGCGCACTCTCTCTACAACATTCGTCCATTGACAACTTTTTTTATTTTTTAAGTAGCCCGCATACCAAGGAGACTCCCTCGAGACGCGATTGAGAAGCAACCGTCTCGACCGCGTCTCGACCGCGTCTCATTGTGCGGGGTCCCCGAGACGTCGTGAGTGCGTCTCGAGCGAGTTTTGAGCGAGTCTCGACGATCTACTATGTTTGATATTTTGAGAGCGTCTCGACGCGTATTGACCTCGTCCCGACATCGTCTCCACCGTGTCTTGTGTCAAGACTGGGTGTGCGGGGGTTTAACAACGAGACGTAGTCGAGACGAGACGGAGAAGTTCCACTTGCCAGTGAGGATCTGGCCATGGTGGGTCGAAGGGCCTGCATATGTGCAGAACCATAGGGAGAGGTCCAGGGAATCCGGACACCCCCTTTTGAGCCAAAGAATATTTTCATTTACAATTAAAATATAATAATTGTCTGAAAATCATAACATGTCACAAGAATGGTCTATACGTGTGGTGACTTTAGTGTTGATCTCCTACAATATGATCACAATAATGGTCTATATGTGTGGTTACTTTAATGTTGATCTTCTATAATATGACCACAATAATGGTCTACATGTGTGGTGACTTTAATGTTGATTTCCTACAATGTGATCACAATAATGGTCTACATGTGTGGTGACTTTAATGTTGATCTTCTATAATATGACCACAATAATGGTCTACGTGTGTGGTGACTTTAATGTTGATCTCCTACAATATGATCACAATAATGGTCTACATGTGTGGTGACTTTAATGTTGATTTCCTACAATGTGATCACAATAATGGTCTACATGTGTGTGACTTTAATGTTGATCTCCTACAATATGATCACAATAATGGTCTATATGGGTGGTGACTTTAATGTTGATCTCCTACAATGTGATCACAATAATGGTCTATATGTGTGGTGATTTTAATGTTGATCTCCTACAATGTGATCGCAATAATGGTCTATATGTGTGGTGACTTTAATGTTGATCTCCTACAATGTGATCACAATAATGGTCTATATGTGTGGCGACTTTAATGTTGATCTCCTACAATGTGATCACAATAATGGTCTATATGTGTGGCGACTTTAATGTTGATCTCCTACAGTGTGATCACAATAATGGTCTATATGTGTGGCGACTTTAATGTTGATCTCCTACAGTGTGATCACAATAATGGTCTATATGTGTGGCGACTTTAATGTTGATCTCCTACAATGTGATCACAATAATGGTCTATATGTGTGGCGACTTTAATATTGATCTCCTACAATGTGATCACAATAATGGTCTATATGTGTGGCGACTTTAATGTTGATCTCCTACAGTGTGATCACAATAATGGTCTATATGTGTGGCGACTTTAATGTTGATCTCCTACAATGTGATCACAATAATGGTCTATATGTGTGGCGACTTTAATGTTGATCTCCTACAATGTGATCACAATAATTCACATTTAGAATATATCGGTTACAATTCGGTTGCTGTATATAAGCCGCCGCCGTCTGAACCTATCGTTCTGACATTTAGAATATATCTGTTACAATTCGGTTGCTGTGTATAAGCCGCCGCCGTCTGAACCTATCGTTCTGACATTTAGAATATATCGGTTACAATTCGGTTGCTTTAATAGCCACCGCCGTCTGAACCTATCGTTACGACACTTATAACTGGGTAGTATTTAGCAGACATAGCCGTATTTTGTGTATTAGATTTTGTATTGGTAGGGTTTTCCGCGTATAATAAACTGTGAAAACGTATAACCTGACTTATCATTAGTGCGACTGAGTGAGTGAACATGTGCCCGTATGCTTCCCTGACGACCGATCGCCGCAAACGTTACAACTATATGGCCTTCCGCAGACGACGCGCTGCAGCGTTTGCAACGTGTGCAAAACTGCACAGCCCGCCTCGTCTGCCCTACATGGAAGTACGGCCATGTCACTCCAGTGCTGCAGCACCTGCATTGGTTACCTATCTGTGTGCACCCGACATATAAAGTGCTTGTGTTTGTGTACTCTGTGATGCATGACCGGGCACCGAGTTATCTCGCGGACTTACTGAACCGACGTCAACTGAATCGGCAACTGAGATATGCGTCTATGCCGCTACTGTCAGTAGCAGACGGTCACTCACGGTGATCGCCATTTGCTGCCATGCAAGTACCGAGTCTGTGATGCCGAACGAGTGTTCCAGTCGAGTCATCAAGAAATCGTGATTAATTGTGTCGAATGCGCTGGACAAATCTAACATCACGAGAACAGTCGTGCACTTTCTATCCAGCGCCGCGGCGATGTCATTCTTTACTCGCAGTAGCGCCGTCTCGGTCGAGTGGCCATGGCGGTATGTTGATTGAAAAGGATCACGCAGTGTTCATATCAAGGCGATAACTTTTTCAACAAGTTTTGATACAAACGGCAAGTTCAAAACCGGACGGTAACTGCACAGAGCATCTTCACGAAGCGTCACTTTTTCAGGACTGGTCTAACGACCGGATGCTTGAACACATCATGTACAATTGAATTTTCGAGGGAAGTGTTTATTATCGAAGTGATCATGGGTACCAGTTCTGACGAGCATAGTTTAAGGAGCCATGTAGGTAGTGGATCTAGCCCGCACAACTCACACGGAGCGACTGCGACCAATCTTGTGACGTCTGATTCAGTGACTTCTGTGAAGCATGTCAACAGAGCACCACGAAAAGCAATGTCGTCACCGAATGCAGCCGCTATAGCATTTGAACGATCACACCCACAGTGGATTATGCTTAGCCGGATGTCATTCACTTTCTTCACAAAGTGATTGCCGAAACGTTGAGCCAAATCACTTGAAGAAACACACAACGGCAGTTTCGCAAAGCCAGTGTATTCCATAAGGTTTTTCGTGATGTTGAAGAGCTGCTTTTAATCACTCCCACAATTCGCAATCTTGTCAGAGTAGTAACAACGCCTCGTGTTGAGTAACAGATGGTTTACGTCCACACATTTGCGCCCGATATGCTTGTTAGTGTTTTCCACACCATAGCCGGCTTTCTTGCATTTATTACAAAACGTATGGCCAGGTTGTCTCCGGATGGATTGCCGTGTGTGTGTCGCATAAACACGGATCATAGACAGTTGGTAGTACAGGTACTGCGCAAAAAGCAAGAAATATAAAAATCGTGATGATATTGACACATGCCTAGTTAAACAACTGATACCGTATCTAGTAAGGCCCATAGCGCATATGTTTAATACCTCGTTATAGAAGGGAATTTTCCCAGATGGTATGAAAATTGCTAGAGTTATCCCATTATTCAAAAATGGTGATATAAATAATTTTACTAGCTACAGACCTATATCTATATTATCTCAGTTTAAACAAATCCTAGAAAAGATCTTCCACAACAGAATGATGTCATTTATAGATGACAAACGAATATTGTATGAAAGCCAATATGGGTTTAAGAAAATCTGTCAACATCACTGGAATTAGTGGAACTCGTGGAAGAAATTACTACTTCTATTGATGATTGTAAATCTACTGTTAGTGTCTTCATTGACCCGAAAAAGGCCTTTAATACAGTTGATCACAGCATTCTCATAAAACACTTGAGCATTATGGAATAAGAGGAATAGTTAATATGTGGATCTGTAGTTATCTTAATAATAGAAGCCAATATGTTTGTATTAATGACACAACTTCAGAATGCGTGATTGTTACATGCGGGGTTCCGCATGGTTCTATATTAGATCCTGCGTTGTTTACCATATACAGGGTATATATTAATGATATGTGTAATGTGTCATTGTTAATTAAATCAATTGTCTTTGCTGAGGATACTAATTTCTTTTACTCAGGTGACAATCTGTCACAACTGTGTGAAACAGTATCGACAGAATTAGACAAATTATACAGATGGTTTCAAGTTAATAAGCTTTCCCTAAATATAGCCAAAACAAATTTTATTATTTTTGTAATAGACAAAGTGAAAACAACCACTGGGTCAGTATTAATGGCAAGAATATTAATTGAGTCTATGTTACCAAGTTTCTTGGTGTACACATTGATTCCCATTTAAACTGGAATGAACACATTAGCTACATAACAAATAAAATCTAGAAAAATGTATCGGTAATGAAGAGGGTGAAACATTGATTGAATAAGCCTTCATCATACTCATTATATTGTCTTCTTATCATGCCGTATTTAAATTATTGTTGTGAAATTTGGGGCAATACCTATAGGACTCGTATAAACCCTTGCCTTTTCAGAAAAGAGCTATTCGGATTTGTCAAAAGGCCAATTTCATGGCTCATACAAGACCAATCTTTTATCAATTGAAAACTTTACCTGTACAGGACGTGGTGGATTTCAATAGCATGGTGTTTATGTAGAAGGTTTATACTAATCTTTTACCGGCAAATATTATGTTGTACTTCCAGGGAGTTAATGACAGTCATCATCATAACACCCGTATGAACAACTGCAATTTCATAATAAGATTTAGTAGGACTACTAAAAAAGCCGATGTATCAGTGTAAAGGGACCTAATATGTGGAATGACTTGTGTGCTGACATTAAATTGTGCAATTCTATTGATCAATTTAAACAGATGTATACAGTTTTAGTCCTGCAAGATATGATGAATTCATGTTTTGATTTTATATTTGTTATTATATATCAACTAACATGCCTTCAGGTAGTTTTAATCTACCTTAATTTTAAGTTATATATTGTGTATGTATTGTACCAGTGCAATAATAATGATTGTATAGTATGGGGAATGTTATTTATAAGTTTATAACTTCTTGCATTGCCTTTCAATATTTTCTTATTGTTCAATGCGGGGGGATTTTAACCACGGGCATATACAATGGAAATCTCTACAGAGTATGGAGAGAGAGGACCAATTTTGTTTTGTTTTAGTTCAAGATACTTTCCTTTCTCAACATGTGCTAGAACCAACCAGGGGTGAGAATGTGTTAGACATAGTTTTGTCCTCACAAATTTCCACAAAGGATATAAGGACATGAGAAATTATTGAGCAAAGTTAGACTGGAATAACACACAGAAAAATAAGACAGCAACAGAATGCTGGAATATATTAAAGAGTGAATTTAAGTGCATAGTCGATAAATTTGTAACCTTCAAAAAACAAGGGAAACGGTCCAAAAATAAACACTTATCGAAAGAAGCCATTAGAAAAATTAAGTATAAACAAATGTGGCGGAAGTCATATATATGTACTGGAAATGATGAAGACTACAACAGTTATAAAGAAGTTATAAAGAAGCACTTAACCAAGCTACAGCTGAAATTTGAAATTCAAAGAGAAGCTATGAACAAGAATTAGCTAATCATATAAAACATGACAGCAAGAGTTTTTATGCGTATGTTCGAAGCAAACAGAAAGTTCAAGATAAGGTCGATCCTCTAGAAGATAGTGCTGGAAATATAATATCAAAGGGATTCTTAATGGCAGAAGACCTGAATGAGTATTTTAGTTCAGTGTGTACTAGGGAAGATACGAGTTCACTGCCAGAGGCTAAATTCAAGGGGGCAGATTCAGACAGCCTAGGATATGGGCACCAACAAAGGCCAATGGCTTAAATCAGCCCATTAACCTGTTAAGTGTAAGTGTATTTAGGACAATTAATTGTAACCCCGGAAATGGTAGCTAAGAAAATAAGGGCTATGAAGGATAATAAATCACCTGGACTAGATGGGATTCCGCCCAAACTACTATTGGAAATTGTAGAAAAAATTAGCTTACCGCCTGCAACAGTTTTCAATTTGTCATTAGAAAAGGGAGTGGTTCCTTTAGAATGGAAAGAGGCAAACATTATACCGTTATTTAAAAAAGGTTCGAGAAACAAGTCGGAGAACTATAGACCAGTGAGTTTATCATCAGTGATTTGCAAATTATTAGAAAGACTAATTAAAGATCACATGGTGGATTTTCTTGTTAAACATAACTTGATAAACCCATCTCAACATGGGTTTTTTAAAGCGAGGTCATGCTTAACAAACATGCTATGTTTTTTGGAAGACATCACTAAGTGGGTAGATGAGGGATCACCAGTAGATATCGTCTACTTAGATTTTTTTAAAAGCTTTCGACAAAGTACCACATCAAAGATTACTGCTTAAACCCATGGCCCATGGCATAGGAAATGGTATAATAAACTGGATAGAAAAATGGCTGATTCACAGAAGACAACATGTAGTAGTAGGGAGGCTTCAAATTGGAAATCGGTATTGAGTGGGGTACCACAGGGATCAGTACTAGGACCTATGCTATTCTTAATAATATATATCAATGATTTGGATGATGAAATAACAAGCAATGTGTTGAAATTTGCGGATGATACAAAAGTGTTTACAAGGATTAAACGTGATGGAGATAGACAGCATTTACAAGATGATCTTGACAGGTTGATCAAATGGTCTAAAAAATGACAGATGTTCAATTTTGGGAAATGTGAATGCCTCCACACAGGACATGGGAACGAAGATGTACAATATACAATGGGGGTACTGTACTAAGTACTACTATAAAAGAAAAGGACTTGGGGTTAACAATTAGTGCTGATATGAAGGTTTCAGAGCAGTGCGGAATTGCAGTTGCCAATGTTGACTGTGCCAGTGTGATCTTCTAGGGCATCTGTCTTTATTCGTTCAAGGAATATGTTGAATAATGTAGGTGACAATAGGCATCCTTGGCGGATTCCGATCACCTACAGCGCCTTGCACCAGTACTACGCTGCTAGCTTTAGCGTATAGCTGCTCGATGGTGTGTACTAGTTTTCGTACAATATTGTAGTTCTTCATTGTCGCCCATAGTGCGGCATGCCACACCCTGTCAAATGCCTTCTTGAAATCAATGAAGACATGGAATAGTTCCTGTTAATATTGCAGGTATTTCTACCCAGAACACGAAGATTGAATATTTGTTCCTTGGTGGTTCTTCCACTGCGAAAGCCCGCCTGTTCTTCGGCGATGATCTCTTCTACTTGTAGTTTCAATCTGTTCAAGATGACTTTCAGCATCACTTTGCTCGCATGGCTAATGAGGCTGATGGTTCGGTAGTTTTGACATTGTTGTAGGTTGCCTTTCTTGGGGAGAGTAATTATCAGTGATTGAGTCTATGTTGTTGGCCACTCTCCAGTCTGCCAGCTTTTGTTGCAGATGTTGGTGAGGATGTCCATCACCGTTCTCCTTCGTTCATTATCAGTTCTGCTGAGATGTTGTCAAATCCAGCAGATTTTCCCTTCTTCAATGATCTTACAGCTATCACCACTTCTTCACGTAAAATTGGAAAGTCATCCTCATTTGATGATTATTGGCTGGCTAAAACACTTGGATCTCCGTTGGTCTGGAAATTGTGTAACTCCGAACAATATTCCGTCTACCTGTTGATAATGTTTTATCTTCGGTGAGGCATTTCCCTTCTTTGTCTTGAATTGTGTTGACTTTCTCCTGCTTTTGCTTTGTTAGTTCTTTCACGACTTGGTACGCTCTTTTGCTGTTGTTGTTGGTGAGGCAGTCCTCAATTTCCGTTCACCGTTCTTCAATCCATTTTTCTTTGGCTTTTTCAATCCCTTTCTGGTCTTCTCGTTGATCTCACTGTACATTGCTGCTCCTTCTTCCATATACTTGTCTTTCTTCAAATCTCTCCTAGTGCCACATATTTCCAGAATTTCTTCTGTGACCCAGGGTTTGGCCTTTCGGCAGTGTTTCCCTAGGATGTCATTTGCTGTTTCTGTCATCACTGCATTAAAGTTGGTAGTCATCGCTTCTGGATCTTCTTCAAGCGTGAGCAGTGGTGCAAACGTCTCTCCAATTGTTGCTTGGAATGACGCCAAGATCACAAGGTCTTTCAGTTTGTCCAAGTTGAACTTGAGCCTGGTATTCTTAGATTTGTTGCTCTTTTTCAGCCGTATTTTGAAGTTCATCAATGCGAGATCATGGTCACTTACTACGTTTGCTCCTGGGAAAGTCCAGATCTAAACCGATTTTGCACCAGGGTGTAGTCAATCTGGTTGTGATCTCTTCCGTTTGGTGCATGCCATGTCCATCTTCGGGATGCTTTATGTCTTCCAAGTGTGTTTGCAAGCACCATGTTGTTGTAGTTGGCAAACTCCAGCAGGCGTAGCCCCCTCTCGTTAGTTGTAACATTACAGAAAGGACCGCAGGAATCTTTCCATTCTGCAAGTGCATCGACACCCACTTTGGCATTCCAGTCTCCCTGGACAATCAGAATGTCCTTCTTGTCTACCCCGTCGACGATGTCCTGGAGTTGATTGTAGAATTCTTCCACTTGCTCATCATCATAAGCTGATGTTGGGGCATAGACGTGTACCACCGTGATGTTGAAAGGTGTTGCTCTAAGGCGGATTGTTATACACTACCGGCCGAGAAGTATAAAATTGCTGTTGAATGACAATATATATAAATGTAAATACATAGAACATTTAATCCAAGAACATTTCACGTTTTCAATAAGCAATACAAAAGGCAGATTAAATGTCTACTACTAAGCTACTATCTAAACTAAACACATTATATAAAACCCCAAGATGCGCCCCCACAATAGCAGGGTGGGTGGGCGCGAAACGTAGGCAGGGCGTGCTGCGAACGCTGCTGCCAAGTCTGAACCTCGTGGGTGATGGCGCGAAGTTGCCTATATTAATAATAATTAATTGGGACAGAGTGATTGTTTCGAGTTTGGGCTTTATGCCGGACTTAATAACGATTTGTTTGCCCTCGTGCGCCCCAGCAACAACCTCCTCCTCGATAATGTCACGGGACAGAAAGTCGGTCACATCTAAGTAACTGAGCGGAGACTTACCAGCGGTCGCCGACATTGGATGGATCCGCGGGTCTTGCCACGTGCCGCTCGGTCTTGCAGCTGTAGTCGGACGCGCGTTCCCCCTGAATGGCGATGGGTCGAACGAGGGTCCTGGTTCGAACAGATGTCTTCGTTGCCGTTGTTCGTCTCCCGTCTGCGCCGTTCCCGCTGCCAGCATCGTCCGCAAGTCAGTGTGTAAGTTGACGTACGCGTCTTCTCCAGCGTCGTGCCCGTCTTGTCGGTCTGTGGTCAACTGGGCGCTGTCGCAGTGCTGCCGGTCGGATTGCGGCTCGTGTCCTCGTGCGTGTCAGGCTTGGACGTCTTCGGCAGTTTGCGATATCGACCGCAGCGCTTTGAGTAACACCATAGTACCGAGTTATTTGTGTTTTTTTGTTGACAAGGAATCCTACTCCCTTTATTTTTTTGTAATTTTCTCCACTGTATTAGAATGTATTTCCTTCATCTGTTTGTACTTCACAACAGCTCTTACACCTGGTCTCACACAGTCCAAGGAGGTGCCATGTATACTTTCCATCTCATGTGCAAGTTCTTAAACTTTTCCTGTTTGGTTAAATGTTCTTACATTCCACGAGGCAATAGTGATGTAGTCCCTCCCACGGATCTTTTTGGGTGAGGATCCATCAGTAGCATATTTGTCACGTCCGTCCTGATGGGAGACAGGTGGCGTGGTCATTGGTAACCCGGGCTGCGACCGATCCGGTATCGACTTTGGTGCTTTGTTCATCATGTAGCGTGTCTGGAGCAGATTTTCTAACCTGGTGGAGCCAATCCCTCTCCAGGCGGCTATTTGCCCCATAGCTGGAACATGAATTGTAGAGGTCGGGACATGTCCCCACACTTGTGGGCCCTGCACCCCGCACATATCGGGCTCATGTTACTCCTCCAAGGTTGTTCGTGGCTGGACCACTAGATCCCATGCAGGTTTGGCCTGGAGCCGTAAGATGTCCAGTTACCATATGTTGTCGCAAGGAGGCACTGCATGAGTCTTGATTGAGGAGAGGCTATATACCAAAAGGAATGACTTACGCACTCGGCTCTCTTTTCACCTCAGATGAGGCTATCTTGCGGCTGAAGCTGAAAGCGGGAGGTCAGAAGCAAGCTACTAACCACTACACTAAGTTTTGATGTGATCATTTTGTATTTGTGTTTAACTAGTAAAGAAAAACAAGTAAGGTGTAATGCGAATGTGTGTGCGTGCGTGTATATGTATGTGAATGTATGTGTGTGTGCGTGCGTGTGTGGAACGTTCACACACACTCACGCACGCACGCACGCACGCTCACCCACCCACCACTAGACACACATTCGTGGGGTCGTAAAATTTGGCGCCCGATGTACAAACCACACACACACACACACACACACACACACACACACACACACACACACACACACACACACACACACACACACACACACACACACACACACACACACACACACACACACACACACACACACACACACACACACACACACACACACACACACACACACACACACACACTCAAACAGCGTTTGTTTAATATATAAAAAGCACTTTGAATAGGTGCTAGCCGCTAACGTCGCGAAATCGATAGAATAAAATTATGTTCACTGCTAGGCACACTTGAAAGGCGGTTCCGAGACCCACGCACACATACGAGGACGTTTGACATCAATTTATGTTAACTCGGTACAATCGTAGAAGACACGGAGACCGTTCCGTACTAACGTCGTAAGTATAGTTTTTAGCATTGTTCCGATAAGCGTTAAGATGTAACAAGATTTAACAAGATTGCCACCCATAAAATTTACTCTAAATGGCAGGTGGACAAGGAAGCCGTTTGGCTTATCGAGAGTCCAACCCTTTTTTTCTACGTGTATCCCCCCTTCTGAGGTATGTGTCGATTTTATTTTTAAATATATTCACGCTACTAGCACCCACACAATCAGCAGGTAATAAATAACTATGTTCCATTCATTTACAGTCCTTTGTGAAAATGAGAACTTTCCTGTATATCTAATCTATACTCCTCCTTTACTAATGCAACTTCATATCCTCTAGTCCTTCTATCTTTCTAAACTGAGAAAACATATTTCTATCAATATATTCATAACAATGCAATATGTTAAACACTTCTGTCTGATCTCCTCTAATCTCTTAGTCTCTAGTGTTATTAAGCAACGTTCTTTCAGGCTTATTTCTTAACTAAGATCTCGCAGTTTTGGTATCATTTACTCGCTCTCCTCTGTACTCTCTCTAGCATATCTATGTCCTTCTTGCAATATGGCCTCCACGCTTGTATACAATATTCTAAATGAGGCCTAACCATTGTTTTGTGCAGGCGGTATTATTAGTTATGTTTCCGTATACACTATATTTCGCTTAATTAATCCAAGGATTTGATTTCCTTTTGAAGCTGCAATTCCGCACTGCTCTGAAACCTGTCTCATGTCCTGTGTGGAAGCATTTACATTTCGCAAAATTGAACAACAGTTGCCACTTTTCAGATCATTTGATCAACCTGTCAAGATCATCTTGTAAATGCTGTCTATCTCCATCACGTTTAATCTTTGTAAACATTTTTGTATCATCCGAAAATTTCAATACCTTATTTGTTATATCATCGACAAATCGATTATATATATTAAGAATACTATAGGTCCCAGTACTGATCCCTGTGGTACCCCACTCAAAACCGATTTCCAATTTGAAGCCACCCCATCAACTTCTACCCGTTGTCTTCTGTCAATCAGCCGTTATTCTATCCAGATAATTGTATCATCCCCTATGCCATGGGGCTTTAGTTTAAGCAGTGATCTTTGATGTGGCACTTTGTAGAAAGCTTTCTGAAAATCTAAATAGATAATATCTACTGGTGATCCACCGTCTACCCACTTAGTGATGTCTTCCAAAAACATAAGCATGATCTCGCTTTTAGAACCCATGTTGAGATGGGTTTATCAAGTTATGTTTAACAAGAAAAAATAAAACCATGTGACATTTAATTATAATAATTTGCAAATCACCTTTGTTAAACTCACTGGTCTGTAGTTCTATGACTTGTTTCTCGAATCCTTTTTAAATAACGGCATAATGTTTGCTTCTTTCCATTCTAAAGGAATCACTCCATCGTTTAATGACAAGTTGAAAACTGTTGCAAGCGGTATGCTAATTTGTTCTACAATTTCCAATAATAGTGTGGGTGGAATCCCATCCACTCCATGTGATTTATTATCCTTCATTACCCTTATTTTCTTTGCTATCATTTTTGCATTTACAATTAACTGTCGAAAATAGTCCGATTCTGTCCCCTTGAACGTAGGCTCTGGTACTGGCAGTGGACTGATATCTTCCCTGGTAAAATCGGACTAAAATATTAATTCAGGTCTTCTGCCATTAAGAATCCCTCTAATATTATATTTCCAACACTATCTTCTAGAGGACCGACCTTATTCTGAACTTTCTGTTTGCTCCGAACATATGCATAAAAACTCTTGTTGTCATGTTTTATATTACAAGCTAATTGTTGTTCTTAGCTTCTCTTTGAATTTCTAATTTCAGTTGTAGCTTGTTTAAGTGCTTCTTTATAAATTCTGTAGTTTTCATCCTTTCCAGTACGTCTATATGACTTCCACATCATTTGTTTGTTGTTTATTTTTCTAATGACTTCTTTCTATAAGTGTTTCTTTCTGGACCGTTTCCCTTATTTTTCCAATGGAACAAACTTATCGACGATGCATTCAATTTCACTCCTTTCCAGCGTCCTGTTGCTGTCTTATTCTTCAGTGTGTTATTCCAGTCTATCTTTGTTAAATATTTCCTCATGTCCTTATATTTTCTTTTGTGAAAGTTTCTCCTGTACTTCTTTTTATTATTCCTTTCTGATTTTACTTTGATGGTAAAATGTATCCTGTTGTTATCACTACTCCCCAGTGGCTCACATATCTTGACATTGTCAACTAATTCATTCTGTGATGATAAAACTGCGTCTAACACATTCTCACCCTTGGTTGGTTCTAGCACATGTTGGGAAAGGAAACTCTCTTGTATTAAAACTAAAAATGTTTCGTTCTCGATCACTCCCCATTCTCTGTAGAGATGTCCATGGTTATAATCCACAATAATAATACAATCCCGTTTGCTTACTTCCATTATAGCGTTTTGTACATTTTCTTCTATGCTTATGTTTGGACTTCGATAAACTAACCCAACCGCTAACGTCGAGTTTTCCATGTTACACCAAACAGCTTCGTCGCAATCTGCTTCTCTTTTAAATGTTATTTCATAAGCCTGGATAGATTCTTTAATATTAAAAATAACTCCACCTCCCTTTCTTCTTATTCTATCTTTCATAAACATTGCATAGCCTGTCAGTCCCAATTCAGCATTTGATATACCAGTGTTGGACCACGATGTAGTTAGCATATTTCCGGTAGTAGGAAACAAATCCAAGAAATGAGCGTAGCTGTTTGACGGTGCTTGGTAATGGCCATCTCTGGACAGCAACAATCTTTGCAGGGTCAGTTGAAATACTGTCTCCTAAGTAACGCTGCATGAGACGCTGAAGTGTCGCCGGAGCGTTGCACAACCCTCCGCCCGTCTTGCCTCGAGATGTATTTTTGTCTCCTCGGTGTGCGGACACATCACCTCGGGACTGGCTCGAGACTCGCACGAGAAAGCGTCGAAACGAGATGCTGGAGACGCGGTCAAGGCGCATCGAAAAAGCGTCTCGCACGCCTCTCGAGCTAGTTTCCTTGGTGTGCGGGCCGCTTAATACATCGTCAATTTGGTAGATCAGAGAACAATGCTCCAAGGAACCGAATGAACGTAGATAGTGGCGAGTCGATGGTCAACACCTGGGAGGAGATACTACCAAACTGTCTCCAAAGTTAATGTATTAGTATATAGGCCTAGACGATTCTTACATTCACAGAAAGTAATATTATTAATACTATCCTTCCGTAAAAGTAAACAATAGACATAGATACCCGCGGGAATCCTTCTATTTTACAAATCAACTGCCTAGATCTTTGCCCAGATCACTCTGTTTTACTCTTGCCCGATATAAAAGAGCGTCTTAAAGACGCTGTAGACGTCCACTGGGCTTTCTCCTGCGGCTGCTGCTTCCTGTGCCGCCGTCCGTACAGCATCGCAAATAATATTAGGCTTATTGATCGCGACATATCCGTCGCAATGCTGTCATTCGAGACCTACTGCAAACACGTGCCATGCCACATTCAAGCTTTGTTTTATCTCATCATCTTTAATATAATGAACGCAGTGACAGCGTTCGAAGGCACCACGCTGTAGTTTCTGGCAGCAACAGGACACTGGTCGGACTCGTCAGACTGTGGCACTGCTTGCACACGTTACCGGTAGCAGTGTCGTTGGTCGTCAGCGACCTTATTGTAACTGACAACTGCACGTTGAATTCCTATCAAGATTAGACTGTCCAAATCGTCGCCTCTCTGCTCTACGAGTTCTCTCGTTTGATATCTAGGTATAGTCAACGCAACAAGTTTGGAATAGCAAGGGTATTATTGTACACACATATGCAATTTGACAACCTCGTTAGAGTGGTGTCAGCTAGTTAAAATAAATAGGCGAACGGCAAATCCCCAAACAGTGTTTTTATTTTAGGAGTTTAAATGTCCCACTACACGCACCCAAATGTTATATCGTTTGAAAGGCCTACATCTCGCCGTCACAACGAGGCCTACCGTAAAGCTGCCAAGTGGTGCAGTAAGCTTGAATTCAAGGTCAAACACGATCACCTTCAAATGATGAATGTTCCAAATATGTGCTTTTCTGCAAATGTCTTAACCTTTCCGCAGATAGTAGTTCAGCCTACATATGATGTTACACTTTTAATGGTTTTTTAAATAGCAGGAATTCATACTAATATCCATAATTCAAGGGATACAAAAATAGGTGTGGTTGGATGTCACCATCGATTTTGATTTTGAAGATAATTTTGAGGGTCACAAACACAAACTTGTGTCCGCATAACTTAATTAATTAATTAACATCTTTTTGTGCACATCTCTGCACATAACCAAACAAATTATTTTGATTTGCACATGTACTGGCTGTTTTATTAGGTGTTAAACTTGGAATTTACTTATAAATGTATGGAATGATCTAACATAAAACGTGATTTTCTCAAAAAATGTACATATCGCGTACACCAACGTCGCTTACACACCCATGTATACATATTCCTGTTGACGTAATATATATATATATATATGTATTACCATATTAATATACATCTGTTTGGTCATTAACATGACGTGGAAGTCAAAGAACTTGCCCTAAATGTAGTTAGGACGTTGAAGAGGAGAGGTGACAACCACAGATTAGAACAAAATGGACCAACTGTCAGGTGTTCTGAGGAGCGAGTCAATTCAATATCTCACGGAGGAATTTAGCAAGCAGCCTACTAGCAGTCCAAACTTCAGGATGTGGTTGATATACATGGAAAGTACGAAGATCATGCTGGACATCACCAGGGCTGAGAAGACAGATATCTATATATTCCTGATCTGCCTGTAACGAAATATTTATGTGGTTGTTAGACCAAAGGTGGAAGATAACATCGCCAGACCCAAATAGTTGGATACTGGAAGGATCGACGGTTCGCTACTCGCGAGGGTGTGCCATAATAAATTGTAGGTGACCCACAACATATCTAGCCCGTGCAAGTTCTCCATCGTGACCGTGACCAATTCCCTTGACATGGTGTGTATGGTTGTGAAAACTTTGCAAGCAACATTTATCCATATGGCCACTAAAGACTGGTGTATCATAACCTTTTAGTCACTGGCGCGAGAACGAAATTAATATTGGGGGAGCTGAGAACCGGAGCTTCAGCACCACTCCGCTGTCGGATATCATGGCATCGGAAGACGGAGGGGGGGGGGGGGGGGGGGGGGTGCTGTTGAAAATTGTTCACGGCGACGTTCAACATTTTTGAAGCTCATCAGAAACCTCAAATTGCACCCCTTAACGCTCGCCAAAACATATTAAGGCTCTCAGAAGCTTCGATTTGCACCCCCTTGAGACTCGCCAAAACACATTCAGGCTCAGATGTTGGGGAACGGCGTGCAAAACAGGCCCACTGCCCAAAACGGACTCCCAGCCGTTATTGTACTATGTACAGCTAAATGTGTAGTGGCACTGCTAAATAAACAGTGAACATTGGTTGGAAGTGCGAAACGCACATTCAAAGTCACACTTTTCTTAAAATGTTAGCACTATAAAATATCATATTTCCGTTTTGTGCGTGTTGAAAACAACGGAAACTGTGGCATACATAAGACAAACGTAAATGCTATGATATATATGTATTAAATTAAAAAAACATGGAGATTGTATTCAAATTGATGTGATGTTCGCCCAAAACGGGCCCCTATCTTGTCCGCTATGATAACAGGGGTTCGACATCGTCGATATGCTGTTGATATATGGTCCTGCATTTGTAAGGTTTTATGGTATTACATTATTTTACATAGGATATTACATATCACCCAGTTATACAATAATGCCATACAAACGTCAACTTCGACTGAGAACAAAATGTAACAAAATTCCTACAACGCGGAAGGAGCCTCAAACCAACACAAATGGAACTACACGAGGAAGGAAGAGATCGTTCGCCATGCCACTGCGGTGTATCATAGCTTCGAATACAAGCGAGACAACTGGATGTAGAAACAGTAATGCACCAACTGTTTACGGACAGTAAGGACGGGGAAGAAAGGATAAAATGTGACTAATATGCGCCGTGGGCACATCATGACTGGCCAGGGTCTGAATATGCGCAATGTCTTTGCGAATGTGTGATAATGGCTAACTAATTCAATTGGATATGCAGGGGGCCCGTTTAGGGTGAACCTTTTTAGCAAGTCAAAATCGGGTGGTGTTCTAAAACATCCCGTAGATACAATAATTTTAACAGAAATACGCAAAATGTTAGCACAGACGTAGTCAGATAAGTGGAGAAGATGATTCCGTAGAAAACAATTTATTAGAATGAAAAATGTCAACTTGATGACAAATCTCGCTTAAGGGGCCCGTTTTGCATGCTGTTCCCCTACTGGGGGGCAGAACCATGTTTGCCTTCCAGATAAATTCAAGAGGGCAAGTTCCCGCGCCTAAGCAGTGTTAGTGCATGGAAACTTCGCAGTCTCTCAGAATCTGCTTTTGGAAGTTCCAAGGATGTGTGAAGTTCGCTGATCATTTCTGCCTTTAGTGTTAAATTCATGTCACCGTCAAATGTGGTCAAAGACATAGCGATTGAGGTATTGCTCATGCATCAGGATCACGGAGCAAGGGAGCAAGAATCAGTGGGTTAAAGACCACGACTCTTGGATCTTTGACAGGTGTGTGGGATTTTCTGCTTCCTCCGGCAGAGGCACACGATATAGACGAAGAGCTACCAGGTACTTTTAATGTATTTAAAGTTTAAATTTTCGAAACGGCGGCAAGTGGACAGCTAACCACCGCCCACTGGATCGCCTGATCATTGTCCTACCGCTAGACAACCGCATACCTTCTGTATGTCATTGTTTCCAGATTGTTCTTCAGCTCCTATGAAAACATAAATTATTGTAAACCTTGTGAAAAGCTTCTTCGGGTCATCAACATCAAGCTTCATCCGGGATGGAATATTATCACAGCGGTTGAATGCGGTCTCTTCCTCCCCGTATTCCAAGTTGAAAAGATATGATCTTGAGTACTGTGAGATTCGTAATCGTTCTGACCATGTAACGCAAAACGTATATCTAGCTTGATCGTCCCTTGTAATGCCGATGCTATTATGCATCTTCTATAATCTATCTCTCCTGATCAGCTGGAACGTGGTTGAAGCACCTTTTGGTTTTTAATCACGGCTGCGTTCCCATCAATGAACATTGCGTGAATCTCTCGCATTGTCTTCTCATGGAGTTTCATGTCTGCAAGATCGACCGGTCCCTATCACGCACAGTTGTTGTGGCCGTAGTTGGATAGTCGTGGCAAAATGGCAGCGATGGCGGCTAGTTGCCATCCTTCTGCTTCGTGCTAAACTCCTTCATGTCGTAATGTATAATTTGGGGGGAGTTCATTTACTCTTATATCACGATAATGACAAAAGATTACACACATACACACACACACACACACACACACACACACACACACACACACACACACACACACACACACACACACACACACACACACACACACACACACACACACACACACCCGTGTGTGTGTGTTCTAGTGCACCAACATTCTCAAATGTCAACTGCACTAATGTGGAATCAAATCCCTTTATTAAGGTTCGTTCACCAAGTTTGGCGTTACATTTTCAATTCAATACGAACAAATAGACGGCAGAGGCGAGTCATCTGCCAACACAAACAATAATACTAATGTCAGCACAATTTAAAAGTAAATAAAACACAAACATCGTTCCAGTGAACTGTATCGCATCTACGCGCAAAGTAAGGGAGCAGAACAATCACCATATCTTCAGAGAAAGAAGAAATGTGTCAGTCTTACAACAAAGGACACAGTGATCATAAGACATAACTGTAAATGTTTCCATATTTCTAAAGTTAGAAATATGTCAGTATTGTACCAAACATATTGCGATTGCAAATAATTGAGCACTGCCATTGGCAACGGGGCAGCTTATATTAAACTGTCATGATATCAGTTGTACATACTACACACAATATCAACAATGACTACAAAAGATAAACAGCCTGCCAGAGTTATCTAACAATTTACAGATATAATAATGGCTAGGTATGGAATTAGAATTAATGCAACTTGTCACAAAAAAACTATTTCCCTACACACAAGTCACAAACATTTCTTTATGAGAAACACAACATCTATGGTGAAATCGAATCACCACTCTTAATAATAACAACGCAACATTTAGGTCGAATATAATGTCAATATATGACTAGTACGTGCACAACATCAGTTGTAACATTGTCGTTTAGGTAACCACCCCGGTCCACACCCGTTAAGTCATAAATCATCCCAACAAATAAAAACGTTCTCACGACACACAACCTCGTGGCAAGGACCTTTTCATCGCGCTGCAGAAACGGTGTCGCACTGTAATTAAGCGCCGCTAAAAGAAACTGCAAAGAACGGGGTCAAACTGGAATTGCGCCACTAAGAGAAAGAACGCCCTAGTACATTCCCCGCAACTTAAAGGTAACCGTCTCGGTTAATGTGGGATGACTCCACTTTGTCGCATTGGAACAAACATACTCGTCATAAAAGTTGTCAACTGTACTACTTTCGCCTGGTCAGTGTTCATCTCCAGCCGAGCAGGTGCATTACGAAATAATCGAGGAGCGGGCATCGGTGTTCCAGCATCGATACCATATGAACTGGTAATCACTTCCTTTGCAGCCCTCCGTTCTCTTATTCGTTTCGATCGTCTGGGTGCTACAACCGGCGGTAACACAATAGTTTCGACCCTTTCAACAATCTCGGCTTCGCGCCTGTCGCTCATGGGAGCGATCTTTGCTGAATGAGTAGGACCTTCTTCATCCGCGGGAATGAGACGAACGAAAATGCCTTCCTCTTCTTCATCATCTGAGCTGCTATTGCGGCTTGTCACGGGGTCTTCTGGAACGTCCGTCAAGGTGCGGTCTGGAACGATCACGTGAAGAACTACAGGCTGTAAGTTCGCTCGGCAAACCGTCTGTGGATGCCCTGAGCCGTCAGCTCGTTTAATGCGATAAGGACTTCCAGGCTGCTCTGACACACCGGTAACTTTGTAAATATCGGGACAACAGGCGTCTTGAATATTGTTGCGTCCCGGTGGCCGATTACGGACGTATACTCTGCAGCCAATCGATAGAGGCTCGCTGATCTTCCTCCTCTTATGTAGATGATTTCGATCCGCAGCAGTCTTCTCGCCACGCTCCTTCACATTACGATACGCGTTTCTCAGTCTCCTCTGATGGATAGCTAACCAGCCATCAATGCTTCCATCTTCATCATCATCTGTGGTAATGCTCAGCAGAGCATCAATCGGAAGCCGCGGAACTCGACCGAAGAGAAGGTAAAACGGCGAGTATCCGGTGGACGCATGGGGCGTCGCGTTATATGCTGTGCATAACTCTGGAAGGTATTCAGTCCACTTTCGTTTCTGCGATGGAGAAAGAGTTCGCAGTAGGTAGTGTGCGGTTGAATCTTTCGCACTGGCCGTTCCCCTCTGGGTTATATGCAGTAGTACGCAATTTCTGCACTCCATACAGTTTGCAGAGCTCTCGAATGATTGCACTTTCGAAGTTTCTACCTCTATCGGAATGGATTCGTTGCGGGACGCCAAATCGTTGAAACCACTCTCGAACCAAGACACGGGCAGTCGTACGCGCTGTTTGATCACGCGTCGGTACAGCCCATGTGTACTTAGTAAAGACGTCCGTCATCACTAACACGCATTCTCGACCATCGGCGGCTTTCTCCAGTTGAGCGAAATCGATAGCCACGACTTCCAAGGGTCTCGACGCCAGGAGATTTCCCATTGGTGCATGGATCTTGCGACGAGGCATCTTTGCTAATGTGCACCTGGAACAGCTATTGACGTAGATGTCTATCTCACGATGCATTCCTGGCCAATAACACCTACTCCATGCAAGTTGAATGGTTCGATCACCATCTTGGTGTCCCATTAGATTATGAACAGCTTCCAATAGTTGTGATTTTAACACGCTCGGCAAGACCAATTGTCTCACTAGTTCTCTCTGTGAATTCATCACAGTACGATACAGAATTCCGTTCTGTTCAGATAACTTTTGACATTGTCGTACCAACTTCATCACGATATCCGAATCGCGGTGTATCGGGCGCTCACCGGCTCTCCAGTACAACAGAAACCTGCCGATGTCGGGATCTTTGTTCTGCAGCTCTGTAATCTCGGCATGCGATAGTGATGGAAATGCGGACGACGCCTGCATCGTCGGTGGCAAGGGCGACTCGTTAATCTCGTGTGTCTCAACACCTCTGGCACTTGCTTCTATTTGCTGAACTTTGGCTTCAGTAGCTAGCAACCCGCGAAGCTCTCTCGGTAGCAAGGTACATGACGCACGCATAGCACATATCTGCTGGACATCATCATCCTCATCACTGTCAATCAGGTCAGATACATCTTCATGTATTTTTCGGCTTAATGCATCTGCATTGGCATTCAGTCGTCCTGCACGATATTCAACCGTGAAGTTGAAAGGTGCTAATTCTGCGGCCCAACGTTGTTCAACTGCTCCCAACTTGGCAGTCTGAAGGCACTTTAACGGATTGTTGTCGGTGTAGATCAAAAAGTCTCTGCCATACAAGTATGCGCGAAATTTGGTCGTAACGGCCCATTTCAATGGAAGCATTTCGAGCTTCATGGAACTGTATTGACGCTCAGGGGGTCGTAAACGTCGACTAGCGTATGCGATAACAACACGTCGTCCGTCCTGATCTTGCGAAATGACAGTACCAAGTCCAAGATGGCTAGCATCGGTTTCGACAACAAACGGCCGTGTGTAGTCCGCGTATCCAAGAACAGGAGCAGTAGACAAAGCTTCCTTCAGTGACTGGAAAGCTTCATCACATGCACGATTCCATCGATCTTTGAAGGAACCGTTCATCCTTCCATGTTCTTTGATCTCTTTGTTCACACAAGTGACTAAGTCATGCAACGGACCTGCAATCTTGCTAAAGCCCTGAACATATTTCCGGTAGTAGGAAACAAATCCAAGAAATGAGCGTAGCTGTTTGACGGTGCTTGGTAATGGCCATCTCTGGACAGCAACAATCTTTGCAGGGTCAGTTGAAATACTGTCTCCTAAGTAACGCTGCATGAGACGCTGAAGTGTCGCCGGAGCGTTGCACAACCCAAAGGACATGCGGGTATACTCGTAAATGCCCAATGGCGTGACAAAGGCTGTCTTGTCTTGATCTTTCTCGTCCCTGGCAATCTGGTGGTAGCCAGAGGCCAAATCAAGGGTCGTGAACCATTTCGCGCCCTTCATAGCGTCAAACGACTCATCAATTCGTGGTAAAGGGAAAGCATCCTTGTGTGTCTTGGCATTCAGCTGACAATAGTCAATGCACATGCGCAAACTGCCATCTTTCTTGCGAACAAGAACAATCGGAGAAGCCCAAGCAGAGTGACTTTCCGTGATAATGCCTCGACTCAACAAGTCCTTGATATGGTCTTTCACCTCTTGATATTGGGTAGGAGGTATTTTCCTGAACTGTTGCCTTACGGGTTCATCAGTGACAGTCCTGATCGAGTGTCTCGCCATGTCCGTATAGCCAAGATCATCATCGTTTTGTGCAAAAGCATCTGCATTTTGACAGATCAACTCTTGTAAGCGGTCTACTTGTTCGCGGCTACACTGAGATCCAACATCAAGTACACTCGTGAGTCCCTCGAATGTTCCGACGCGATTGTACGCTCTTCGTCAAAGTTACGAACTCTTCATTTTGCGAGATTCTCTGGAAACACACTCCATTGTCGTCGTTGACATTGTCAACTGTCTGGTAGACTCCAATTGTCACTCGTGGCTTCAGCCACACATCTTCGTGACTCGTGTTGACTACCTGCACGGGTACAACTCCTCGGTGCACTTTTGTTACCGTGCAGCACACGGATATTCCGGCAGGGAGGGATCCTACAATGGGCTCAACGACGACAGTTGTCCCATCGGCTTAGTTCTGCAAACACGATACTACAATAGTAG
Organism: Escarpia spicata; assembly: GCA_963995525.1. Taxonomy (NCBI): domain Eukaryota; kingdom Metazoa; phylum Annelida; class Polychaeta; order Sabellida; family Siboglinidae; genus Escarpia; species Escarpia spicata. The sequence goes on from OZ023210.1 coordinate 34,049,795, forward strand.
CGCTAGATTCTGCTTGGACTCTCAGACTCTGTGAACCTACAACTCGTGCGAAACCTTTCCGGTTATGCCTATTCGCGTGTTCAATGGAAGCTACTACTTCTTCTACTCGGTAATTACCGGGCTTTAAAGATCCTTCTGGATGACTAAGAGACATGTCAAATGCACCTAGGACATTCATTCCCAGTACACCCGGACAACTTATCTTGTATCCACGTTGTTCTGCGTCTGGGGAATCACTGACAACCAGAACACCTCTTGCGGGAATGGTCTGTCCCAAAGCCGTCACATCTAACTCTACATATCCAACGTATGGTATATCTAATCCGTTGGCTGCGGTCAATTTTAGCCAACCACACGACTCCAACTCTCGATTATTTCGAGCGATATACTTGCGGAAGAAAGACTCTGTCACAGTACTCACTTGGGAACCTGTGTCAACTAGACAAGTAACTTCAACATCTCCCATTTTTACGGTTACTATGGGGCATGTCCCTACTGTAGCATCAGTTGGTGCAACAATGTGTGAGCCTAACCGCAATAACTCCACAACTCGACTCGCGGCAGTGAGTGCATCTAGTTTAGAGTCTTCGCTCTGTGGATCATCAGAACGAAAATTTCGGGAACATGTGTTCATGTTCAGTCTACGCGTTTGGGGCTGTCGCCAACTTTCCCACATTTATAGCAAATGGCACGACCATCTTCTGTGAACTGCAACGACCGCTGTGCCTGCCTGGATCGCTGTGCTGCTCCGGACTGTCGTCCTTTCGACGTACTATTCGCGGCTTCTTCCATCTTACGAACACATTCAGACAAAGCGCCCAAGACTCGCGTTTGGTCCTCTAGTGTCGAAAGTACCTTTTGTATGGTACTGTTGGTGGCTTCCGTATTGATTTCATTCGTTGACAGTGCTGAGTGACTAGCGGACTCGGTGGTATTAGTTGACGTTGCGGCTTTCTCGGTTACCGCCAACATGACGTCTCACTGCGGGTGGCCGCTCTTCCTCTTCAGACCACATGATTGCTTCCTCACGCAGTTCGACAAAAGCCATGTCTGGACGAAGCCTAAGCTGCTGCTTCACTTCTCTGCGCAAGACGCGATCCTTCAAACCTTCTGCAAAATGGACAGCCAAGATGCGGTCTGGATCGGTTTCTACCAAACATATTGCGATTGCAAATAATTGAGCACTGCCATTGGCAAAGGGGGCAGCTTATATTAAACTGTCATGATATCAGTTGTACATACTACACACAGTATCAACAATGACTACAAAAGATAAACAGCCTGCCAGAGTTATCTAACAATTTACAGATATAATAATGGCTAGGTATGGAAATGGAAGTAATGCAACTTGTCACAATCCCAACTATTTCCCTACACACAAGTCACAAACATTTGTTTATGAGAAACACATCTAGAGAAATCGAATCACCACTCTTAATAATAACAACGCAACATTTAGGTCGAATATAACGTCAATATATGACTAGTACGTGCACAACATCAGTTGTAACATTGTCGTTTAGGTAACCACCCCGGTCCACACCCGTTAAATCATAAATCATCCCAACAAATAAAACTGTTCTCACGACATAAAACCTCGTGGCAAGGACCTTTTCATCGCGTTGCAAAAACGGTGTCGCACCGTAATTAAGCGCCGCTAAAAGAAACTGCAAAGAACGGGGTCAAACTGAATTTGCGCCACTAAGAGAAAGAACGCCCTAGTAAATATATATTTATATATATATATATATTAGCATGCATATTATGTATGTAGATTTTAAAACAACTGCTCATATTGAAAGATTGCATGTGCAAACAACATTGATATACAAAATAAACACGTTTCGAGAAAATCACATATTTATGTGGAATTATTCCATATATTATTCAACGCCAGGTAACACAGACACTGCATCTGCATATCATCAAATCTTTAGTTCTATGCAAAGATGTGCACAAGTAGATGTCAATTTTTGACACCACTTGACGCGTCATGGACTTGGCACCATGAAGTAGACGCAGATACAATAATGCTTATGTCTACCTTTATGCCAATAGCACAGCAATGCGACTATTATTTGACAACTCTACACTATCACGACTAGGGCCTATTGGTGGACTTGAAATTCACATTCTCTCCGACCTTCGTCATTTTGAACAAACAAATCTGCGAGCGGATTACAGTGTTTATGTAACGATGTTGTGTGTTTTCTAACATTTGGTAAATATTACTATCACGACTGTCAACTACCAAGGTAGGTAACGGACATTTTTGGGCTAGTTATAAATAAATCAACAATAGTGCATGTGTTGTTACTGGACTGAACAAAAGTGTAATTCATATCTATAAACTAATTTATGTGAAAGCGCAGTCATTGGTGAATAGCACAGTACATCATTATTTTAATTTTGTTCCTACCACCATCATCAGCCGTCCTTGGACGAAATGGAAACGGCAACTTTCTTCGTTCAGACTTTCTTGTCTTGTATCAGTGACGACACCTCCGTCAGCTCGAGTCCTACGTCACAAGAGAGCAGATCGCGGAACGTCAGGACCTCTCTTCCACGCCCCGCGTACGATTACCAAAAAATACCAGGTTTGGGACAGATTGATCAACTGCTACCTTACAATTACCAGCAAACTGCATTCTTCTCCTTGGTTGTAAACGACAATGGTCGAGGGTCAAGATATAGCTGTCAGTCTCGTCGTCTTGAGCCACGATACTACTAACACTTGGTTGTAGATGACAATGGTCGAAAGTCAACATACAGTTGTCAGTATTGTCCTCTCGAGCCACGGTACTACACGCACTTCCTTCTGGCTTATATCATAGGCGGATCCAGAAAGGCATGGGGGCACGTATCCCCAAGATGTTTATTGCGCTAAAGTGGCATGCCCCTAAACATTTTAATGTGCCCCCGTTACGTGCCTCTTTGACGTTCTAAAAATATGAAACACATATATTTCAAACAGCACCACCCCCCTCCCGTCTTCTGATCAGAAGCGTGACTGCGGAGTAGCTACAGCAGAGTGTTGGTGAAGCTCCGGCGGAAAATCTTCAACAGCACCCCCTCCCCGCTTCTTTTTTGTTAAGAAGCTCCGACTCAGCCCAATACGAATTTGGTTAGGCCGCCAGTGGATTTTGCGAACCTCAAGGCGAGTGCAATTGGAGGTTTTTGGCCCCCTAGAATACCCTCTCTGGATCCGCTCCCGTGTATCATATACGCTTAATCAGTGTTCTACTCCGAGCTTCACACGACTTCACATTTTGACATTTCTTGTGTGGGACAATCGTAGTTTAAGTATCACCGCTAGCTCGTGAGGATGATCGACTGACTAATTATGGAGATTTCTTGGAATCGCTATTTCATGTTGGGAGCGCGCGACTCTTTTGCATAAACAAGATATACACAAATGTAACGTGTAAAATTACATTTTTGTGATAAAGGTGTTTAAAACTTCATAGATGAGTGTTTTGAGCGTAACCGTGGTGTTTTAAATTCAAAACACTAGATTGGTTTAACTTAGATTGAAACACTATACCGTAGTGTTTTTAAGGGTGAGTTTTTAACTTGCTACACCGGCGCGATCGCGCTCCCTAAAACAAAAGGTTTGCAGCATACATCACACGGACCAATTTAGGGACCGCTGATATGATGGTGGTGCGCGGTCGCGTTTGTTTATAGTGCAGTTGTTACATATATTTACCATTACCAGACAACAGTACTTTAAGAAATTACGTTAACTGCGCATGTATCTGCACAGTCGAACTGAGAGTAGCGCCAGACGACGGTCTGATTTGTAGTTTGTAACGATGCATAATACATGACAACCCTAGCACACAGAGTGTTGTGTTAATACGAATGAAGACGAGCATCGCAACAAAAGTATGTCAGCATGTGCATAGTTTACTTCGTTTGGTGGCCCGGACTCACTGTTTATTAGGAAGGGATTTCTTACAAAATAAGAATTAGTTCTATGGACATAACGAGGTCTTAACGACCTCTTGCACTTGTTCCTCAGAAGAGGTATTGCTCAACCGGTATTGCCAATTCCGTTCATATTATTCCCACCCAATCATCAATCACATCTTAGTAGTATAGGCGAGGAAACGATGCCCGTCCAAAAAGGTCATGTACCCAAGATCAAAGGAACTTCAAAGGAATAGGCTCCGCCCCACCAACTTTTTCCTAAAACTTAGCACCTACTGATAAAAAGCAACATCAAAGGATTTTTTCCCTTTTTCCTAAAACTTAGCACCGTGACTAAATACCCTTAAGTACCCTAATTACCTTTGATTGACAGGACCACCCAACTGTGCTGACCCGTTGCCCTTTAGTGTGTGTTTCTTTTCTCTATACGTGATTGACAGGCCCAACGACAAATCAGAGGCTTGGAATCCGCCCAGGACAACACCAGCTGTATTAAGGAGATGTCCAGCGTTGACCTCGTGCCCTTTGCGTGTGTATGTATGTGTTTTCGTTTCTCTGCACTCTAGTGGCGTTGTTTTGATTGTCAGAACGCAGGTAGGGCCAAAACCACTGAAGATTGCCTATAACCATTGTAACGGCACAAAACCATTGTATAAAAGATTTGCCTTGCTAATTGGACCTGTGTTGATGAGGCTGAAATCAGTACTGTACCAGTACATAACCACGCATAAAAGTTCTACGCTGTTAAGCGGCTGTGTTGTTGAAACTTGATACAGGCACCGGTGTAAAGTCTACGCGCTGCTAGTGCACTGCTGTAATCAACATTCCTGCTTTGTCGTGAGTCGTCACGCGCTTCTAGTAGTCTGTATTTATAACGTACAGTGTTTTTGTTTATAAGCAAGGCTACTTTATTACGTCTAGTTGGCGCGCGCCGCGTAGGGGCTTTATACATACAGTGGTTTTGTGCGCTGGAAAAAAGCAAACGACTAGTTGTTGACTGTTATAGTTTAATGCGGCAGAAATGAAGCGGCGTGAATTATTAGACGTCCCATGGAGGACGCCCATAAATTATCTTAGAAGTATAGAAGAATCTATCATCATCATCTGATGATGAATCCGATGATAATGGCGGATGTCCGTGAAGTGGGGCCTGTGATAATGGAGGAGGTAAGGATGTTGGGATGCGTTGAGGTGGCAATCCAAAGCCGCGCCGCGCTATGGCCCTCGGTGATGTCGATGATAATAGCGGATGTCCGTGAAGTGTGGCTTGTGATGATGGCTGAGGTAAGGATGCCGCCGTGCGGCACGCCACAAGGAGGGCGACGCGGCGACAGAGCCGCAATAAGGGGCTGCGCCAGGCACGTCGGGGTGCGGACCGGAGGCGGCGAGCACCTACCGTCCGCCCGCTGAGAGGGGGGCTGTGGTATTGTTACTCCTGCTGCGATATACACCGGCCATTTTGATGGACTCGCTACTTTTGTTAGCGTCTTCCTGAAACATTGCCTTTCTAAATCCAAAATATATAGAGGTCGCCATGCCGCTGTCACTCCGCTACTGTCCACACCACCGTTCGCCTCTACTATATAGTAAAGGAACTTTTATGCGTGGTTATGTACCGGTACACAATGGTTATACGCATTCTTCAGTGGCTATCTACTGGTGGTGTCCCTACCTTCGATCTACGTAAGTCAATCAAAGTTAGTAGCCAATCAAAGATGGTCCTGCTACGATATACACCGGCCACCTCTCTTTGATGGACTCGCTACTTTTGTTAGCGCCTTCGTGAAACATTGCCTTTCTAAATCCAAAATATATAAGCAAGGCTACTTTATTACGTCTAGTTGGCGCGCGCCAGACTTATGGAAGTTCCCAGGGCCGCTTATTCATTGTTAGAATGATGTTTCTACCAGTTGTACTTACGTATCGAAGGTATGGGCAAAACCAGTACATAACCACCGCAGAATACGTATATAACCATTGTATCAGTACATAACCACGTGTAGCCACTGTATAAAAGTACTGCGCCGCTAATTAGGTTCTTCCTGTTTACTATTCCCGCATACACGATCAGAAATGTTGCTTAAAACGTTGAATTCTTTCAGTTGAACGTTCCCGCATACACGATCAAAAAACGTATGAAAATCCTCGCCCGTTGAAACCGATCCGCCCGTTATCTCCATCGCTTCGCGGCAGCCGTTTAACTAGGACAAAAGATCGCCAGGTCAACGCTATACTAGTGACTGCTTAAATGTGAATAAGTAGGTAGGTTGAAAATGCCTCTGTATTCACTCGTTTTTCGCTGTCTTGCCTGCTTTTCCGTTGTCAAAATTGTGCAGTTTATAGCAAATATGTCCCAGTGTCGTGTGTAGCAGGTTCAAATCTTGTCTGTGTACAGTAATCAAAACACAACAGGTTGTGCACATACACTGATTCCATTCAACAACTTCAGCCGCATTTCATAACATCACCGAATTGCATGGATATTTATTTCCACCTATACTGGAAACTGTAGACAACATTAGCATGACACTTTTAAATTACCAGTGGGTCCAATGATACAGTGTATACACTGCCTGTCTAGTAAGACCAAACAGTGCTAGCATGAGCCTCTCTGTTGTAGTGCCCTCTGTCATCTTGTATCTCCCAAACAGTGCTAGCGTGAGCCTGCCCCATACACATATAACTTATAGACGGAAGGTTGGGACTCTGACAGTGTCCAGTCTCCTCCATATACATATAACATATAGACAGAAGGCTGGGACTCTGACAGGGTCCAGTCACCCCCATACACATATAACATAGACGGAAGGTTGGGACTCTGACAGGGCCCAGTCACCCCCATACACATATAACATATAGACGGAAGGTTGGGACTCTGACAGGGCCCAGTCACCCCCATACACATATAACATATAGACGGAAGGTTGGGACTCTGACAGTGTCCAGTCACCCTAATACACATATAACTTATAGACGGAAGGCTGGGACTCTGACAGGGTCCAGGTCTGCCTGTCTAGTAAGACCAAACAGTGCTGGCATGAGCCTCTCTGTTGTAGTGCCCTCTGTCATCTTGTAGCTCCCAAACAGTGCTAGCGTCAGCCTCTCAGTTGTAGTGCCCTCTGTCATTTCGTAACACCAAACAGTGCTAGCATGAGCCTCTCCATTGTAGTGCCTCCAGCATACACGTTGAAATCGATCCGCGCATTATCTCCATCGCCTCGCAGCAGCCGTGTAACTAGGACAAAAGATCACCAGGTCAACGCCATACTAGTGACTGCTTAAATGTGAAGAAAAGTCTGTTGTAGCTTTGGTCGCTTAATAAAACGTATTCTTCCTGTTTACTGTTCCCGCATACACGATCAGAAATGTTGATTAAAACGTTGAATTCTTTCTGTTGAACGTTCCCGCATACACGATCAAAAAAACGTATGAAAATCCTCGCCCGTTGAAACCGATCCGCCCGTTATCTCCATCGCTTCGCGGCAGCCGTTTAACTAGGACAAAAGATCACCAGGTCAACGCTATACTAGTGACTGCTTAAATGTGAAGAAAAGTCATTTGTAGTCGCTTAATAAAACGTATTCTTCCTGTTCCCGCATACACGATCAGAAATGTTGCTTAAAACGTTCTTTCTGTTGAACATAACTTTCCCGCTTATTTCCACCTATACTGGAAACTGTAGACAGCAATAGCATGACACTTTTAAATCACCAGTGGGTCCAATGATACAGTGTATACACTGCCTGTCTAGTAAGACCAAACAGTGCTAGCATGAGCCTCTCTGTTGTAATGCCCTCTGTCATCTTGTAGCTCCCAAACAGAGCTAGCGTGAGCCTCCCCCATACACATATAACATATATACAGAAGGTTGGACTCTGACAAGGTCCAGTCACCCCCATACACATATAACATATAGACAGAAGGCTGGGTCTCTGACAGTGTCCAATCTCCCCCATACATATATAACATATAGACAGAAGGTTGGGACTCTGACAGTGTCCAGTCACCCCCATACACATATAACTTATAGACGGAAGGCTGGGACTCTGACAGGGTCCAGGTCTGCCTGTCTAGTAAGACCAAACAGTGCTGGCATGAGCCTCTCTGTTGTAGTGCCCTCTGTCATCTTATAGCTCCCAAACAGTGCTAGCGTCAGCCTCTCAGTTGTAGTGCCCTCTGTCATTTCGTAACACCAAACAGTGCTAGCATGAGCCTCTCCATTGTAGTGCCTCCAGCATACACGTTGAAATCGATCCGCGCATTATCTCCATCGCCTCGCAGCAGCCGTGTAACTAGGACAAAAGATCACCAGGTCAACGCCATACTAGTGAATGCTTAAATGTGAAGAAAAGTCTGTTGTAGCTTTGGTCGCTTAATAAAACGTATTCTTCCTGTTTACTGTTCCCGCATACACGATCAGAAATGTTGATTAAAACGTTGAATTCTTTCTGTTGAACGTTCCCGCATACACGATCAAAAAAACGTATGAAAATCCTCGCCCGTTGAAACCGATCCGCCCGTTATCTCCATCGCTTCGCGGCAGCCGTTTAACTAGGACAAAAGATCACCAGGTCAACGCTATACTAGTGACTGCTTAAATGTGAAGAAAAGTCATTTGTAGTCGCTTAATAAAACGTATTCTTCCTGTTCCCGCATACACGATCAGAAATGTTGCTTAAAACGTTCTTTCTGTTGAACATAACTTTCCCGCTTATTTCCACCTATACTGGAAACTGTAGACAGCATTAGCATGACACTTTTAAATCACCAGTGGGTCCAATGATACAGTGTATACACTGCCTGTCTAGTAAGACCAAACAGTGCTAGCATGAGCCTCTCTGTTGTAATGCCCTCTGTCATCTTGTAGCTCCCAAACAGAGCTAGCGTGAGCCTCCCCCATACACATATACCATATATACAGAAGGTTGGACTCTGACAAGGTCCAGTTACCCCCATACACATATAACATATAGACAGAAGGCTGGGTCTCTGACAGTGTCCAGTCTCCCCCATACATATATAACATATAGACAGAAGGTTGGGACTCTGACAGGGTCCAGTTACACCCATACACATATAACATAGAGACAGAAGGTGGGGACTCTGACAGGGCCCTGTCACCCCCATACACATATAACATATAGACGGAAAAAGGCCAATTCGATGTTTATACAGTGGCTATACGTGGCTATGTATTGGTACAGTGATTATACGTTCACTCTAGATTGCCCCAGTTCACTCAGCTGTATGAATGAGTACTTGGCTATAGACAATGGTGGATATTTGTGTACGAATAATCTTCGCCCATTAATTGCAACCTGACTGGATGCTTCCCAGAGAAGTCGAGATGGTGTTCGATTGAACAGGACTGCCAGGGAGTAAAGTGTAAAGCACATCGAGCAGTCCTGGTGTGGATATTGCGCTATATAAGAACCTACCTTTTTCTATAGGCCATACAGGATGCTGATGTCACACATGAACGAAGCGCATTTCCCCCGAGCTTATGCGGTATGTGTTTATCTCCAATCATCCTTTCCGCCTTTCTCCATGCGTTCGTCCCTGCTTTTATTTTCCTGCGAGTTTCGGTCTCTGAGCTGCCGTCCCTGCATACTGCGCGATCCAGGTATACACAGCTGACTCTTTACTCTTTAGTTTAGTTTCTTCCCGTCCAGAGGTATTCCAGCTCTTTGTTTTGCCATCCAAACCGTAGTGCCTCTGTCTTCAGCAAAATTACTTTCAGTCCACGCTTTCCACTCTGTCAGTTGTTCTTGAACGTCTGCTTCCCCACTCATATCATTGTCACCAGCTCCATCTCTCGCGGTACCGTGTCATAAGATTACACCAGGTCTATAAACATTCAGCCAGACTTTTATATCCCTCAAATTTCTATTCGACCAGCTGTCTCAGAGCAAACATCCCGTCAGATGTACCTTTTCCTCTTCTGGAGACATCTTGTTCTTCTCCAATTATCAGATCTAGTTCTCTGTTTTCCCTTTGGTTTAGCAGTGCCTTGAAATACTCGTCCCTTCATAGAAGAGTAAAGACTGTTATTCTTTGTGAAAAGTAGAATATTTCCACGAGAAGCCACAGACAAGACGCCAACCAGATTTCATCGACACAGATGATATGATGATGATGGTGATAATACGGTAACTTATTTTGCACCCAAGTCCTCGGAAACCAAGCTCAGGGGCGCATCAATACAAAAGGATTAGTCAATCTCAGAACTGATAACCGTATCAAAGTCGTCAATGTGGTTCTGGAGACGCATTTTGCAAAACAAAATAATATTGCCTTGTTGTCCTGATTGAACAGACAGAGATTATTGCCATCTTCAGAGAGCAGCAGTATCTAAGAGAAGATCATATCAGAAATGCTAAATGTGCTTTTATTATTACGTTAGTATTGACGAGGCCTTAGTCACATTGCAGAAGGAAGAGTTAAGCTATGTAAGGTCCATGAGGAATTCTTTGAATGTCTTAGCTTTGTGTCGCAGCTATCGCCGAAGAGGTCGAGCAGCTGTGATTGGACTCTGCAGAGATGCACGACCAGACACATTGAATTGAGAGGCTGCTTTGATGCAGACTGTTTATCGCAAACACTATTCAAACGGACATAATGACCGTATGCACCTCGAAGACGTGTAGTTATAGCGTCTGTCTCTATACTTTCAGCAGTGTGCGTCGACTAATCACGTACCGGACACAGGAAAATGTCATCGTTTAAACGAGTGCCAACATTTCGCCTGGGTGCACAGCGTTTTTTTAAATACTGGTGTCGGCTTTTCCCGATCTTCCCTACTTAGTCCTGGTGCTGAAGGGCCTTAAAACAGGAGATGGCCGAACCCCACCCGCCATCATAGGTTTCTTGATATGTTATTTTTAATTGAACTATAAACTAATAATTTCCAAACATTAACCAACAATTAAGGTGTGTGTTCTATAAGAAAAACGACAGAATTGACCACCAGTTCAAAAAGTCACTTCGGAGTGCACAATTCAAGAAAGAACTATCACCATTTTTTTCTGGATACGTGGCAGCAACCTGTGTATGCACCAGAATTGAGTAGTCGGTCTCTTTATGTGATTAACGGAGAAGAGTATCACTTGTTCCAAGTAGCGATGACTGTCAGAAATCATGTGACCACGACACCAGTTCGTGAGCTTAGCTGTAACCATGAAGAAGCAGATAATCATCGCCTTCTTCTTCACGCCTCTCATGCGGCTCAACGTGGTTCTAACCCAGTGGTTCTCAAGTCACCTGATAGCGATATAGCCGTAATAGCAGTTGGAATTAGTCATTAAGTTCCAGCTACAGTGCTATTTAACACTGGGACACAACAGCGGAAGAGAAACATCAATATCACTCAAATTGGATCTACCATCGGACTAGACATGTGTGAAGCCCTGATTGGCTATCACGCATTTAGTGGTTGTGACTCAACCAGCGCGTTTGTTGGTCACGGTAAAGCAAAAGGCTACAAACTGCTACGTGAGCACCTCCTTCAGAAGTACCATGGCCAAACTTGGCAAATCCTTTGTCGCCGATAAGGAACTGTTGCAGGAAGGTGAAGCGGCAGTGTACGCCCTGTATGAGCAATTACAAGAGTATGATGTGAACAGATTGCGACATACCATGTCTGGGTCGAGGACAACCGATCCATGTGACCAACACATCAAGCGTGTTAACTATCAGGCAGCCATTTGGCGACACGGCTTGACGGCACGACCACCAGTGCCATCCCCTCATAGCAAAGGGTGGACTGTTGAAGGAGACATTTTGGTACATTGGACGGACAATCCACCAGCTCCACAGGCAGTACTTGAATGTGTCAGCTGCAAATGTAAGACATGTGCTGGTGTTCGTTGCTCGTGCAAGCTGAATGGGTTAACATGTACTGGTGTGTGCCGCTGTAACGCCGATGATTGCGAAAATAGACCGGTCACATCGACAGACATGGGAGTAGACCCACTACTGTCAGAAGACGACTCCGATATGGAGTGACATGGTCTATGATGGTCCATGAAAATGTTTGTTAGTTGGTGAACTTAGAGAACCTTTAAATTATGATATACTTTACATTTGTTATCGTTATTATCACATTATTTGCGATTTGCCAAAATGCCTACTTACATTAACATAATTATGAAGTCAATGCATGCATTTCATAATTACGCATTTATATGTCAAAAAGAGAAACATGTTGTGTTATTAAATACATGTTAACCAGAAATGTATGTAATCACACTGAGTCTTTTACACGAACACAGCGTGAGCTATGCCACTCTGAAAGGACTTTGTGGTTTTGTTCGATAAGGGGGTAGGGTTACTGACATGTCTATATAATTGTTCAAACATAACAAATAACAAGTATTCGTTCAGTAAGTCGAAGTTACTGACCATATAAACATAGACACCTGGTCTGTTGATATGTAATTTTATATCAAGCGTTATGTTGTAACCTGTTGTAACTGTGTATTTCATAGTTTATATTGGCGAAAAGTTAAATGTATACACTTGATTGGTGATAGAAAATTGCTTCGCATTATGTTATGACCAACTGCGTGAGACTATAAGAATGATTAGCAAATAAATAATTGATTTAGAGCATATTGTGTGACGTATTGTAATTTCCCGCCATTTTCTCGATTTATGGGGTAGGTCTACATATATGATGGTATCTTCATTAATATTTAATATTTCTCGCCAGTTGTTTTTCCAAGTAATAGTACGTGAATATTGGAACATACTGATTTGAAATTATCGGGTCAATATACTATAGGTATGAGTGTGGAACAAACGGAAGCACTATGCATATAGATTTTATTGAAAAAAGTTAGACATTTTTACACAAAATTATCTAACGTATCATACTAATGATTGAAAGTTAAACATTTTGTGTTACAGTGCTGTTGCACAGTCACTTATGTATCTACATGTGAATTTATAATGAGATTGAACTAAAATTATTTTATTTATGGCATATTTTGTGATTTTAACTATTTCAGAAAATGTTTGCCAACCACTCGTGATAAATGTAGTTTTTTTCATAGAACGGACACCTTAAGTTGTTGTTAATGTTTGGAAATTATTAGTTTATAGTTCAATTAAAAAGAAACCTATGTTGGCGGGGGGTGCTGCGAAATCCTAAATTTCCAGAACAGCACCAGGACTAACTTACACAGGGAGTGCACATAGTGCGATGACACTGTATTTCCTTTACCAGTTAGTTTAATCAGTTTTATGACGATTTTAGTTTGCCTTTCAGGTCTACCGATATCCAGACTGCGTATAATTCCACAAACACATCTCCACACATTCGCCTTCCGACGAAGTCTCCCCAAAGGGTCGTACATCATTGCTCCCTCTGACATTTTCCCAATGTAAAACCTGTTTTAGTGTCTGTCTAGCTACTGTATATTGACTTTCTTGGCAATTTTCTTTGGGTTTTGGCTTGTTGATATTTATCAAGACGTCGGAACGGTTCGCCTACATGAAGGATGTTAAGATCCGTTTGGGATTACAACTATAACTACTCATCAATTTAAAGCGGAACAGTCATAAACAAATTAATCTGTACAACATTATGTGAGATAAAATGCAGTCAAGGTCGCTTTCACTTACATTATAGATCTATAGTTGATTCTTTCCGTTCGTTCGTGATTAGTCCGGCTGCAGGGATACACCCAACAGTAATATAGTCTGATACAGTTATAACATGTGTTTATGAAATGTTTGACTAATCCGATTCTGACGAATAGTGGATAAGTAAAAAAAATGGATTCGTTCGCCAAGTTCAAACAAATGCTTTAGACCGAGAAAAGACGAAGACGTGCCAATATTATAAAGTTAAATTCTCATATAACGGAGTATCCAGTCCTTAGAACTGTTCAAAGTGCTTTACACTTTACTCCCTGGCAGATCTGTTCAATCGAACACCACCTCGACTTTTCTAGGAACCATTCAGCCACGCTACAATCAATGCGCGAAGATTGTCTGTGGCAGGTACCCATCCATACAGCTGAGTGAACTAGAGCAACATAGAGTAAACGAACTCGCCCAAGGTTCGACACGGTAGCACATGATTCGAACCCGGATTCTATCGATTAATAATAATAATAATACACTTTATTTATACACCATCAAATCCGGGACTAATGACCCCCGTTCACGGGTGTTTACAAATTGCCAATCATCTAAGAAGCATAAAAACACTTTTAAGAGAATAAATAAGAAAATAAATTAAATTAGCAAACAATATCCTAGTATATAGTGTATGCATATATATATAAGCCTAAGTATAGTCAAATTACGGGTAAATGCAATGATAAAATAAACGATTAGCAAAAGTGCTGAACAGCTTAACCTACTGGAAAAAATATATATATAATAAAAATATATATATAAATAAATACAAAATAAAATAAAAAAATTAATTAGATAGATTTGATTGACATCCCGATGCTCTATCTACTGCGCCACCGCGCTCCACAGTGTATTATCATTTCGTATGCTATTCCACTCGGTACCCCCCTTGCCCCCGGTGTATCTGTGTTATGAATATGTTCATGCAGCCCTTTCTCTGTTTGTATTCAATTTACACCAACTATTGAGTAGGTTGGCAATGGGCAATCCAATTTATTAACACAGGGATTGCCACTGTGCACATATAGTATATACAATAGTCACATGTTGTACACAGCCAGGTACATCCAGATTACATATTGATGGACCACACATGTTATGTACGACAATGTAGTGTGCACATATAATAATAATAATTCAGTTTAGCTAGTCATTGACCAAAAAACCTTTGATTGCTGTTATATCTAATTACAGCATATCGACTACCATAGGTTCACAGCATATAAAACACAAGGGGAAAAGATACCCGGTGTGCAGACTGCACACCTTCTATAGTACTAGGTAGAGTAATTACAGTTTGCTATATACAAAAGTGGGGGTAAGAACCCCCCTCTTACAACATTAATGTAACATCTGTATCTAGTCATCTTACATTCTGTATGCTATTGTGGAAGCATGTAACAGACAATTCATGTACAACAGATACAACGGGTGGGAAGGTGGTAATCAAAATTGTTGAGTAAAAATGAACCGTTCAGGTTGGCAAGTCGAATTGAAGTGAATGAAAACCCGAATCTCCGCTGGATCATCCTCCAAACAATTTTCCTGCGGCGCGCTGCTAGCCAAAAGGGTGCCGCGTAGCTGACAGCGGGCTGAATAGGGCACGCAAGTCTCGTCTGCCTCCATACTGGTTTTATGATATTTTGCCCTTTTCATTCATAATCTGGTGCCCAACGACGCGAACGAGCTACGTCTTGTTTCGCATATGGGTGTAACTGCCACGGCAGAAACCTCCGTTATAAGTTTTATAGGTTTCCACCCAACGAAAGCTCATCTAGGAGGTGGGAACTATTATGCATGCAAGTTAGGATTTTCAAATTGTTTGCATATCGCAGTGATTTTTACTTTGAATAATGGTTATACCGGAACGACGAAACTGTCTCATTGTCAGTCGTGGCACGTGAAATGTTTGCCATTATAAAGTCTACAATGCCCAAAGGCACAGTTGTATGCGAACAATCGTAAACATCCTTCAACTATGTATTTGTCCAATGTACGTGATTTATGGATATAATGCATCTTTTGCAGATGGGGTTTAAGGGAACATATTCTAGAACAGTAATAACATTATTATTTTTCTCACTCAGACAGAAAAATGTATAATCAATACACAAACGTTGCATTATCATTAAGTGCAGCTGTGCAAGTCAAAAAAGTTTAAATAACCAAAATATGAATACTTAATAATTGGACTTCTGTAATAAAGAAGTTTAAAATAATTAATAATGATGATTACAATTTACAGCATGCGATCTTCCCTGTTTACTGACGAGTGCTGCGTGACAACCGATCGAGTGAGCGAAAGCCGGCCATGAGCGGATACAATTTCACAGGCGACACATTATTAACTTGTAACTTTTGTCTTTCATCGACGCTTTCACTCGTTGTTGTATGAGAAACTCGGCACCCGGCTGCAGTCTACTGAACCTGTTGATTTTCCTTGAAATTTAAAATTCCGTGTGGTGTAGCTTACCAAAAATTGTAATGACAACCCTTGTAATCGAATGAGCGATAATTCCGGACAACGAAGTGTTCTCCGGAAGTGTATGAGCTCATTAACTATCGCATCAAAACGGACCGGAAACGAGAATCACTTGTGTCCCCTATTGATGTGTCGGGCCAGTTTATTATACACTGAGGCGATTCAAATGGGTGTGCAGGATAGGAGGGGGAACAATGTTGTTTTTCCACCTAGCTTATTCGCTAGGTGCTCGTTCTGTTGCTACACAAAAGTTATTTTCTTCTTGAAGGCCAAAAATTCATTTCGTGTGCTGCTCCACTCGGCACCCTCTAGTCCTCGGTGTATCTGTGTTATGAATATGTTCACGCATCCCTTTCTCTGTTTGTATTGAATTTACACCAACTATTGGGTAGGTTGGTATTGGGCAATCCAATTGATTAACACAGGGATTTCCATTGTGCATATATAGTATATCGTACAATATTCGCCACATATTGTGCACAGCCAGGTACCTACAGGTTACTGATTGATGTACCACACATGCTATGTACTACAATTTAGTTTACATATAATAATAACAATAATTATTCTTCAGTTTAGCTAGTCATTGACCAAAAACCATTGATTGCTGTTATATCTATTTACAGCATATCGACTCTCACAGGTTCACAGTATATAAAACACAAGGGAAAAAGATACTCGCTATAGAGACTGCACACCTTCTATAGTACTAGCTAGAGTAATTACAGTTTTATATATACAAAAGAGGGGGTTATGAACCCCCTGGTCTCCCATGTTCGCATATGGTGGCCATCACCCCCGGTAAAGAGCTGCCTATAAACAGGGCCTGAATAGTCTGTCTTGCCAACTGGCGCTGGAAACTGACAGGTGTAAACAGTCCCTCCAAGAGTGAAGTCTGTCTGGAAAAGGGTCGGGCTCGTGGAAGGCTGACCTGTCATGCCTGCCCTCCCCCAACAGAGGGATAGGCCGTCTCATGACCCACCCTCCGTCAAGAGACGAACAAACAATTCAAGAGTGTCCTACCACATGCGGTGTTTCACCCTTCCGTCTTAGCGTCCGTCCTTGACACCAGTTAATAATAATAATAATAATAAGATAACTTCTATTGCGCCTAAATCCTTGGAAACCAAGCTCAGAGGCGCATCAAAACAAAAGGGTTGGTCAATCTCAAAGTCCATAAGTAGTTTTCCAGTTGTCAACAGATGGGTCAAGGCGCTAGGGAGCTAAGGTGGATAAGCAAGGTTGTAAAGATACGTTTTTAAATGACGACGGAATTTTGTAATATTTTCAACTGATCTAACACTAAGAGGAAGCATATTCCAAAGAGTTGGTGCAGCAACAGAAAAAGCCCTAGTTCCAATGTTAGTGTTGGCTCTAGGAACAAAAAGTAGGTCAGAACTAGATGATCGAAGCTGGATAGATTTTCTTACAGGAGTAAGCAATAAATGCAAATAAGATGGTTGCTTATTGGACAGTGCCTGATATGTAATGGTTGCAACATCCAGGTCGTCAGTTTCTGGGTCTTCAGTACTGCAGCTCAATCGCGACCGGTATTGCAGATTCATCACGGTCGGTATTGCAGATCAGCCATCTCCGGTACTGCTTGCCCATCACTGCCAAAACCGCGGACCCTTAACAGCCAGTGTCGCGGACAAGGGAATACTTGATTATTTATTACTTATAAGTTATCAGTTGCTGATACTTTCTGTGGACGGTTTGCCGGAGATTGATTCTACACTAATATATTTCTGATACGAGTTCGAATGCTAGCGACCCATAGCTTTAATTTGTTCCGATGAGAAACCAGCCTTTGCTGCCCATGTCGCTGCCCCTATCCTGAATGAGTGTAGTGAAATGTTATTGCCAGCTAATTCCGTGTTTCCTAGCACTTCTTTAAGGTTTTTGGCAAAAGCGGTCTTCTGCACCGGCAACTTATCGGCACTGACCGTGTCCCCTGAGCTTTATATAATCCGATACAGACACGCTATTTTCCCCGTGGAGAGGACGTCCAGGCTGAATGGACGGCCTGCACTGTGCTTGTACGTATGGAAGACCAAGCGTAATTTGGAAGGTTTTTATACGACCTTGGATCACCGACAGATTATGGGGGCTAGCCTTTTCCACATTTATCCTTAAAAAAACATGAGGCTGAACATAGCATGGAGCAAGACCACTGAGTAAGATGAACACTTAGACAAAAGAACTGACTGAACGACGAGAAGCCGATCGCGTGAGCTGACAGGCTGACGTTGGTTAACCTGAGAGCAGGCATGAAGGCAAGAAGAAGAATAAGAAGTTGGATCGGGGTAGCGACATGCTTTGTGACGTTCCAAGATAGCCGATAGGAAAGTCATAATCGTACTTGGTGCCTTGCCATCGTTTTTGAGATTCGTTATCACATAACAATCAATATAGCGCCTAGGCCTATTGTTTAAAATACCGATGCGTATGTGCCACGGTGGGCAAGCGTTCGCGGAAAAACCCAACATAATTGATACAACCGTAGACGAGGGACAGCTCGGACGAGAATAATACCGCTACGGATGGTGAGCACTCAGGGTGCGAAACAGAGACAACACCTTTGCCAAGCAGTACTACGCCTACGACAACAAAGCCACCATGCAAACAGCCAAGGAAGAAGGTAATGATCAGCTCGTCGATTACACTACCAACGAAACGAAGCAGAGGCTCCAACCCCTCTCACATTGGCACACAAGCCCACTGGCTTCACTCAAGCACCCATCTACTCCATTGTCTTATGGTGGAATAATTGTGGGCTGCGCCTGTATGTGTGTCAAGAACCGCCGGGTGAAATGGCCTTGCAAAAAATATCCGGGTTCTGAGATATATCCGAAGGGAAGTAGTTAAACACAATTAAAGAATTTTCCAAATTTATTGGCCCATCTTCCAAACAACAAAACAAAATACAGCTATTCTTCAAGGAAGACTCGTCAGCCTCCCTAACCTCTTCTCATACAAAGTCTTACATACATACATCTCTATCAAAATATTTCATAGGTACACAAGGATTGACCAGTTCTTCAATCCTATACTTTTTCAACAAAATATTCTATAACATAATCCCCATGGCACACAAGTTCAACACCCTACGGCTGTTTGCGTGGCCCTCGCAATGTAGAGATGCGAGAACATAATGTTTATAATGAACGATAACACATTTCGTCGTCACCGTCAACTTGAGGATAACTTGTCCCTCAGTAGTCGAGCGAAGTAGTTCTCACTCGGTTCATCGGGAATTCCCTCTTCGGGTGTGAATTCTCCTTTGTTGCGTAAGCGGTCTACTCTCGCACTGTTGTTACACGAGGTGTTACTCGGCGTCTACCGCCCTCGAGTGTACTTTGTCAGACTTCACCCCGCCCCGACACTACAATAAATGATAACTATAATAATAAAATATTCTTATTCCTTGGTGTGTAAGCTACACCCTTCATAACATGTTTTTACATCGACACCACATACAACCATAAGACCTAGACACAATCATGTGTAGCTATTGTTCGCAATATATATATATACATATCCGGACCCAATATCCCATTAGTAATAACAGCCCCACCACCATACATATTCTAAGTCCCAACAAACTATACACCAATAACCATTACCTGTGACACCGTAATACAACCTATGTTCGCTTCTTGTTATTATCTAACATTCACACAACAAAGCGATGATTCGCCACCCCGCATAAATCTCGAGATACCAGTATCATTACGCTGACCATATTTATTTATTATTGACCACACCCTTTGGCACAGTTATAACAATGTAAAAACCAGATGTTTAAGCCAATAACTCTAACATTCACTCAGAATATATATATTCCACATACCTCCGGTATTTCTTCTACTCTATATATGCATTGAGAAATTTAACGTCAAAGCCACCACTGGGTATAAAGACTTCGTGTTTGCTAACCGCACCGTAATGGTTTCTCTCCACAGAAGAGACCAGATTACATGTCTTTGCACTGTCGGGTTCTGGACTCGTCTGTTCTATCCTAAATATAATTATATTTGCCCGGTTCTTTAAAATCTGACCTTAAGGCCACCACTCCAGTTCCTTCACAATATTGCGTAAACACTGGATAGCCATCAATGGCCTACAGGGCAACCCTAACACGAGTCAGCCAACCATAGCTTAACATTGTACCACTAAATGCAGTCTTTCACAGACGCTACCAACCTATGTTAAGTTCTTAAAATCACAATCTTGACAATGTGGCTGCACCATAACAAGCTCTGGTATATTTCAATTTTTATCAAGTTTTTATCCAGGACCCAGCGGCGAAGTGTATACAGTTGGTTTTATGAAGGTCTAATGATGATGCTGGACTATGCTGTTTTAGCAAACGTTTTATATATTTTTTTATAGTTTAGTAACTTTTACATTGTGTGCACCTATCCAGTTGAACTGCACCTGTGTTGCGACATTGCTGGTCGAGCAAGCTTGGAGTTGACAACAAGAACATTGAACATCCATTCCTACAGTATGATCACATACAATATGACTGAATTACTGCTGATTAGATGTGCCTCTGTGATCCGACTTTACCCAGCACTGGACAATTGTGTTGCAACGCGTGAACGCTTGAATCATCGTCGTCGGACTCGAAGGGGCTGTAAGGCTGTATTATCCAGAACGATTTATTCTTATCTGCGGATAATCGGTGTGTCTCGTGTCTAGTCCTCCTTGACTTGTCTGCTGCTTTTGGCAGGTGCGTATGTCACGTCTGTCTAAGAAGACCGGCTTTTCGAGCACAGCACTAAACTGGTTTACTTCGTATCTCGAAAACAGAAAACAAGCTATTAAGATTGGATAAGCCATTTCGAACGTGTCCGTTCTGACATGCGGTGTCCCTCAGGGATCAGTCTTGGGACCGTCACTGTTCACCATATACACGGCTGGTGAACTGGGTTGCAAAATCCGACAACATGGCTTAGATTTTCATATGATTACTGACGATACGCAGCTCTACACAACATTCAAGATCCCCGACACATCTGTTGCCATATCTCAGCTAGAAACATGCATTGCTGACATCAACGGACAGCAAACAAACTTCAATTAAATGGTAACAAAACTGAAGTTCTGTTCACGGGATAAGAGGCGCTGCGCAGAAAGATACATAAAACAACAAAGATCGACGTTGGACACGCCTAAGTGACCCCCAGTACATGTGTCAGATATCCTGGGGTCATGTTCGATGCTGGACTTACAATGGATCAACAAGTCAGTGCCATCTGTAGATCTTCTGGTCTGCAAATCCGAAATGTGGATAAAATCATAACATTTCTTACGCCAGGAGCTGCCGAACAAATCATCAATTCATTTATAACGTCCAGACTGGATGGTTGTAATTCGCTGCTGTTCAGAATTAACCAGCGTCAGCTACATAGACTGCAGTGCATTCAGAACACGACTGCTCATCCAATCAAACGAACAAGGAAACACGAGCACGTAACACCAGGCCTGAAATATTTCCATTGGCTTCCCATCCAATACATTATTACGTTTAAAATTCTCCTGATCACTTTCAAGGCATTCCATGGACTTGCACCGCAATACATTTCCGAGCTTTTTGTTGAATATCAGCCCACACGCTCCCTCCGATCAAATTCTGCTGGTCTGCTGGTCTGCTGACAATACCAACCACATGCCTCAAGTCTTTCGGAGACTTGTTCGTTCTTCAAAGCGGCCTCTGTACTTTGGAACAACTTGCCACAGACAGTGTGACACTATTGCGTCGTTTAAGACGGCGCTGAAGACACCCCTTTTTAAAATCGCTTTCACTACCTAAATTAGTGACACATAATTGTCAACTTTTTTGTAGAGCGCTTCGAACAAAACTAAGGACTGGATACAACGCTATATAAGACTTTATTATTATTATATTATCCCATCCACCCCTTTCATCTCTCTCCTTGCCCACGGCTAACACAACAGGAATCAAGCCTTCTCCTATCTGTACGCCGACGGCAGGTCGTAAGCGGCAGACAAGTTCTCTATCACCGGGGTCACCGCCGTTGTGTTCTACTACTATCACCAATCCCTCTTTAGTAGCTGCTGTCGCCACACCATCTCGGCATCAGGCCATACCTGAGCGTTCTAACGTTTCTGCCACCTCTTCGCCATCCTTTTCTCCCAACTCCTTCCCGCCACTACCGAGACAATCTTCTTGCTGTTCTCCAGAGATTCCACCTCCCTCCAAGTCTCATTCTATCCTACCTGTCTCCATACCACGGGAGGATCGCACCATAATTCATAGACTACCCCCTTCGCCTTCTCCTGTAAAACGATTATCTACTGTGCCCTCCATACATAGAAGCACAAAGTGCAAGAAATCCAGCTGGAAGTTACCGATAATCTCAAAACGTGTCGTTATTCTGGGTGACTCGAACGTTTCTAGGATTACAGAATCGAAGGAACCAGACATCCAAGTGGAAAGCTACCCTGGAGCCAAAATTGGGAATCTCGAACAAGTGATGATGCATCCCGCAGAGACAGAAGGCACACATCCAGAAATCGTAATCTGATCTTATCTGTGGGAATCAACGACAGAACGAACAAACCAAGTGTGATGACCATCCCTAATTTGCGAAGGATGGCTGCTCGAGAAGGCAACTGTTTTCTCCACTCAATTAACGCCATACGGGAAATAACCTTTTCCGACAGATTACCTCATGAGAACTTCGAAGAACCTACTAGGCATTAGGAGCATTGTTGTAATACCTAAATTAGAGAAGTCATCGTTCAAGACAGACACATCAGACAACATTCATTCGACACAAGAAACAGCGAACAAAATGCTAACACATTGGTTGTGCCATTTAAACTAAGAAACATTGAGGGAACCATACCGCACAAAACAAGTCCAATGATCTGCGCAATCCCACAATTATTATCATCTTAAGTCATCTAGTGTTATCTGAAACACAGGCGGATGTCCTAAATTTTTGATTACAATTGTTACCAACTCTACTGACAAATGAGGCAGAAGACACTCGGGCGTCTATCAGGCATTTTGCTGGACATATCCAACTACGATATTTTTCACGGAACGAAATCAACCAAATTAAAAGAGACCTTTACAACAAAATCAACCTGGAATCTGCCACAACGAGGACATTAACTCTAAATTGGAACATACACGATAACTAACAAACACCGGAACAGTGGTGGTAATTTGTCAGAGTCGCAATTGGTGTCGATTTCGGCACTCAAGAGAAACTCAACTATTTTTATTAAACCTGCTGATGAAGGCTCGACCACAGTTATCATGTCCAAAGAGAACTATGTCGCAGGGGCGAACCGACATATTGCGAACAAAACACATTTCGGCAACACTAGACGGACTACGACAAACAGGTTACATATCCAAGAAGCAACGATATTATTTAGAGCCACCGGATACACCTCGACCACATCTGATCTATATATTACCCAAGCTTAATAAGGCTAAAGATAAATGACCTCAGTCTCAAATGCCTCCAGGACGACCGATCATATCCGATTACAACAGTGAATCATATAAAATAGCTGAGTATATCGACTATGTTAGCCCCATTGGCAGTAAAACATGCTTCGTATGTTAAAAACTCTACAGACTTCATTGATAAAGTGACTAGAATCAAAATTCCAATGACGCGCTACTGTTCTCCATGGATGTAGAAAGCCTGTACATCCACGAAACCCGGATTTTGACCGCCCAGACGCAGATATTTTAGAACTACTTAACATTTCCTTAGAACACAACGATTTTTTATTCGGATCCAACTGGTACCTTAACATTTTCGGCACTGCAATGGGGAAACGATTTGCCCCCAACTATGCCAATCTTTTTATGGCTGAGTGGGAGAAACAAGCACTAGATAAATGCAACAAATTACCATTATCTATTTAGGATATTTGGACGATATTTTCGGAATCTGGACACATGGGAATGATGAATTCCTAGTCTACAAAATAGCCATCAAAATTGCTTAAAATTAACGTCAGTTACGAGTAAACACTCAACAGATTTCTTGGACACTGCTATTTTTAAAAGTGAACGTTTTAATTCGACGGGACATCTTGTCAGCAAGGTTTACTTTAAACCAACAGTTACATATTAACTACTGGACAGCGACTCGTTCCATCCGAAACATACCTTCTCTGGTGTCCTCCAGTCGCAACTATTACCATTTCATATGATTTGCAACAATAAATCAGACTTCGAGGAAGCCATACAGACACTTTTTCATAACCTGTGGTAAAGGAATTACACATCGTGTTTTTCAGGACCATTAAAAGCACTACCCTAGCGGACATTAAAAATCAGAACAGGAAAGAAAAAGCCGTGAAGTGTCAGGTGAAAAGGTGTCTAGCCTGTACGGTATTTGTAGACTTCACACCTATTAATAACACAAGGACGCCAGCACAGGGCAAAAATCAACAATATCGGTACATCCAGCGTGGTGTACTTAATTATTTGTAACGCCTGCCCCGCAATATACATGGCAATCAACTCCTAATATGTCTAAATAATCACAGATCAGACATACGACGTCACAACGACACACAAGTGGCCAAGCATTTTAACGGAGATGGTCACTCAATATCCGATTTGCGTATTACAATCTTGAAATCAGGGCCATTTTCTGACATCGCCTCACTGGAAACCACTTACAGACGAAATTGTTAATCAAAATGGATTACATGACTGAAAACTACGCAGTTAAGGAGACTGAATGTTAGAGAGGATTCTTTTGATATTATACCTTTTGTAATTCGCATCTCCCACCAGGGACGGACAATTGCTAAACTGGTTAAAGCTACCTATAAACTGCTTCAAACCGCGTATCCAGAAATATACACGCCGAGATTTATAACAGCATTCTCAAAGAACAGGAATCTGAAAGATATGCAGGTAGCAACCAACGTACAATGAAAAATGGACTTCTACAGAACAATAACCTTAGCGTTTAGGACACAGTGAGACATCGTAGTGTTAGTGCAATTGTGTAGTTGTTAAGGGGATTAGGCTGAGTGTGGGGTTGTCGGGTTACAGCAGTGCTGGCTCGTACGGCTTCACATGTTTCCGTCTCCTGTATACAACTATGATAGAATATATATATATATTTCATGCACAATTTAATAGCTTATTTTGTTCTTACAGGTCTATCATCCGAAATAATTACTGAATGCCTATGTATTAATTATTAATAACAAGGACACGTGTTTGGAGGTGTGGGGTGGTCTGCAGTAGCGGCTCTGTGGACAGCACCACAACTTCGCTATCCCGTGTTTACTTTTATTTCAGCGCATACCTTTGTACAGCACACGGTATGTCTTTTAAATACAGCTTCGTACCCCTCTGATTCAGATACACACCATCGAGTCGCAAATACTTGTTCCATCTTGTAGCGAACCCTCTGTGATTGCATATATAAATGTTATCGAAAGTTATCGCCAACCGATTCAGGTGATCGTTCAGTACGAATTTTACATGGTTAAAGTCCTCCCGCCTCCGCCTCATCGGTGTCATCACTTCCGACACTATCACTTGCTTGACACCAGGTATCTGCACAAGAGTTCGCGCCGCAATCCATGATGTCCCCTGCTAGCCGTTCGGGATCTTGCTTCGGGTCGCTTAGATCATTAGTACACGCCGGATACCCGCATACCGCCAATTCTCCGCACCTCGATTCGTTCGATCTGATCTCCTGGATCGAGGCCCTCCCGGTTGATCATACGCCGGACGAAACTGTTCCCCAGGATGAGCAATGTCTTCATGCTACAATATATATTATGAACACCATTCACCACGTATCTAGTTCATTGGACACCACACATCCCGTTAAAAAATGTATTCATCTATTTTATTTAACAGGACAGAAGAGGGTAACCCCCAGTTACTATCTTCAGCCTTGTCCAATTGGTCATTGTTTAATGTCTGTTGGCATGGGAATGTAACGGCTGAATGCATCCCTGTGTCATGACTGGATAATCACGCATTCTCGTCACCTTTGTAGACCGATGGTCGTTATTTGGACGTACCATTAATCATACATGTTTTTCTTTTTTATGTTTAATTTACACTTTTTTGCAGAAAAGACCATCTACCCGAAAGGACTAAACTGATTTGATAAGATGTCAGGGTTTAGGGTTCACATTTGTCACCTATACTCTGTTGCCAGTGCATTAGGGTCTTCGTTCATGTTCCAAATCTTTAACAGAGGATACTTGAACCCAGTACACCCATTTTCCTTAAAAAATTACTTCCTTACTTACTTACTTACTTACTTACTTACTACTGACTTATTCATTACTTACTTAGTACACAGGGAATAACTCTTGGTACAGTTTCACATATCCGATACATTGAACACTGCATCTCATCTTAGTAAGGGTTGCTGTTTAACTATTGCTAACTCTACATACGAACGCACGCATACAAACGCATACACATACGCACGCACGCACGCACGCACGCACGCACGCACACCTAATACTGAGAAAACATACCGATATTGTCGTTATGACATTGTTCTTAGAATGATTGACTCTAGCAGTGGGGTACGTGTCGCCGCATCAGCAACAAAAGTCGAATGTTATCAAGTGTACTCACTGCGTCACAGTGAGGACATTGGACTGATTGCAAAGTTGCCATAATTTTGCATGCGTCGACGTTTTTGCAACACTAACTGTCAGACAGACCTCTTACTGCAATACGTCGAATGACTTCCATATTATAGTTCATCGAATCTATGGTATTCACATTAAGACAACTTTTGTATTATAATTGAAACACTATCCCACTTGTTCTCACTCATAATTCTCGTCGCGACACACCCCAGTAGGGAGGATGACGACAATGCTTTGTTATCAAACCAGAACGTTGCACATTTTGCTAGAGTCTGCAGTCCTGAAGATATTTAGATATAGCGTCATCGCGAAAGGTGTCTACCATGGCGGCTATTGTGTTGTAGTTGCGACATTAAGAAATAAATCTCCATTATTATGCAAGGCGTCATAAAACATAATTTTCTGACGTATACACCATTGTTTATAAGTCGTAGATTACAATTATACAATTATAAATAACATAGGATGTATGTAAACCGTGTTATATACCTGTCATCCTTTTAGTTTAAAAATCCAGGAGAATGTCAGGTTCACTAGAAACCTCCAACTGCACCCACCAAATAGAGGTTCACTAAAAAACCTCCAACTGCACCTCTCCCACCGGGCTACCAATTGCACCCTCCCATCGGGCTACCAACTGCACCCCTCCCAACGGGCTACCAACTGCACCCCTCCCATCGGGCTACCAATTGCACCCTCCCATCGGGCTACCAATTGCACCCTCCCATCGGGCTACCAACCGCAACCCTCCCAACGGGCTACCAACTGCACCCCTCCCAACGGGCTACCAACTGCACCCTCCCATCGGGCTACCAACTGCACCCCTCCCATCGGGCTACCAACTGCACCCCTTCCATCGGGCTACCATCTGCACCCTCCTACCGGGCTACCAACTGCACCACTCTCTTTGGGCTACCAACTGCACCCTCCCATCGGGCTACCAACTGCACCCTTCCCATCGGGCTACCAACTGCAGCCCTCCCGTCGGGCTACCAACTGCACCCCCCATCAGGCTACCAACTGCACCCTCCCATCGGGCTACCAACTGCACCCATCCCGTCGGGCTACCAACTGCACCCCTCCCGTCGGGCTACCAACTGCACCCCTATAAAATAACAACTGCACCTAAAATCCAACAATCCGGAAAGTGTCTTCTTTTCAGGGAGGACGCGAGTTCCACAACAAATATAGGAGGATGTCGGAAAATCAGGGAGAGTAGGCAGGTACGGTATTAATAATGCGCTCGCAGATAGATAGGCCTACCTACTCGCTGTTTGTTCAAAATGACGAAGGTCGGAGAGAATGTGAAGTTCAAGTCCACCAATAGGCCCTAGCCGTGATTGTGTAGAGTTGTTAAATAATATTCGTATTGCTATGCTATTGGCATGAGAGTAGACCACTAATCTATACATATGGATATGAAGCTTAATGTTAAAAGTTCTATTTGAAGCATAATCACGGCACGTAAATCGTCATCTGACCTGTATTATCGACTGTCTAGGGAAAGCAACTTGACGAACATTGACTTCACGCAATCGCCTTCACTTCCTATCCATATATATATATATATATATATATATATATATATATACATATATATATATACATACATACATACATACATACATAAATACATACATACATACACACACACACACATACATACACACATACATACATACATACCTACACGTACATATACACATACATACATGCATGCATACATGCATACATGCATATATGCATATATACATACATACATACATACTTATATACATACATACATGCATGCATGCATGCATATATATATATATATATATATATATATATGAATATATGATGCATGCATACAACAATGAACACGAGAAAATTCAAATAACCATGTATAACATTTACTCTTTTTAAAATAACGATTGCTTAACATGTCTTGTGACATAAATTGACATAAATCGGTGCATTTGTCTTATTTATCCTGACTCCAGAAGTTCGTCGTTTTGGTTTAAGTCACATCACTGGAAGCATCCACTGATGCTGCAGTGCTCCATGCATTCTTTCCGAGCTTAGATATCCGTCACTGCAGTGCCAACACTGTCTGCTGCTAGCTTTTCTCGGCTGGCTGAATTCAGGCAACCGGGACTAAACGTGATTGCTTAAGCTTCACGCAGCAGCAAGTAGATGGGAACTCCGACAACCGAAAGCAGTGTGATATGAATGGAGCAGCAGCCGTATCTGTACAACATAGGCGTGATACGAATATAGAACTGCAGTCGTGTTTGTACAAGATCGGCGTGACGCGAATACAAAACTGCTGTCGTGTTTTTAAAGACCGGCGTGACACGAATATATAACTTCAGTCGTGATATGAGTAGAGTCGTGTCACAAGGCTGTCAACTTATCGAGTTCGTATCGCATTCGGCGGTCATTCGCCGGACTTGCGTACTGGTACATGTAGCGGTCGTCGACGTTTTGTTCGCCGTACACGTCGTTGCTCGTACTAGTGTATCTGTCGCCGTTTCTCGTGTACGGCGTGTAACTGTTGAACGGGTCGTAGTTTTTGTTGGTGCACGTTGCCAGGGCGGCCGCCGCGCGTGACGACGGTCGCTCACCAGCTTTGCGGCCTTTCGCCGTCAGGTAGCGCAGCACGTCAGCGAATAGTTGTATGACTTCGAAGAGCGTCATCACAGAGATGCCGATCCAGAGACCGAGCTGGCCGCCGATGTCAGACACGAGTCTGGTCGCTTCGTAGTCGGCCGACTCGGTCGTCTTGATGATGTTGTTGTCGGCGATATAAACATTCAGTCGCGCCATCTGCCCCATGACGTGTTCGACATTGTTGCCGTGCATGCGTGGTAACAAGAGCTTCTTGGCCGGCGACATGTTGTCGAGGAACTTGTCGATGACGGAGTAGAAGGCCGTGTGTTCGTCCGTGTGCTCTGGCAGGGTCGATAGGCTGTAGGAGGCATCGTACACGACGTCATTACACGGAGGGAAGCAGTTGCACGTTTGTATGGCACGCGGGTCGCGGATCGTGATTGTCTCATACACATCCTTGCGACAGTCCATCATGCGGGCGTAGGCGTGGAGCACGGCGACACAGGCGCTGTCTAGTGGTCTTTCTTCCTGGCTGAAGCACGACGCAGACATCTTGGGCAGCAGGAAGCAGTAGGGCAGACCGTTGAAGTCTATCGGGTCGGGGATACGGTTGTCGACACAACCACATGTGGCCATGATCTTCTTCTGGATGCACTGGTTCTGACACGAGATGAGTGTGTACTTGTACGTGTTGTTGCGGGAGTCTGTCTGCGTGCTGTGGTCGGAGCAGTTGCCGTGCGGTCGCTTGATGCGAGCGTTCTCACTAGCCCGCACCCCGATCGTTACGGAGTAGCCTGGCAGGATGTCATACCCCTCTGCCGTCGGGTGTGGCCTAGTGTCGGGCGAGTGCACAACGACACGCGCTCCCTGCCCGCTAGCCAACGCCGGGTCTGACTCCTGCATGCCCGGGATGAGGTCGGCGAAATCGTTCGAAGTCGACAGGTGACCCGCGCTGCCTGTGAATAACATCAGCGAGAGTCCATATTCGACGCCCTGCAGTCGCGACGCTCCGGATTGCAGGATTGACGACGGCAAAAACGTGAAGCAATTGAAGTAGTACGGATCGAAGAGCTTCCGGAATGAAGTGGTGATATTACAGTTGTCATCCATGAAGCGACAGTTGACGATGAAGTCGTCGCGCTGCACGCCCGCCACCGAGGCGGCGTCGTAGCCGATGTTAGCCGTCAAGCCGAGTCGCGAGTATACGTCGTGCATGTGGCCGAACGAGCGCTGCTTGGGGATGATCTCCAGGTAGACTTGGAAGAAGGACGACGAATAGAGTAAGAAGGCGTCGAACTTTCGTAAGAACTGGGTCACATTGTCGTCGTTGTCATCACTATGAGTGACATTCTCGCCCTTGAGCAGCGTCTCCAGTCGGTCAGCCATGAGCAGACTCAAGTGGTCGCTGTTGCAGATCGACACCGACGGGAACTACAGACACAAGGTGGACACGTGACTCGGTGCGATGTACAATAACACACATTGTACTACACTATATTGCACTACACACATGCACTTACACTCCTGACTGCACAATACACGTGCACTGACTGTATAACACACGTGCACTAATTGTTCTACACACCTGCCCTGTCTGTTCTACACACCTGCACTGACTGCACACCACACATGCACCAACTACTCTACATACATGTAATGACTGCACTGCAACTCTGCACTGATTGCACTACACACATACACTGACTACTTTACACACATTCACTGACTACTTTACACACATTCACTGACTACTTTACACACATTCACTGACTACTCTACACACATTCACTGACTACTCTACACACATTCACTGACTACTTTACACACATTCACTGACTACTTTACACACATTCACTGACTACTTTACACACATTCACTGACTACTCTACATATATCCACTGGTTGCGCAACACACTTCACTGACTGTTCTACTACTGTTCACTGAATGTACAACACACATGCACTGTGTGCACTACATATTTCCACTGACTGTACCACACACCTGCACTGATTTTACTACACACTTGCACTGACTGCATTACATACCTGCCCTAACTACTCTACACATTTACAATGACTGCATTATACACCTACACTGACTGCACTACACACTTGCACAGACTGTACTACACACCTGTACCGGCTGCTGGACAACCTCCATGTTGACCTTCTTCGGGTAGGAGAAGTACTTGTCAAGCAAGATGCCGCTCTGCCAGAAGAACATGCCGAAGGCGCCGATACAGATGACTGACCAGAAGACCCTGGCGGGCAGCGAGCGGGCGTTGATGATGCGGGGCACGCCATGCATCGACGTGCTGCCAAACACGCATCGTCAGTGTCAAACGTCCCTAACTAGGAGCATCGTTCTATCAGAAGTACAGGCCGCTGAATAGTTATTTTATTATTATAACTTCTTTGTCATATCGCTGAAGGTCGCGTTTACGAGTTGCGTATTATCGTACTCATGCACCCACACTGAGGCATATATACAACACATGGTAGTATATTGGCACGGAAGATGTATTGTAAGCATATGTTGAATTAAAAGAATGGAAGAACATCCACCATTGTTGTGCAGTCACTTTTAATAGAGCTACTGGTGGTTTGCTAGTGACAGAAGGAAGAAGGTTGTGACCGCGCCGATCAAACAGGTATTTTACCTGTCGGCGAACTCGAGGAACACCCGTGTCACGGCGCCACCCTCCTGCAAGCTGGCGCGGCGGCGCTCGCCCGCGTCCAAATACCGGCGCCGGACGGACCGGTTCATCTAGATCCTCCACCTGCAACAACGACCACGGATCATCTATACCCTCCACCTGCAACATCGATCACGGCTCATCGAGAACCTCCACCTGCAACAACGACCACGATTCATCTAGACCCTCCACCAACCACCAACCACCACGTCTCATCTAGACCCTCCACCTACAACAAAGACCACGGCTCATCTAGATCCTCCACCTGCAACAACGACCATGGCTCATCTAGACCCTCCACCTGCAACAATGAACACGTCAACATCTAGATCCACGCTACTATTCTTTGATCTTTAACTGACAGGCCAACAGCGAGTTGAGTAGCTACGTGAGATATGGATATATTACTTGTATATGTAATATACTCAGTACTGTTAATACGATATGAAGTTAACTACATTTAATGAGCACAAATAACCGTCTATGATAACCAATATAACACTAACTGATAGCTTCGACAGTTATCACTATTACAATATTTTGTATCTTAAACTCGTTCCTGCTGATCATTTACTTGCAGGTGTCGCCAATTATGGCGTGCACGTGTGTGTGTGGGTTCTGTTTGCACACAGTTTGCTTTTTTACAAGAACGTTTTTGAAATTCGATTCCATCCCGTATTGAAAGCTCCATTGTACGCCTAGTGGTAATAGGAACACTGAATTGATCGACATATCTTTTTATTAGACGTGTTGGATATGTGCATAGGCGCGGGAACAGGGGATGGCAGACATATGGTTTTGCCCCCCCCCCCATTAAATGTGAGCGTGAATGTTTGTTTTTGTGGCGAGCGTCAATGGCGGAAGGAAATATAAATTTTATGAGACGATTAATGTGTATTTTTGTTGACTGTAAAAGTTGTGTGCATTTGGAGGGCAGACATATGGTTTTCCGCCCCCCCCCCCAGTAACAGGCGCCGCGAGGTAAAACATAATTTTTTAACAGCACTGTCCCCCCTGTTCGGATGTCATGAGTTCGTAACCGAGACAGCGGAGAAGCTGAAGTTATACAGCGGCGCAGCGCTAAAAAAATTCCAACAGCACTTAGTAAGCTAATATAAACAATGCTTGCTTCTGCCGACTTCGACCTCGTGCAGATACAAAGTTACATGTTAGTGTGTGTCGACTTCTCTATGGACACAAAATAGCTCGGATAAGCTTGCACGACCAACAACCTATGTCCTGAGTTATCATTTAACCTCTGACGGCACAAATCAAGAGTTCCTGACATGAGCGTATCTTAACAGCAAGAATCGTGAGACATTACGCTGTGACATTTTATTATATTTATAACGAAATTTATTCTGCCGGGCACAACGTGGCGGAGATAAGATTGGCATGCGTCAACTTAGGTTTACACGTAGATTGGGTTTACTATCGCCTAGAGAACAAATCTGCAGGAAATTCACCAACCGCCAGCAACGTAACAGAAAGCTGACTCGTGATACATGTTTCGTAATTTGGTGTCAATATTCATTATTAGCTTGAAAATGAGGTCTCGTAAAAAGAAGAACACCGCATTTTCCAAAATTCATCTTTTGTTTTACACGAATGTCTGAAATGAGAACTTTGGCAGGGATATCTCCAGGTTGAGGAACAAAATGTTCGAGAACGAATATGTTAACTTAAAGATCAACTTTAAAGATATACAACAATAAACAATTAGACACGTGCATAACATTCTGGTGGAGCCTATTGGTTCTTCAAGTTACAATATTAGATCTAAGACACTAGCGAACTGGACTTATGGCACAGTGATTTTGTCATCTTTATTAGCCGATATTGATTCTCCGCGTATCACGTCTGGTAGAACTGACTGAGCCAACACGGACATAAATTTGCACTCAAGTTCACGCATGAACCAATATAAGAATTTTCTGCTAGGATTATCTTGCCTATATCCGAGACAAGTAAAGGATGGCATATGTTGTGTACACTAGAATCACAAGTGCTCAAAATGTATGTTGTTAATTATGAAAGAAGATGATACACAAGTTGGCCACACCAATGGATTACGATTGAATGGACATGAAACGATGGACGGTGATTCAGAAGAGACATGGGACGTTCGTGATAGAATAATATGCAGTATTGAAGGTATATACTCTAGATAAGCTACTTACTGAACCATGAATGAAATGACAACGATCTAGAGGGGAAGTGGAGGTAGTGGGTATCACTGATTCGGAGATGCAGACCGGGATGACGTGGATGAAGGAGAGGAGATCAAGTACTTAGGGAGCTGGTGATTATCTTGGTGGATGTTGTGGACAGCTGGACAAAGAGTGTACGTGCATCATCTGCACAAATCAGGCTTTCTTGGCATTCCTTGTAATGCTTGAACAATATCCAGCAGCTTTTAGGACGGGGAGGGGGTTATCGCTTTTGAGAAACATGGAATACAATTAGTGGTTCACATTTTAAAGATGCAATTTTGAGGGGGTTCACATTTTGGAGATAGGGGGATCACAAAAAGGGGGTTCACGTGAGCCCCCTGGCTACGGGCCTGGAAATGTATGTATATATTAACATATTTTTACCATAATAAAACATAAATATAAGGGATGAAAGTGGGAATAGAGACTCACTCATTATTTGGTGACACGTTTATCTCAAAATAACGAATTAATGACGTGCTTGCCACAATGCATATCCCTGTCGCTGATTTATTTGTCAAGCACTACCGACCACGTAATGTTCATGCGACTTACCTATATTGCGTTGTTCCTATCCAACGAGAGAATTCTCCATTTGCAACCTGTCGTGCCAGTATTGTTCAGTGTGCTCGCGTAATGACAGTAAGCTACCTATTGGTGCTCGACAGTTGGCGGGTCGAGAGACGAGGCGAGAGACAGGCAGTGTGAGGCGTTGCGATTGCCACTCCTATTGGCCTGCCGCCTACAGCTGCAGCTCGCGCTGTGTCGTGTCCCGTCGTCGTTCACAATGTCAATACGTGTTACAGCTTATAAGCCCATTCAGTGGAGTCTGTACAATGCACCACGGCGTCTCTGTCCAGCACCGCCATTGACTGTCTGCCTGCTGAACGCACGCGCAAGGTTGCAGCAAGTTGTGTCTACATTTCGAACCCAAACAGTGATTTCACCTTTGTCTTAAATCGAGTTACATTTAAACCTAATGCTCTAGAGGACAATTATGTAATTCCACCACCATTATAACAACCTTGTAACTATACAGTACACATGTTGTACGCGGGTAAAAGCGATACCAGTAGGCCTATTATGTTTCCGAATAATCTGTTCCAAACACTTTAGCATTTACGAGACTGCTGCAAGGACACCCAATAACAAAGGCAAATGTGAAAAGAACGCAAGTTTTTAGAAACATATTTGTTGATTTACTAACATGTTTCGTGTGTTACATTGAATATTACGTCAACACGCCCGCTTAATAATTTTTTTAAACCATTGCATTCAAACAATTTTCATTTTAAATACCCCTTATAAGAACCAATATTTCAAGTCACGTAGAAAACACATTGAACGTTTACACCTTTGAAATCCGAGATACCGTCCTTTAATAAAAACCAGTGAACGTCAACGAAGATAGCAACATATAACGTAAGAACACTACTAAGAGATGAACAGATACAAGAACTGGAGGAAGAACTTAGAAAAACCAAGTTGGTATGGGATGTGACTGCGATCGGAAAAGTCCGAAGAAGAGAGGAGCTGCCATCTACTATATCATTCCACAGCGAACAACGGCCAAGCAGGAGTAGGCTTTCTCATAAACAAGAGATGGAAAGACAATATAGTGAGGGTTAACAGCATCAGCCCAAGAGTAGCAGAACTTGTTCTATACATAACAAAGCGCTACAAACTGCCGATAGTACAAGTATATGCACCAACAACAGCATACTAAGAAGAAGACACAGACAACTTCTACAACGACGTGGATGAGACCTTAGAAAAGCCAACCCACTACACGATAGTGATGGGAGACTTTAATGCGCAAGTAAGGAAACGAACAAATATTTCGGAAAAGGCAACAGGCAAATTTGGCCTAGGTGTGAGAAACGAAAGAGACGACACCTTGGTAGAATGGGCAACATCAAGAAAGTACAAAATCATGAATACCATGTTCCAGAAGAAAGCAGGGAGGAGATGGACGTGGAAAAGCTCAATTGGAAAAACGAAGAACGAAATTGGCTACATCCTGAACAAAACAGGCCAGACATGGTAACTGACGTATCTGTCATCAACCAAGTCAACATCGGAAGTGACCACAGAATGGTAATGAGCAACATCAAACTGGACGTCAAGGTTGAAAGGAAGAAATTGATAAACAAGAAATCACCGAGTGTAGATACCACACAAATCGGAAGAAAAAAGATTGAATTCCAACTCGAACTGCGAAATCGATTCGAGGCAGTACATGAACTAGACGACATCGACACCTTGAGCAAAAACATCACTGAGATGAGCCAACTAAGTGCGACAAGTGTAGCCAAAGCAATCAACAGACATGTAGTGACGAGAATATCATCACCGACACGAGCACTAATGAAGAAACGACCGTAAAAACCAGAAATCTGCAAGACCATCAAAAAGAAAGCGAAGGAGGACACCAGAAAGTACGAACAAGAGATCATACGAGAAACGATTATGTCATCAAAGAGCCTGAACAAAACAAGAAGAACACAGGCACTAGGCCGAGACAGACTGATTACACTTCTAGACAAGCAAGGTAGAGACATACAAGACCAAGATATGATCATGGAACGAATCGAGGAATTCTACACCGAGCTATATGACAGTGAACAGAGTACCATAATTCACACCGACCCGAGCGAAGTACCAGAGATAACACCATGGGAGGTGGAAGCAGCGCTAAGAGATATGAAGAATGGGAAGACATCAGGCAACGACCATGTAAACATTGAAACATTAAAAGCAGGAGAAGATATAATCTCGAAGACACTGGCTAAGCTGTATACTAAATGCTCATCAGAAAGACGAATACCCGCTGCTTGGAAGAACGCAAAGATGGTGATTATCTTCAAGAAGGGAAATAAGAAATACTTAAAGAACTACAGACCGATACGTCTGTTATCAAACATCTACAAATTACTCGCAAAGATACTAACGAATAGGCTAGAGAAGACACTCGACGAAAACCAACCACGAGAGCAAGCAGGATTCAGAAGCAGGTACTCAACGACAGACCACATACACGTCGTAAACCAACTGACAGAGAAGTGCCGAGAATATAATATCCCGCTCTGCATCGCTTTCGTCGATTACGTGCAGGCTTTCAACTCGGTGCAAACTCAAGCAATACTGACCTCCCTTCAAGAACAGGGGATAGAAGATGTGTTCATCGATCTCCTGAAAGACATCTACACTAACAGCTCGGTGACAGTCCATCTACACAAAAAGAGCAACAAGATCAACATCAAGAGAGGAGTACGACAGGGTGACACCATATCGTCCAAGCTGTTCACGGCAACACTCGAAAGCATATTCCAGAAGACTGACCTGGGAAACCAGAGGCTTGAGGATAGACGGATAACATTTCAGCCATCTTCGCTTCGCCGACGACATAGTCATATGCGCTACTACACCGCAATAACTACAAAACATGCTGCAGGAGCTAGCTGATGAACGTGAAAAACAAGGTCTAAGGATGAACATCTCGAAGATAAAAGTGATGCTAGAAAATGACACACCAATATATATCAACACGATGCAGATAGAGAACGTTGAAAACTACGTCTATCTGAGACAGCGATACAGTATCAGAGACAAAATCCAAGACAAGGAGATTCAAAGAAGGATCACCGCCGGCTGGACAGCATTCGCCAAACACCGGGACATCTTCAAGGGTAACTTTGGAACGTGCTTGAAGAGACAAGTCTTCAACTCATGCGTACTTCCAGCGATGACATACGGCGCGGAAACATGGGCACTCACCACCTAGGCAAAGAACTAGGTAGCAGCCGCACAAACAAGGATGGAAAGAAGTATGTTAAACATCACATATCGGGAGAGAAAAATAAGCATCTGGGTAAGACAGAAGACAAAGGTCATAGACGTGATAAAGCAAATCAGAAGACAGAAGTGGACCTGGGCAGGGCACATTAGCAGACTACAAGATAACCGATGGACATCGCGTATCACAACCTGGAGACCTTACGAAGGGAAACGATCTAGAGGAAGACTAGCGAGACGATGGAGAGACGAACTAGGTGAGTACTGGAAGGGCACCATCTGGCAGAGGATAGCGCAAGACAGGCAGATTTGGAAACGACATGCTGAGGCCTTCGCCCAACCACGGGACACTACGGCTGCACAATGATGATGATGATGACAACTACAACATATCATATTAACCATGTTTTGATTAATTTGCTGGCACTTGTATATAATTCGGGCCCATTTCATTTTCGCCATTATTTTATTTATGACAATATTCCCGTTTGACTTTTGTATACCAATGCGTTCACATAATCATTTCACATCACATTCCCGCATATCGTCTTACAAAATACTGTGCTTCAGGGCACTTTGAGGCCTAAGCGGCATTCCTGTTTGCATAAAACTGCGCTTTTATGTCGTTTATTTCAATCCTGCTGCGCATTAACACACTCGCAACGGCGCAGACTGATGCAAACCAGAACGCTGCTGGGACATCAAAAGTGGCATAAATATAATATTCTGTAACACTTACATTATGTACCTGAAACGATGTGGAATCGTGAAATAAACACACAGGGATATGACAATGAGGCAAGAATACTATAGTTATAGTGGCGAAGCGAATATGATGTAGGCTCGGTTTCTACACAAGTATACATTGCTAATCGTGAAATTATTGTATAATTTACACAAACCAATCAATGTTCAACTTAACATTCAAACATACATATACCGAAAGCATCACCGTCTTTACAGTGAACCACCTAAATTGCGTTTTGTTATTCGATTAATTTGAATTTTTTTTTATTATTGTGTAATGTACACAAGACAATGAATGTTCAATCTGACATTCAGTAATAAAGAAACACCTAATGCAGTCTACTACCTTAATAGCCAACTAGGCCTACAGTAATTGCAGTTGTTTGTTATTACATTTAATTCTTATGTTTGCAAATTATTGCGATTTGCAAACAACATCAATGTTCACCATAACACGCGCATTGTTCTTCGTTGAACACAACGGACAAGCATTACTTATTAAAAGCATGCTCGCTGCACAGTTTATTTCAATCTGATGCCATCACTTGCCGAGGTCAACGTCTCCACTAGAGACTGCACATTTTGTTGAAGGTCCAGGCAGTGTTAGTCGCTCCTGCAGCTGCATCGTGCTTCTCTTCACAGGTTTATCCAGGGGGAATGTTGAGTGACTGTTACAGACACAACAGCTTGATCTTGACGGAAGGCATCAATCAATGTCCACACAAGGATGGGTGACGATGTCTCACAAGCTGTGAGAAGGCTAAATTCCAACATTAACACACGTTGTTGGTTCTGTCATATCCTGCGATCGTCACACTGAGGACGTTCCACACGGCCGGAGCGAACGAGGTTGTCACTACCCTGAACATGACATTGGGAGCACGTCACCATTTGTTGCTGCAGAAGGTTGCGGCTGCCAATCCTCATGGTGTCGAGTTGTCGAAGTGGGTGGAACCATCATCGGTCCCCGGTGCTGCGTTATCTTGTTTCCTCCTGGAATATCGTGAAGCGGCAGGAAGGCAAGACATATACCACGCCACAAAACCTCATATCCTCGTCAACCTTGTACAGTTCAGTGAGTCCTAACTGTTGTATCTTGCGATATGTCGGTTGTGTCAGGTTAAAGAAACACCCTTACATAGTAACTGGATGACCTATAGTAGCCCATGCAGCCTGCATAATAGGCAACTCGTAGTTGGTAACAAACGTAGTGCGGTATGGATTAAAGTCAAGCTGCTCGAAACGGTCCAATACTGCTGGTAGAATCGGTTTATACATATCTTGAGATTTGTTGGTTAACAAAGCATACACAGCATTCCTTAATCTAGTAGACCTACAATGACTACGTGGTCGCGAAGAAAATCTAAGAAAACACAACATTAATTTCGCACACCACAGTTCTACCATCTCCGATTCAGTCTTTTCCGTATATCAACAGGTCGCTATATTGAAGTGAACCTGCCGCAATGCCGACTGACATGACGAGGCCGCATACACAAACATACTCAGACGACGGTTTCCCAAGTTGTTGTAAATGACGTTCGTTATAACGTAAATAATTTGAACCTTTTTCGCGATAACGCAAGTCTTGTTAAACGTCTCGAAATGATTGGCAATCCGCCAGTCCTTGGAACAATCGTAGAAAATCACATAACCTTAAGAATAATCGGTTGATGGCCGTCTAACGTACAGTACCAACCATACTCACGGTAATTAAGGACACTAAACCAACAGGGAATTTCGTGAGAAAAAATATGACTCCCTATACGTTACCTAGATCGCCTTGTCGCTGTAGATCCTACCACATGCAAGCCACACGTCAACGGCTTATGTCCCGACTCTCAGTGATTGATGGCGTGTAATGGCAATTCGCTGTTGACACTGCTCCGTGATTTGCACGACGCTATATTCGATAAGGCAGCGATATCGGAATATCGTATATAAATAAAATGTCTGGTCTATAAATGGAATGTTTTCGCTGCATATTTAAAACGTTTCAGTAGACTTGTTGCATGGCTCTATTGGTTCGATGTTTACCCATAAAATATATGTATGTAAAAGTAATAACAAACAATAGTACATTGCTGATTTTCGTTGGAGTGCTGTTGAAATCTACAAAAAAAACTGGCTGAACAATGAATGCTGTCCTATATCGATAGTTGATGTAAATTCTATTCAATTCAAAAGATGGCTGCCATGCATACATGGTCTAGGAACATGTCTATGCATGTGTGATGTGTGTGCGTGTTCGCGTGCGCGTGCGAGTGCGCGTGCCCGTGCGGCGCGCGTGTTTGCGTGTGACTGTGTGTATGTGTGTATGTGTGTATGTGTGTATGTGTGTATGTGTGTATGTGTGCGTGTAATATATACGTATATATATATATACACCTGTATATATACACACACCTATATCTTCACGTGTATATATTGTTGAAAAGGAAAACTATTATATTATAAATGTGATATACAGTCGTGGACATTGGCGGATCCAGGGGGCTTGGGTTACAACAATTGAAATTTCGCGGCGGCGAAAAATGTTCAACATCCGCCCCTGATGGACATGGCCAACTTAAACACAAGTCATCCTGGTGTAGTGTCAAGTAATAATGGACATTTTGTCGTGCACAAAACCCATCATTTTTTTCTCAGCAATGGCAATGGATCAGTGTAACGAACAAGTCGTGGACTTCACAAAGGGTGATGGCGGTGCTGTCGGTTTTACTAAAAATATGTAAGCCATGGAAAGATGGATGGAAGTCGCAATTTTAATAGCAGGAGCAAATTGTACTCTACTAAAAATAGTCTACATTGCACATCAGTCCAGACAATAAGCCATTAATAGTTTCTTTGAACACGAGACCCAGGCAGTACGTTCCAGCTGGCAAATGTCAGTCGTGTTTGCTCTATACTGGCAGAAGGCAACTGGGAGGTGATGCGTGATTAATGCAGGCAATACCACTAATGAAACAACTAATCAACGATTAGTTTTTTAATTATATATACAGTGTGTGTATATATATATATATATATATATATATATATATATATATATATGTATGGTCGAATGTTCATGCTTTTATCCGGCTGTAACGAGGCAGTAACAATTCGGCAAAAAATTGGCCTTAACAAACCAGATAATTACCGCCAGATTAAAGCATGACCATATACGTAAAATTTCACGACAAACCCTATTAGAAATGGCTCCACTTCAGATTAGGTGTCCTTGAACTTGAATTTCAAGTTCAATTTTTTTTTTAAACTAACTTTTTGTATATAATGCATGTGTGTACTTATGAATGTATACATGCATGTGTGAATGTATATAGTTATGTTTGTATGTATGTATGTATGTATGTTATTTACCTTAAATGTCAAGGTCAAATATTGTTGAATGTGGCACGCACACACACACACATATATATATATTTAATATATATAATTTTATATATATATATATATAATATATATATATATAATATATATATATATATATATATTTCCATAGCATCGCTCTTTGTAAATGATGTATGAATGTATATGTGTATTTATGTATGTGTGTATGTATGCATGTATGTATGTACGTGTGTGTGCGTGCGTGCGTGCGTGCGTGAGTGCGTGCGTGCGTGTTTTTATTAGTAAACGTGTTAGTATTTAAGTATTGTTTTTACCTTTTTATTTTATCGCCCGTACTAACTATAATCATATCTCGTCTTGCCACAGGAATACGTGCAAAGTTCCGGTCACGGCCAGCTTTAAAGCACGTGGAACGCCATAAGGCTTTCCGCTTTTACGCAGACACCGAATAAGCACCCGGCACGCCTTGGTAGCTTCAGGAATCATTAACAAAAGAGGAGACCATCTCCCAGCCTCGAACTTCTACCTTTTGGGGTAAGTCTTTTGGGGACGGTACACCCGGCCGATCCACAAAGACTATATGCTTGCCTAGTAGATGCTGCGCCTGGCGTGTTGCAGTAATGCATCCTCTGTTGATGGCAAACGATCGAAGGCGCAGTTTGTCGTCGTGAAACGTTCTCGTCTTGCATCGTCAACAGATATTGCCGACTTTTCTCACAATGTGATGACGAACTTTTCCGTCAACTTTAATACTAGACTAGCCACGTCTAACTCGGCAAACAGTGACATCGCAATGGTCGGACGTCAAATATCACATCACTGAAGACGTGGAATCGATTTAGTGATGGCAGCAACGAGGTCGCCCCTGTGCCAGTTGTCATGGACAGCGTACGCCTGACTGAGAAACGTGACGTGCCGTGACTGTCCGTGACATCGGTGACATTGCCTGTTGCCGCGGGCATGCATGGGTCTGGCTCTCGGCGAGCTCGCCGAAATAACAGCAGTGTTAAATGACGGATCGTAACTTAATTTCACTATGGGCATTTGTAGTTGTTTGGTATTCCTTCTTTACATTAGACGACGCGATACCTTTAATAGTATATTCTGACTGACACTGTTGTCATAAAATCAATGTCAATTGGAGAATTAGTAGTTCACAACTGAAAGATAGGGATATGGTATGTAAACCAGTTGTTTAATT
The DNA here is from genome assembly GCA_963995525.1 of Escarpia spicata. Lineage (NCBI taxonomy): Eukaryota > Metazoa > Annelida > Polychaeta > Sabellida > Siboglinidae > Escarpia > Escarpia spicata. The sequence goes on from OZ023210.1 coordinate 34,093,100, forward strand.
TAACTAACTGTTGTGTAACTCTGAAGATGAGCTAATAAATCGTAAAAGACAGGTAAGCGTGTCCCGCTACATCTTTGATATACTAATAACCTACACAGGCCATATCATGTGAAGCGTGACGTCTCTACCTTTGGGTGACGATGAACTATTCATATCATGACGACGCGGACTGCATTAAGGGAAGCTATTGACAGTAACCGATATTGTTGTGTCTGTCTCTCTCGCTGGTTAAGCCTTTCTTGACAACATCGACCTCGCTGCCCTAGGAATATTGCAATATTGCCTTAGACAGGCGTTGATTTGTTGGTCTTCGTTAAGCTGTATAAACAAGGAACTCATGCTCTGCACGTCTTTCCCCAATAGCCACACCTTGTCACTGTGCATGTTCAGATAAGTTGGGCAAGGTGGTGTTTGGATATTTTTCCAACATCGATTGCGGCTGTCAACAAATTAAGCTATTTGAGGAAAGCGATGTGTGCACTCTGTCTCAAGCAATATCCATATGGGCAAGGCATCGTTGAGCTGTGCGACAAGGGAACGTGTACTTCATATATAGGTAATGCGTCATCGAGCTATGCAACAAGAGAACGTGTATCCCATATATCTCAAGAGAGAGGATAACTAGCGTAAAATTACTGGTAAGGCGGCGTTATATTAGATGGTGATGCAAGGGCGTTTGCTCCTCCGCCGCAGTAGCGCAGTGGCGCTGTGGCGCAGTCGCTAGAGCATCGGCCTCTGAATCGAGAGAATCCGAATTCGAACCATATATAATAATATAATCAAACTTTATTTTGACACCGTCAAATCCGGGACGGTTGCCCCGTTCACGGGTGCGTACAAGCATTAAAATACTAACTAGCTTAAAATCATAATTAGTCCAGGTAAATAATAAAATAATAATAATGATAGGCTACAAAACATATTAAAACTGTAGAATGTTCCTCTGTGTAAATTATTTTAAATATACATTGTATATAAATAAACCCTGTGTTGCCGTGTCGAAGCTTGGGCAAGTTCATTCACTCTACGTTGCTCCAGTTCACTTAGCTTTATGAATGAGTACCTGGCTATAGACAGTGGTGGATATTTGTGTACAAATAGTCTTCGCGCATTAATTGCAACGTGACTAAAACCAAACGACCTGAACTGTATTCCTGTGTAGGTGTCGCCCGAGGGTATTGCGAGAGTGCTATCTAACATCAACGACAGAAGACATAATTAATACCTAAATGACAACACGGTCTTCTCGAAACAGACTCTTCCACTTGACTAGCAGCAGCTAAATACACACATACATTCGCTACATAACAACATGTTCTACACATGTTGGATATCGGTGATATAAACGCCTGAAATTTGGCATATCATCAATATCCGAGAAATTCCAAAGAATGGTTTAACTGTCAACTTATAAATGTGCGTTCTATCAGCCGTTGATACAATTCTAGCTGGTTACAGTTATATCTTCTCGAATGGTGGACCGTCAGAGAGGTAACTGTTCTTAACGCAACTGCCCAGAAGAGCCCGGAAGAAGTGGCCTATGTAGTCTGATCAGCATAACAAGTTGTTTTTCCAGGACAGACAGGTTTTCACATACGTGATCTACTTGACTTCAGCTCGACGAACACTGGTTACAGCGCAGAAGGTCATATTGGCAAACCTGTGGTATCCATTAGAGTCCCATTCAGACGTCTCACTCGCAAAGATGTGACTCTGGGAGAGGCAGAAGAGTTCTTAGCTCAAGGATGTTTTAACCTGTTATGATGTGATGGCATATTTTGAACAAGAATTAAACATAGAGATTATATATATCCACAGACGGTTTTGTGGGCATATTGACTCAAGAAGGCATTCGTTACATGTAGGCCATTAAATCAAGACATCGGCACATAACACCTTTGGGGCTCCAAACAAAAGCCTAGGCTGAAAGAATCAATTAACCTTTGTTGAAAGCTACCAGAACTGTAAAGGTGCAAAGCGGTCCGCAGAAGCTGGAATTTGGAGCTGAATAGGATCTTGAGAAACTATCGCATAATGCAATATATAGCATTATGTATATATATATATATATATATATACATATGCATATCTATATATATATATATACATATATGTATATATATATATATATATATATATATATATATATATATGGTCAGTTATCACGAAACGTCGACAAAGTATAAAATTGCGTGTGCAAAATTTCAACAAAGCGTATGTAAGGGTAAATGATAAAACACAAAAGTACTAAATGTACATATGTGTTGATAACGCCGTTTAGATAAAAAGTACATTGGTTAAATTGGTCTCAAAAAAATGTAAACCTACAGTAAAGCCTAATAGACTCATATTTTGACGAGGGGTAGTTTTTGACGATACCGAACGGATGACATAGACATACTGATTCTGGTCAGGATCTTAAATATTAGTAGACGTTTTTGCACACATTTACCAGATATTCCTTAAAGTACGTAACAATGGTAAATTAGAAATATAGTCATTTTTTTCCTTTTTGTTATGACTTTTATACCGCTGACGATACCGAGCATATCCACGAGACTGAGCGTTTGCCAATCAAATATTTCAAAAATGACATATTACTGCCATCTTACGGCAATGTAAGTAACTACCCATCGTATAGACAACCCGTTAGGAGTAGTTTGTCAACAGCAGACGAAGACTTGCTCGTATGTAAGTACATTTTATTGTTTTTAATAAAACCAAGGCGAACAATACATTTGGTGTGTTGTATACTGTCTCCAGATCATCCGTGTGTGTACTGTTTACGAACTTTAATTGAAAACTCTTTGATTTTTATTGCGGCGAGTTCCCGCCCGAACGAATCCCGCGTAAATTGGGGTCCTAATCTCAATACACGTGATGTAGGTTAGATTATATGTTATGCTATACGCTCGGTAGTCGTGCACGCTCGGTATCGCTTGCTTGCTTGCACGCAAGATTAGCCCGTTTTGAGGATCATATCAGTAATGGATTGTGTTAATATCGTAATGTGTTCATAAAGAAAAGGTGCATGTTTATTTGGAATAGGCAAAGTTTCTCTACTAATTACATGTGTCACAATAGGAGGTTTCATCGTAAGTACACTAAACGGATTGCATACCAATTATTTCTATGGTATTTTCTATAGACGAACCTATACATTAATTGTATTAATATAGTATATTTACGCTCGGTATCAATATGTACACGCTCGGAAAAAAACACATCATATTCTTTTATATTTTAGATGTTCACAACGGTCGGCAAACGTGTGCTGACAGCAACACAAAAAACATCAAATGTACAAAGGTCACGGGCGTACTGAAAGAAAAGACAGAATGGTCCTAGCTATAGGGCAGCGCAGGCTTTGCGTCACAAGTAAGTATTAACTGCTGAAACTGAATTAAATGTCATTAATCGCTTAGCTTGTATTGTGTAATGATTAGTTAATTATTTAATATTATATATATATTAAATATTTTAATTTGTTTTCTGGAGTACAGAAGTAGGCCAACGTTAAGCATGACATGAAGGAAAATAGCATATCTTCAGCGCAAAGCGAGAAATAATAAGAAGTACCGGGCAAAAAAGAAAGGTAAGTTGTTAGTGTCAACATATTTGCTGCATTTATCTATGACATAGATCACGCGGATCTTATAAGTTATGTAATATAGTCTCAATACAATGTATAGGTGCCTACATATTATTAACACTCTTTGTATTGTTGTAGCAGCGAAGCAAGAGAACGCTGGAACACCACAAGATGAAGGAACATCACATCTCAGGTCCTCCAAGAGGAAGCGTGGTGTAGCTCCAGAGAGATCTCCACTTACACCACGTAAAAAAGAGGAGCCCACGTCGTCTAGGTACAGGGCTTCCTGCATGATTTCTTATAGTGTGTGTGTGCTGCTGTTGTTGTTGTTGTTGTTGTTGTTGTTGTTACTGCTATTACTGCATTTATGTCTTATTGAATACTTTAACAATTGTTAAGGTATTTAATGTTGATGTAATATATTATAAGAATATATATATAGGTTTGATAAGAAATGAAGTATTTATAAGATAGTACACTTGAAACACTCAATAGGTTTATTGTGACACGTGTACATGCATTTAATGTAGTATATTATATCAGCCATACAACAAACAATGATACAATAATTATATCGCGGTTTATGAACCAGTTTCATATTGTAGGTTGGTGATGCAACTGCCTCTCTCATGTGAGCCTGATATGAGAACAATGAAGAAATCGATAGGTGAAGCACTGGACGAAATCGAACGTTTAAAGATTACGTTGTCGAAATATGGTACTAGCCCCATGTCTACTCCAGCAACTTCACTGACCTCGAATATAGGCTCAGTACCATCTGCTGTTTATTCGAATTGAATATGGGCTACTAACACGGCAATGTAGCAGTGTAGTAGATAAGTTTAGTTTACAGAGAAGGTGACTGCCATGCTGACTGGCTTACTAACGTAAGAAATGACTGTAACAGTAAAAATTTTAGTCGAATAGTGTTTGTTCTCCTGATTAGTAGCATGTAGCACGATGACTACACCTAATTAATTTATTTGGTTGAATAGAACATCACGTGATCTCCGCCTGTTACTGAGTTATTAAAGAATATAACATATATATCTGATGTTACCTGTTTTATTGAAACACTGTGTGTCCTAATTAACTTTCTTCTATCACTAGATGCCCAACAGTTCGTGATGGAGTCAATTAGCTGAAAAGAAGACTGTTTCATCCTATTAAACATTATATAAATAATCGACACCATACTTAGTTGTTTAAGACATACCTCTTGTTATAAACACTTCGAGGAGGGCTGCATTTTCACCCAAGTTGTAACGATTGGAAACATGTGCATGTAGCTGTCATCGAGGAACACTCAGACAGGCCAAGCAACATTACTCAAATGCCACTTAAGACCATTACTTTCTATTTGAGAAATATTAAAAAACAATTTCATTCTGCGATACCAAGCGTATACTTTTTTTGATCGCCAGTCTTTCTGGCGATCAGAAAGACTACATTCGATAGTATCTGAACAAACTTTTGCTCCGTTGAAAACGAAATTGTTTATTTTATACTTGTACTTATACTATTATATAAGCAGTTTCCCTTGGAATGACAAGTAGTTATATTACCTCTTGTCTCTCCTAAACGGGTGACAGAAAAGGTACCTAAGTTTAAAATTGCATGAAAACTAAATTTATTTTACAAAAGATGCCATTGCTATCGATTCTTAAACATAAATATGTTACGTGCTCAAAAAATTTAATCAAAATACATAGCAGAAATTTGAAATACCATAATATGTATGTAAAATATATGATGTGCATGTATACGCTCGGTATCGAGCAACATGGACTCGCAAGTTCAAAGTGATCCCAAAGAGTCAGTTTTCGTAATTAAGCTACCCACATTTATTTATTAGCTTAACATGTTATTTATAAGTGACTAAAAGGAAAACACGATATATTGAATTCTAAATTTACCCCCAAAAACAAATTGTGTACACGCTTCGTGATAACTGATCATATACTACATTTCAGACGTAATCTTCCGTAATAAACCAATACAGACCCTATATTGGGATGCGTGATGTCGACCTTTGAGTGATGATGAACTATTTAGATCAGGACGACACGGACAGTGCTCGAAGGATTAAAGGGAAGCTAGTGATCGTAACCGATAGTGCCATATGCCAGCACCTGTTGTTCAAGTTCCCGTTGTTATGTCTGTCTCTCTCGCTGGTTAAGCTTTTCTTGACAACATCGACCTCTCTGCCCTAGATATATTCCAAATAAAACAGTTTGTTATAGATTCTCATGAAAATGAGAGACGAATAAAACGAGGAAAAGATGAAGAGAGGAGAAAAATGTTAGCAAGTGGGCAGAAGCACATTGCATTCTTGAGCGTTTGTTATTTATCCAGTCATATGCATTTAGTAATTTCTTAGATCATATATGGTTGTAATAAAAGTCTTTCAAATATACGTTTTGTGTCAAATCAACGGAAGAATGTATTTCTTATGCCATCCTAAGCCATGAGGCGCACGACCATGCTAATTCCACGGATTGTAAGATCAATGATCCATACTGCATGCAGCGCGCAATCAACGCAAATCTACCCCAACGGCACCATACTGGCTTTCCATGATATAACAATGTCATTTTAAAATGTAACCTTCTACGCTGGAACCAGTGCTCGTCAAACTGAAGTCAGGTAAGTTAGACCGTTGGGTACACACTAGCACTGGCCCCTGTGTATGAAGACCTATCTGCCCATGGTTACACACTGGCACTGACACCCGTGTATGAAGATCTGTTTGTCGATGGTTACACACTGGCACTGACACCCGTGTATGAAGATCTGTCTGTCGATGGTTACACACTGGCACTGACACCCGTGAATGAAGATCTGTCTGTCGATGGTTACACACTGGCACTCACACCCGTGTGTGAATACCTATCTGTCCTTGTTTACACATTAGCCCTTACACTCGTGTATGAAGACCTACCTGTCCATGGTTACACACTAGCACTGGTCCCTGAATATGAAGACCTATCTGTCCATGGATATACACTAGTACTGGCCCCTGAGTATGAAGACCTATATTTCCATGGTTACACACTGGCACTGACACCCGTGTATGAAGACCTGTCCGTCCAAGGTTACACACTGGCACTGACACCCGTGTATGAAGACCTGTCTGTGCATGGTTACAAACTGGCACTGCCACCCGTGTATGAAGACCTGTCTGTTCACGATTACACACTGGCACTGACACCCGTGTATGAAGACCTGTCTGTGCATGGTTACACACTGGCACTGCCACCCGTGTATGAAGACCTGTCTGTTCATGGTTACACACTGACACCCGTGTAAGAAGACCTGTCTGTCCAAGGTTACACACTGGCACTCACACCCGTGTATGAAGACCTGTCTGTGCATGGTTACAAACTGGCACTGCCACCCGTGTATGAAGACCTGTCTGTTCACGGTTACACACTGGCACTGACACCCGTGTATGAAGACCTGTCTGTGCATGGTTACACACTGGCACTGCCACCCGTGTATGAAGACCTGTCTGTTCATGGTTACACACTGACACCCGTGTATGAAGACCTGTCTGTGCATGGTTACACACTGACACTGACACCCGTGTATGAAGACCTGTCTGTGCATGGTTACACACTGGCACTGACACCCGTGTATGAAGACCTGTCTGTCCACGGTTACACACTGGCACTGACACCCGTGTATGAAGACCTGTCTGTGCATGGTTACACACTGGCACTGACACCCGTGTATGAAGACCTGTCTGTGCATGGTTACACACTGGCACTGCCACCCATGTATGAAGACCTGTCTGTCCATGGTTACACACTGACACTGACACCCGTGTATGAAGACCTGTCTGTCCATGGTTACACACTGGCACTGACACCCGTGTATGGAGACCTGTCTGTGCATGGTTACACACTGGCACTGACACCCGTGTATGAAGACCTGTCTGTGCATGGTTACACACTGGCACTGCCACCCATGTATGAAGACCTGTCTGTCCATGGTTACAAACTGGCACTGACACCCGTGTATGAAGACCTGTCTGTGCATGGTTACACACTGGCACTGGCCCCTGTGTATGAAGACCTGGCCACAGTCAGTAATTTTTTTATTTACCTTGCTTGTTGTACAGTTACATTTTAACATGAAGAACTAACGTGTAATTAAGTTTGACCCCCTTTCCCAATGAGATGTTAGATACACCCCTAGAAAACCGCCACAATTGTTCACACTAAACTGATAAACCCCGGTCAACGAAACAACATAGAAAGGTCGCCAGGCGTTGTGAAGAACAATGTAGCCGCACCCGAGGAAATAACTCATCGTGCCACGCCAAGGCAACGAGATGAAGCTGGGTGAGTGTTCTCTGCTAATCCGATGTGCCATGTTCAATCCCGTTAAAATCCGTAAATATTTCCAGGGACAACGCGACGTCGCAGTGAGTACTAATCAAGAAGGCGCCTCTCGCTGTTAGTTCGCTATTCAAGACATACATGCTACGCAGTGAGACTCAAATAGTTTACTCCAAACAACATAATCTTGGGCTAATGCCAAAAGGTGCGGTATTTATACACAACGCGACTCAAGTATTACACGACAACCGCTCTACAACTGTACCCTTCGTTGAAGAAATATTGATTCGGAGTTAAAATGAGTTTGTTATTTGACGGTGGCAGACTGCAGAGAACAGTTCGTGCGATTGATCGTTAATTATATAATATCAGCGTGCAACTGAAAGGAGAGATAACAGCATGATTTATAGGCGACTGATTGGAGCCCACGGGACACCCGGTGCTACACATGTAGATGACACAACACATGGACACGACTGTCCCTGTCAGTGGGCACATCAACGGAGACCGGCGCTCCGGAGGGAACTACATAAATGCAACAGCTGTTACTGCGTTATACGTGTGCATAGTAAATATCTTATTAAGATGGCATACGAGTCCTGCCACTATTTATATTCATTGAATCGCGTCGTTCAACTAGACCAGGGCAGTGCCGACTACACACGGGTGACTTGGAAGAAAATCGTTTTTGCTTTCACTATATATTCATTACGTGTTGGAATGACACCGTGGACAGTAAATTGGTGAGAAGGACAACGACACAAGATACACATCGATATCGGCTGTCTCCGTATTAGCACAGCCGTAGATTCACCATCGTCAATGGAATGCTTAATGGATTTAAGTTATAGTTAATGTGTTCTTAATAAATACTCCCTGTTCAAGTAAAAGTATAATATCCATGCAAACACACACACACATGCACGTACGCACACACGGACGCACGCACACACATACACACATAATATATATCGTACGTATGCATGTATGTAATATGTATGTATGTATGTATGTATGTATCTATGTATGTATGTATGCTGGCATGTATGTATGTATTTCTCACCTTTCTCACCTTTCCCCGCCTTCTCCCTGTGCGATGTGACGGGTTTTGCAGAGTCTCTTCCACTTCTTCCTGTCCTGAGCCCATTCTTCCTTCATCTGCCATCTTTCCTCACGGTGTCCTGCCATCTCAACTTGGGCCTCCCTCTCGCTCGTTTCCCCTCTATTTTAATCTCCACGGTGGCTTTTATGTCCATCCTTTCTTTTCTTCTTTTCACATGGCCAAACCACTCCAGCCGTCTTCTCCTCATGATGATCCCAGTGCTCTCCATATCGGCTTCTTTCAAGATGTCCTCATTTCTCCGGTGATACTGCAAGCTTACACCCACTGCCCATCTAATCATTCTCATCTCTGTTGTTGCCAGTCGTCTTTCGTCTCTTGTCGATAGTGGCCACGTTTTACAGCCACAGAGAAGTGTCGGCCTAATTACCGTTTTGTAGAGCAGGAACTTCATCTTTTGGGGCACCTTCTTATCACATATCACCCCCGATAGTCCCCTCCACCTAGCCCACCCCTTTGACACTCAGCTCTCAGTTTCCTTACTGACACCTCCCTCCTTGTCTACGACAGAGCCAAGGTACTTAAAGGTCTGTACAATTGGGAGGTTTACCTTTTCCTGAGACCCATACATTTTCATCTTCACCGGCTCTGTGTGCCCCGTTGGCGGGAGGTGTTCCGTCTTCGTTCTGCTGGTCTTTAGTCCACATCTCTCCATTTTTCTCTCCGTTTGTCCAATCTTTCTTCTATCCTACCTCCGTCTGAATCACACAACACCAGGTCATCTGCGAACAGCATAGCCCAGGGTGTTTGCTCCTTGATCTCCTCTGTCATCACGTCCAGGATAATGATAAAAAGTAAACGACTAAGGGCCGACCCCTGGTGTAGACCAACTTCAATCTTGATTCCCTCTGTCTTTCCAGCATTTGTCATGATGCTTGCCGTTCACCCTTCATACATGTCCTTTATTATGTTAATGTAGTATTCTGGTATGCTCTTCTTTCGGAGGCTATACCAGATCAGCTCTCTAAGAACTCTGTAGTATGCCTTCACCGGGTACACAACCACCACGTGTAGACTTCTTCTGAACTCCCTATGTTTCGTTTGGAGTATCCTGAGGCAGAACACATCGACTTTCCCTGTTGGAAACCATACAGTCATTTATCTCCACCAGTCCTCTCAACCTCCTCTCTATCGCACTCTCTCAGAGCTTCAGAGTGTGGCTAAGAAGGTTGATCCCCCGGAAGTTGTTACAATTTAAAGGGTCTCCTTTCTGTTTGTAGATTGGTGCAATCACGCTTTTTCTCTATTCATCTGGGTTACCATCTCTCAAGGCTTGATTTAGCACTTCTACCATCCATTTCTCTCCTTCTCGCCTTCACTTCAACCATCGGCAGTTCATCTGGTCCAAACGCCTTGTTTTTCTTTATCTTACCCATCTGTGTCCGCACCTCCTCAAGTTTGATTTCTTCAATTGGGCCATGTATTGCCTGGGTCCCCGCCATTTCTTGACCTTCATTCTCGACATTTAAGTGTTCATGGAAGTAGTTCTTTCCTCTCTCCCGTATCTCTTCGTCCTATGTGAGTAGTGCCCCATCTTTGTCTTTGACAAAGGCTACCCTTCCTATGTCCGCTGATCTCCTCTTCCTGGTGTTTGCCAGCCGGTATATCCTTTGTTTTCCTTCTTTCCCCTTCAGTTCCCCGTACAACTGCCCGTACGCCTTATCCTTGGCTACTGCAACTGCCCGCTTGCTTTCTTTCTTTGCTTCCTTGTATCTTACCCGATCTTCGTCGTCTCTTGATGCCTGCCATTTCTTGTACCTCTTCCTTTTCTCCGCGACCGCCTTCTGCACCTTCTCATCCTACCACCATGACTCCTTCTTAATATATCTGCCTGGTGTTGACTGTCCAAGCTCCTCTTTTGCAAGCTGCATTATATTTGGATTCACCTCTGTCCATATTGTAGTCCTTTCTTCAGTCTGCGAAGCAGCCAGCTGTTTCTTAACCTTGTAAATGAATGGATCTCTTACTTCTTCTTCCTTCAATTTCCACCATCTTTTGGTTCTTTTCCCTGGTGTCATCCTCCTTCTAGTTATTTCCATGTCCATCACTAGTGTCCTATGCTGCGTTGCTGTAGATTCTCCGGGAATTACCTTGCAGTTTGTTACACCTCTCATGTTGTCTCTCCTTATCAATATGTAGTCAATCACTGTTTTGGTTCCTCCACTGTATGCACGTATGCACGTATGCACGTATGCACGTATGTATGCATGTATATATATATATATATATATATATATATATATATATATATATATATATACCCACACAAATACATATATATTGATGTCATTGTGATTTGAACCAGGGTGGTCATCGGTCTAAGATGTGACCTCAACCAGGATCCACATGAACCATGGGCCATCATTCCAATATGTCACTGCTACTTCCACCATAGGTCATCAGTCCAATAAATTGCTGCCCACGTCTGCCTGTTTGTCCGTCCGACTGTGTGTCTGTCTGTTTGTGTCTGTATGTCTGTCTAGCTGTCTGTGTCTGTATCTCCCCCCTCTCTTTCAGTTTTCTTGTGTGTATATAATATGATATTTGGTTCTGCTCGTTATTTGCGTATTCTTAAGGATATGTTCATTTTTCATGTCATATTCGGACATAAGACGGAGTTGGGGGTCTTTGTTCTTCTCATCGGTGTTTCTTGTACAACAAACAACATCTTCTTCTACGTCAACTCTTAAAATGCATCTTCTCATAGAGTTATACTAAAATGAAACTGAAATATGTTATTTTATATAATATTATGTACAAAACATAAAATATGTCTATAAAATGGGCCACAATTATTCAGCGATTCACAGAGGGATTGTCGGCGAATTTGTTCACTAACAAAAGTTACACCGTCTAGCCGGTTTCGCAGAGAAAGGGACCAAACTAAAAGAACTTGTTTCCTTCTTGCCTGGCTGCCCTTGACATCTAGACCGGGTTCCTCTCCATTCAGTAGAATAACTCTAACAACTACAACTCACCAAAGTTACTTTTCTATTCACTCATCGGCCGTCTTTTACTGAAACTATTATTTGATACTTTGTTGTAGATCCACTAATAGCTATTTATCGTATTTAGTTAGAAATTATGCATAAATTCATTTTCCTTCATGGTAATCGTTATGTGATATTTATAAAATGTTCTTAACTGAGCGCTTTGTGAAAGCTACGTCTTCGAGTCAGTCTGTTTTGTTTTACAATCAATTAGCAAAAAATCTAGCATATCTATGCCATGCAACTCACGTGTATAAATGTGTCGAACGTCTGCGGACAATGGCTAAGTGTCGGCTCGAGGGTCGATGCTATTCTCAGCCGTTATCCGATTTATCAATAAATTCTTCGGTTTATTTTAATAAATGAACGTACTCTTTTGTTAAGCCGACTGCACGAATTGTTTACATTATTCACGTTCACTGCAGGATGGAGCATCAATGAGAATGATTCGCGACTGGATCAAGTAATTGTAGGAGCAACTGTAGCTTTCTGACGGCTTCCTGCTACATCAACGCACAATGCGCGGCAGCTTATAGTCCAAAGCTTATAGTCCAACACGGATCTGTTAGTCGCGCCATTGTACTTCTGGTTTCATAAACGAATTAACACTGAATCGATTGTACACGCGTAACACCAATGGACCAACATGGCAGGTCTTTATTCATGTAATAGTTGTGCCAACAGACATGTATCTACAATACAAATACAATCCATGTAACATATGTAAGTATGCAAATATACACATACACACACACACACACACACACACACACACACACACACACACACACACACACACACACACACACACACACACACACACACACACACACACACACACACACACACACACACACACACACACACACACACACACACACACACACACACACACACACACACACACACACACACACACACACACACACACACACACACACACACACACACACACACACATCGTATATAGTATATATATATATGTGTGTGTGTGTGTGTGTGTGTGTGTGTGTGTGTGTGTGTGTGTGTGTGTGTGTGTGTGTGTGTATGTATATATATATATATATATATATAATATATATATATATTATATAAATACTGGGTGATGGATAAATCAGGAGTTGTGCCAAATAAGTGACCGGGGACTATAAAGGTAGCTTACCAGTTGGAGTGTAGCCAGTACGGGCAGTGCTACAACGACAGTAGATGATCCGTCGGTGAAGTCGTTCCGTCTCTCTGTCTCGTCGGACTACTCCACTCTAGCGAAGCTACGACGACACGAAACGCATGGTGACAATGACAGTATGGAAGACTCTTCTGCGTCAACTTTACCACAGCTACACGGGCAATGAGGCAGAGCTTCGCTGTTTATAACTCGTCAGTTCTACTGACTCCTCCGTAATGATGCACGTACTCGTGTCATGTGAACGTCCACAAGCGGAATGACGACTGTGGCAGTCTACAGGGCGACACCGACAAAGCAGGTCTGACCTCTAGCGGCCGCTCCATCTCCTGCTCTACGCCGTCCTCTTGTTGAAAACGCGCAGCGCCTCTGGGGCGTCCCTGCAACCAGGAAACCCCGGCTTCGCACTGTGAATCATAGAACACCATGCGTATGGATTAAGAATAATATTTTACCTACGTGTTCCCCGCCAAGCATGAGGCCATTTAAGCTAACAAATGACGTTTATTTAAATATAGACGCTATGAATAATGGAAAGGAGGCATTATGCAGAGAGCCTTTCCGGTAACCATCGTGTTATTTCCTGTGAAACAAAACAAAAAGTACTAGTTACTTGTTGAGGCAATGTTACTTATTTACATCATAAATAATTATCAAAGAGTTTGTCACACGTAGCTTGTTATTTAGTTGTGCTATTTGTTTATGACGTCGCCATAGTCACAAAGATGCGGCCAGCTGATTTAATTGTTCCACTTTGCAATTGTTCCACTTTGCAATTAAAAGTGTGCGAACCATCCAAAGTCAAAGGCATTTGCGAGTAGGGACGCCTGTCTCCATAAGTGTTTACTTGTTCCATGTTAACATTTCGCGGGCGCAACATTTAAATTGGAAAAACTAGTTCTTGCTCACTAAACGCAAATTTGGAGGGAGCTATTCAACATATTTAATTTTGTTTTAAACATGTCATATAAAAATGAGGAATACACAACCTCGGTTTAAGTTAAAAGCGTATGAACTTTAACACAGCTGTGGAGTGAAGTGAAGTTTATTTTTTAGATCATCATACATACATAGTAAAAGAAACAGTTTGTACATAAGTAGTAATATAGGTTGATCAGCGCGGATGTATCCGTTTTTCAGTTGACCAAGAGCAAAAGTACCCGGATGTAGGTCAAGGTCAAGATCAAGTACCCGGATGTAGGCCAAGGTCAAAAATCCAAAAATTCTTCGGGCTGAAACAGCGCCACCTAGCGGATTTTTCATGAACTAAAACAGCGCCACCTGGCGAATATATATAACATTCCCCGGTCGATAGGCCATGAACTACAAGTGGTGCCACCTTGTGGATAAGTTGTTAACTAAATGTTCGAGTACTGCCAAAATTGATGCGTATTATTTATACAAATTGGCGCCCCTTTGTGGGAAGGTTACGAACTGAAAGGGAAGTATAAATAACTCCCCCTGACGGATGTCAGTGAATCAAATATCGACACTGCTTAAATTCGTGCCTCTTGTTTCTTTTTTCTCTTTTTACTATAAAAATGGGTCAAAGATGTCATTAAATTGACCCTTCGTGTCTGTTCACTCACTCACCCCCTCACTCACTCATTGAATCACCCACTCACTCCCTCCGTCTCTTTTCTAACATTTTATCTTTTCAACATATTACCGTGGTAACATTTTCGTATTTTAGTGCGTACAATTCATCTCGCCATTCATTTCATTGCTTACATTTGAACCATAAACACCTACATCATGAGCTCATCGACTATTCTACTGGCAGCCAACAAGCCCATACCAACACCGTTCCAGTGCCCAAATTGCAAGATACATTTCTCACGTCGGGACAACTTGAAACGGCACATTGCCAGCATTCACGGTGGACGATCGACAAACACGACGTCACTGGATTCACTTGTCTCGGGTCCCGCTATGACACCAATGTCTCTGGCCCCAGCGACAAGCTCGACATTCGTGTCTCCATCTCAAGTGATCATCGAGCATACAAAGAAGATGGCGCTGGTCGATCCACGTATTTTGGAAAACATTCAACCGCAACGTCCTTCGACTGCTAACCCTATCGAAAGCGTCTTGCAACGACTCGACAAGGAAATGCAAGGCATATTAGAACGAAACGATATACACGAGAGGGAAAAAGTTGTGTTGTATAACCAGGTATTGAGTCGGTACAACGATCTTTCCAACAAACGTGTCCAAGAACCCGTGCGTGTGGTCATCGAAAAAATTCCCAGTGAAGGGGAAAACAAAGTACAACCTGTTAACGAACATGAAGTCGTCGAAAATGAGAGCATCGAAAATGAAATCATCGACAGCGTTCCAAAAACTATGAAGCAGAAAGCACGGCGACTCATCAATAAAATGAAAAGTGCCGTAAGTTGGAACGATTGTGGCGAGATGATGTACAGAAACAAGGCAGTTCCCGGAAGTAACATCGTAGACCTTGTGAATGACGTGCTGAGAAAACGGAAGTCGTTTGAACCGGTGGGATGGGAAACCTTCGCTCGTGGTCTCAAGGAAGTCAACACGCCAATGGATTTAGTTGGGAACTCAGATCGTCGGACTTACATGCAGACAGCATCAGTGGACGATGACATATCAAAGGATACCAGCATTCCATTCGACAGTGGTCGTCGTCGGCATCGTAGACCTTCATCGTCGCGGCGCGCAGTTCATTCGGCGACACCTTTGCAAATCACACGTTGGGAACCTTATTAGCATTACCGATTTGGAATCTACAGGAACAGTGTGCAAGAGACATCATGTCGGGACTATTCTGTCCATTATTTATCAGAAATATATGAAATGACAAATAAAATCGTGTTGGTGCTATGGATGAGTGTTTTTTTTATATAGTTTTCATAGTCATCAAGACACACCTCACTTTTCCCATTTCACTGACAACAATTGTTTTGTCAACGTTATCATGTGGAATCAATTTGTATATAGTTAAGGTTTACAAGATTTTATAAGATTGACACTTTCTCTTGGGTGTCTGAATAAATCATTTCACAAACGCACATATGGTGTCGACTTTTGTTATTGCTTAATTAAGGTAATACAAGAACGTGCATGCCAACATTACTTGGCACTCTTAACAAAATCGAAAACACGACAGTCATTGTTCAATAAATCGTTCCCGAAAGTGTTCACAAACGTCTTCGTAGGTACGCCTCGACTTCGGTGCAGCAAGTACATGACACAGTATTGTCCACATACGTTAGACAGCGGGCACTGAAGCGTTCTCTTGTTGAAAGTCCAAGTCACGCAGTTGCTCTGTAGAAAATCCACGAATTCGTCGTGTCGAGGTGACAAACCATAGGAGTCGAAGTATTCTCCACGTCCGTCTTTTGTAATAAACATGCAGATCCAATGTTGACCCGGTTCATCGCTCGAATGAGCTACCGGATAGGTCGTCATAGGAGTAGTGGGTAACCCGTCTTTAGGTAGTACGCCTCGAACAACGGTCCTAATGTAAGCATCCGCCGCAAGGAGTCTCTCTATCTGTGCCGTATCCATCAGTAATCGTAGACGACGTTTCTGTTGCGGTCAATCTCCAAAACCGTCTCGAATTTTCCGTAGACGACGACGTTGATCGTTTGGTCGAGAGGTTGATTAAAGTGCATCTCGACTCGTAGGTTGCCTTTATGTACCAAATTGAAATGGGTACCGTCACAACAATCTGGTGTGATGTCAAACGCAAATAGGGTGTATCCTTTGCCAAACTCGTCCCGACTGATGTTGTTTCCCTCGTCTTGAAACATCTTTCCCGTTCCAGCAAATATATTACTGTAACTTCTCACGTAGGAACCATCGTTGAAATTAGGCTGGAGTGGTTTCGCCGGAACTTGTTGCCCGTCGACGTACAATGCAAGAAAGTTCAAGTTGTTGTGCTTTACGCGGAACGGATTCTTGGCGAATGTTCCATTGTATGCGTCGTTTTCTACACAACACAAGATATTCTCTTGGGTAAGACACCCAAATAAACGTTTTCGTGACTGTGCGACATGGCACCTCGCGGTATGGAAAATACCTTGCAATCGACTCTTCGCAACGGATACTTGGCCGTTCCCTTTTGTAGCGCTTTGATGTGACCCATCTGTACGGCAGGATTCAGTTTAGCTTTTCGTGCAAACAAAATTGCTTCGACTATGCGTACCTTGTAACTGGCATTGTTACCACCAGCAGCCATGAGTGCAAAAGCATCCTTGCTCTGTACTAGTCGAATTTTCACGTCGACGCCGTTTAATAGATAGCGGTCTTGGAAGAACAGGTCGACGTGTAGACGACCCATCATGTCGACGATTCGTCTACGGGTAATATAGGTCTTTCTTTTTTGCAGCCCCTTGTTTGTGTCGTCGGTGGTATCCATGTGTTCAGCCGTGTCTTTGTACCACAAGGCAGTAGTCAGTTGACTCTTCTTCGCTTCTGCTCCGTGACTCAGTAACGTTTCTATGTACGCTCGATAAGGATAGGTATTCGTTGAAGGTGTGACGAGGGTACCGTTCAAAGACCCGTCGACTTGACTAAACAGAGAATGCATCCAGTTGTTTACTGGTCCAACAGGTGCAGCTTGATCGATGTCGTCCCCGTTTCCTTTGACTACACGTGCTCGCACCAACAGGTAAGTATTGGCCACGTCCAGGTAATCGTCTCCCGATCCGGGCAATAAGAATTCGATAGGAACACCCGTACCTATCGAGGCGACAGGTCGATGCTTGATCCATTGTGCGTGTTCGATACTCGTTTGTGTCGTCGGTAAACTAAACAGGTCAAATTCGCTTTTGACTCCCTCACACGACAATTGGTGGACAAAAGCCATGTCTAGCCGAAGATGTCGTCTCGACGCGTCTTCTGTCGTCGGCGTCTCTTGGCGACACTGGCTAGGGTTCTCGTCGGCTTGCGTTTTATAGCGCGAGGAGCATTGCTTATGCCAGGAGGCCCACTGCTTCCCAACACTCTACTGATCATGTCCTTTCCGGTTTCTTTCACACGCCTCTTTGCAGATTCTTTAATGCTCTGTCCAGAACACACGTCGCCGGCCACCCCCAAACCTGTCTTTAACGCTCCTTTTCCCAAAGCGAGTGCACCTCTTTTTATAAGTGGCATAGCATTTCGAATGAGGCCACCGAACAAACTACCTAGACCGTGACCTCGTTGCACTCTTGCCCCAACAAACACGGGCAATCCATCACCGACTTGTCTGACGTAGTAGTCTTCGTAAGAATGATTACGACTCATGTTTAAAAAAATGATGGTTTGCGTCGTCGAAAGTGAAGTGTTGCCGTCACTCTACCTCGCTCGAATGGTACGCGCCGTCCCGTGTCGTCTCTTATATCGATCTCGATGGTCGTAAATTCTTTGTGCAAGACGGGAACGTATAGTACATTGTCAAAACTTTTTGAAACCACGTCTCCGTGTTTTCCTTCTATGGGTACAACCCTCAACAGAGGGACGACGGTATCCCCGACCACACGTGGTTCCACAACGGTGTAGACGTATAGCGAGTAAAAACCCTGCGCCATATCTACCACAGATTCGGCTTCTTTAAAGTAATAATAATCAGGTCCTTCTTCTTCGGGTGTGGTGTAAACATTCTGGCTTAAACCTAGCAAACGCTGAAGTTTCAACGAATACACTGATAATGAGATGTTTTCTACCATGTGTATAGTTATTTTTTGTGTGATGTCACTGTAGCTCAGTTTTATTTGCTTCTCTTTTATCGGTGACTTTATGATTCTGTTAATTGCACGAGTGAGTGCTTGGGGACTACCGTAGTGGCCTGCCTCGATATTCACCACATTAGGCGTACCATCAGTATTCACGGCAAAATAAACGTCCTCTTCTCTCACGTTGTACCAACTGTGCGGGCATTGAATCTCCACCAGTCCGCACTCCCACTGACCGACTAAACTGATGCGTTGCGGCAAAGCCGTGACATAGTGGGTCAACGTTTTGTCGGGATTTAACTCCATAGACGCGTTGCTGGGCAATGTCAGGTAAAAATCAGACGATATGTTCACCGCGTTTCATAGACGGATTAGGTAACAGGTATCCCAGGCAACTGCTTAACAAAGCAGTCCACAGATTAGAGTTTCCGTCTACTTTAGTAAGGTTGTAGATACTGACCAATATAACGGTGTACAGTATGACGATTTGGCAGAAGAACACGATTTCCGATTTCGGGCACGTTTTTCCAAACATTTTCGTCTGCTGTTACTTCCGGTATCTTCGAGCTCTGTGTTTTCGAATCGAACGTCCGTCGTATCTTCCATGACACGAATGACGGCTCGACTGGTGTGTACTAACCTTTATACGCGACGAGTGACGCCTTATCCAACCAGCTGTTAAACGAGTCGGAATACCCTACCCACTTGACCAGGACCTGTGTCTTTCTTCCTCGCTTGCGCTGCTGCGACACTTTCTCGATACGATAGAGTTTATCCTTGGTCACAACCACTTTCTGTAGTTCTTGTTCGTAAAATGTTCCCTCTATCGGCGAATCTTCATCATCAATCAAACTATAAACAGGCGGATCGGAACGATGAACTGTTTTGACGGTAAATATCTCGTCACTCCAGTTGGTTGGGTAAGTAACCTTTTTTGAATTGTCTCTTGACTTTGCTGATATGCACGTGATCGCCCACTTTTAAAACCGGTTTGACTTTTCCGTGTCCTTCATTTCCGTACAACCTTTGCCAAACCTCTTCTTGATTGATCACGTTCACTTCAGACGGCGCCATTCCAATACTTCTATGATAACTGTCGTTGTACGAATCGACTAGGTGGTGTAATACGTCCAGGTACTTTGACGTCTGGTTTTTCGTGAAATATCTCCACATACGTGTCTTCAGATTTAAACGTTCCACGATACACGCCTTGGTCTCTTCGTTGTGTGTCGTAAAATGGTGGATACCTTTCTCTTTCAAAAACTCTTGCAGTTGCCTATTCAAAAACTCTTTTCCTTTATCTGTTTACAATGACAGTGGGTCATCATTGTCCTTTAGCAACCGACGAAACGCCATCGTGAGTGACGGCCCCGATTTGTTCTTCAAAGGAACAGACCACGCTTTCTTGGAGAACACGTCTATCACGGTCAAAATGAAAGTGTGACCGTCGTTGTGCCGTTTCAAACGTAAAGACTATTAATACGGTTCCCAACGCAAGTGTTGCATCGGTGTGGCCGAATGAGCTGCGCGCCGTGACGACACCGGACGTCTTCGATGCTAATGACGACCACTGTCAAACGGGCTGCTTTTTTCCTTTGATATATCGTCGTCCTCTGACGCTGTCTGCGTGTAAGTCCAACGATCGGGATTACCCACTAAATCCTTGGGCATGTTCACATCCTTGAGACTACGAGCGAAGGTTTTCCATCCTATCGGTTCAAAAGACTTCCGCTTTCTCAACACGTCATTGACGAGGTCCACGATGTTACTTCCCGGAATCGTTACATTTCTGTACATCATCTCGCCACGATCGTTCCACCTTACAGCACCTTTCGTCGTGCTTTCTGTTTCATAGCTTTCGGCACGCTGTCGACGATTTCATTTTCGATGTTCTCCTTTTCGACGATTTTATTTTCGGTAGGTGGTTGAAGTTTGTTTTCGACTTTGCTGGGAAATTTATCGATGGCTACACGCAGCGGTTCCTGCATACGCTTGTCGGAAAGATCGTTGTATCGACCCAACACCTGGTTATACAACACGACCTTTTCCCTCTCGTCCATATCGCTTTGTTCTAATATGTAATGCATTTCGTCATCGAGTCGTCGCAAAACACTCCCTATAGGATTGATCGAAGGAGGTTGCAGTTGAACGTTATCCAAAATACGTGGATCGACCAGCGCCATCTTCTTTGTGTGCTCCATAGTCGTGTAGTTACGACTGCAACAACGTCGTCACCAGCGGGGATAGAAGGGACGTAGCCAAGGGAGCTAGTAGGGCCGCAAGGAAACCACCTTTCTGTAGAATACGTTTCTTCTTATGAAGACCGGTTTTCCTGATGACCAAGGTTCTGAGGTCCTTCTTGTACCGACGCAGTTTAGTCTTGTGAACTTTCTTTAGTGGTACGTTTCCTTTTAATATGTTCTGTGCACACTCGCACAGACTGTGTACCAGGATCCGCTTTAGCGAGGAGACAAAGGCACAACGCGTTTCTCTTCACTCGCGCCGACTTGACGAATGACGAGTGTCACGGCGTGTTTCTATTTATATCTTCGGAAGGTAGGCGTACTGAAATTTGTTTGGTTCCTTAACGATATTAGTACGCAGGCGCAAGTGTTCCTGTGTGGCCTGTCCATAATTTACGCAACTGATGAAAGAGACTAAGATGCACGGTACTTATACTACTTATACTTTAAAAAAATGACACAATATAAGGTTTGAACATTTTATTCGTGTACAACACAAACGTATTTACAGGTCGCACTCCATTCTCTGCAGTTGAATTAATGTCACCAAAGGTCTCATAAAACCACAAGACAGATTTATTTACAGATCATCCTCCATTACTGCCAGAACAATTTGCTTTAATTTGTTTCGCCACTCCCCTGAAAACGGTTCTTGCAACCAACTCCCGATAGTACACAAGTGATCGGACGTCAGGTCGGATAGCTTCAAACCTGCGTCTAACAAAACACTCAACCAGTCTTTCATCACTGCAGTTGAATTAATGGTCTCCACAGCCTCGTCAAAGTGCATATAAATTAGAATGTCATCAGGTAACATACAATCGTGATGAAATTTACCAAGATCGTCTATCTCGCAAGCGAGACACTGTCGTCTCTAAAGTTCGACGATGGCAGATGCTATGTGACGTGCAATCGTCTTCTTCATTTCCGTCGCAGCGTAAAGTTCGGACCAGTGGCGACAGGAGCGGCAGTTGTCACATTGGTTGAGTGAGTAGAAATGGTCACATCGACAGGAGCGGAAGTTGTCACATCGGCCGTGTCGGCGGAAGTTGTCACATCGGCAGGGATGGCAGCAGAGAGAGAGGCTGAAACAGGGTACGGAGCCTAGTGTATCACCTCCACGTGAGTGACGTTGAAGTTTGTGTAAGTATCTCGTCGAGTTTTCTTTATGGTGAGAGACACACGAGTTCCCGTCAGTGAGTTCAATTTGTAAGTCTGCATCGTTTCGTCCATAACAGCAAACGTCTCGGCATTCACGTCTAGGAAAAGAGCCATACACTGGTCGAATAAAGTCAGCCATATAGATCGACCCGTCGCTGTCTCGACAAAGCACATGCGCACCACGAAATGCATGTCATAGGCAACGTAACCGTGTCGTTCGCATTGCAAATGTCCCCCATCGTCGACAATCATACGCTTCTTGCAGTATCTGCACCCGATGTAGAAGGGAGTGTACTGGCGTACTTTGTCGACGAGGAGACCTCTGATCTTGATACCGGCGTCGGCGCTTACCGTTTTTTCTAGAGCTGAGATGTCCACGACGTCTGGTTCCGACGGCCCGGAAGGACGGTTGATCACCGGCATGATGGGTCGGCTCGTCGGCTCGTCCTCGTCGCTCGAGTGTGCCGCATTGCGAGGTCGGTAGTAGGATGTCTTCAACATGATGATGATGTTAGCCGTGCTGTCGTCATGATACGAATGGTAAAATACCGCGCTTATATAGTTAGTAAATGTGCCGAAAAGTCACGTGGGCGTGCCGAAAGATCACGGATTGTAGAGTAGAAAATTCAAAAGCACGGACTGCAGAGTAGAATGTACACAAGTGCGGACTGCATAGTAGTTATTTAGTTCACAAGTTATCTAACAGGGGTGCTTTCAGTTGATGATGATATATCCACCAAGAGTAAGCACTCGACAAAAACAAGAGACACGAATTTTTGCAGTACTCGAACATTTAGTTCATAACTTATCCACAAGGTGGCACCACTTGTAGTTCCCGACATAACCGCTAGGGGGAATTTAGCTTTAAGAAATCCGATAGGTGAAGCTGTTTTAGTGCATAAAAATTTCGCCAGGTGGCGCTGTTTTAATTCATGGCCTATCCGCCATGTGGCGTCACCTAACCGTTGACCTTGACCTACATCCGGGTACTTTTGTTCTTGCTCAACGGAAAAACGGATACATCCGCGCTGATTAACCTATATTACTACTTACGTATTTTGCAGTTTGGATGATCCAGGGAGGCCTGCACTAAGACCTGAGAGATCGCTATCGTACAGGCATCCCTATGTCTCTATGAATACATAATGATTGTTGTCTAGTAGTAGTAGTTATAGTTAATGCTACCTGATTATTCTACAAGTTTTAAACAAATGTGCATTTACAAACAACACATATAACAATGCACTTATAACAGTGCTAATAGTTCTAACAAATGTAATACTACATAATAGTGTCAACAATGTAAATGCCTTATTTTAATTTTCTAACATTTGTATGAGTGTGATTAGAATGTCAATCAAATTATCATTGGTATGATGCAATAATTATAGAGAAGTAAAGATAAAATATAAAAAAAATCCTAAATAATAGTAAAGTACAATTATCTTTTTTACAGGAAAATTAACCATTTCTATGCTTCAGCTGGTATATTCTGTTTGCAGATGTAGCAGTTATTGGTGTCACATTCTGTGTCATATTTACTTATGATATATGTTTTGCAGTAACTTACGAAGTCTTGCTATGAATAGGTGTTAATTTTTTCCATGGCAATTTGTGGAAGAAAGTTTTCTTGTAGCAGATGTGGTATAATATATCTGATACAAAGGCGGCAGTATATTGTATTTGTTTGTTTAATTTGGATATCACAGTTATAGTTTTGTGGGAAATTATTTATTGTATTGGTAAAGTGCCTTTCTTTGTTTTGCTGGTCTAAAGATATTTTCATTAGTAGAGAACATGTCTTGAAAATATTCTGGGACAGTTTGATTTTTATATCTGTAGAAAACTGCATGACAGTTTATAAAGGTCATCTGTTTTTAATAGTTTTAGTAATGGTGTACTGTCTGAATTATATTTACTGTTTGATATAGATCTAATTGCTTTTGAAGTTTGTTTATTCGTTTGTTTATTTTGCCACCCCATGCTAATATACCATAGCTTAGGTGTGACATAAATAGTGAAGAATATATTATCTTTAGGATGTATATTGGTATGCAGTGTTTTAATCTAGTGAGAATTCCACATATCCTTGACAATTTGTTAGCTATATAGTTTGGATGAGGAGACAATATTAAGTTACAATTTATTATAACTCAAAGAAATTTAAATTGTGTCACCCGTTCGACCGGTATGTTATTTTAATATTAGGCATTTCGTGGTTCTTTAGTTTTCTCTGTTTAGAGTAAAAAATCATCATTTTTGTTTTTGCAGCATTCAGTGACAGCTTATTTACTGCTAGCCAGACTGTTATTTTAGTCCATTCTGAGTTTATATTGTTGGATGCAGCCAAGTCATTTGTTTGTCCATTTGTAAAAGTATTTCCTGAACAACTTAGCAAGGTCGTATCATCTGCATACATGATTGGACAACAAATTTGTTGCTAGATCATTAATGTATATTAGGAATAACAATGGCCCTAGAATTGAACCTTGGGGGACACCAGTAGTAATTGTTTCTAAAGGTGATTTGATGTGGTTGAATTCTACATGTTGCTGTCTGTGCAATAAATAGTTTTTAAACCATTCTAGTTCAGTATTTGTGATGCAATAATGTTCGAGTTTGGTGAGAAGGATTCTATAATCTATTGTGTCGAAAGCCTTTGACAGATCCAAAAATATTGCCATTGGCAAGCCTTTGTTGTCAAGATTTAAGTATATTCTGTCAACTAATTCAGTTATTGCTAGTTCAATAGAGTGTTCAGCTCTGAAACAATACTGATTAGGGTGGAGGAGCTTATTAAGAGTGAGATAGTAGAATAATTTAGAATAAACTATTTTTTTCAAAGACTTTGAATATGCATTAATGTATTAATCCTGAGTTGGTTTTTAAATTAACTGAACTATTTTGATTGTGAATAATCATCGTGATCTTACATTTACCCCATATGATGCATGTTGTTTTCTTCTATGATGCATGTTGTCTCCTTGCTATCAAGGGGAGTGAAGTATTAGGTTACACTTATGTTCGGTTTACACGTAGGTTAGCGCACATGCAATTACGGCGGTGGTAGACATTTTAAATGTTTTCATATTGTGGACTTGAGAGAACCCGCTACTTAAACATTACTTCTTAAGAATGACATGCCATTTGTGGAGGGCAGTACAGGGGTTTACATGACGCAAGATCCTGCGTCCAATACGCATAGAAACAGTACCCTGACGCTTGCAAAATAATCGTTGCTTCCTGGGACGCATGCGTATCAATGACATATAACACTTGTTAGTTTATTACCGAATCAGTTCTGTAACTAATTGTAATGTCTTATACAACGCAAGGCTACAACATATTGCACTGAAGATAAATATTACAGTGTACCAAACTGGTTTTTATTCGTGATCTCTCACCTCCATCCTTATCACTCGATTCCCAGTCGCGGGACTCCTCCCGGGTTAGAACGGTATAACAAATGCAACTAAAGATAACAATTACAATATCACAATAGAACATTACATCTCCTTCCTTGTAGATATAATATTAGTAAATTACAGTTAGTGTTGAATGTTCATTGCAATAATAATTGTGAAACTTAGTATAGACCAATCGCAGTAATAATAACAGAAATGTTCGCATGTCAGTGTAGCATAACATGTTACAGTTCATAGACAAAACTGATTACAAATCAAGAATGTCTGGTGCTTTACGAACACGTGTAAATCTGCGAAGGGTCGGCGGATCTTGATTCACGTTCGACTGCGGTGACTGCTCAACACGAACAATTGGCTTGACTCGAACGTTTTGTAGCGCAGGCACCGGTTCGTCCTTTGTTGCATGGTTGTCGTTCGACTCTGGATCACCCCTTTGCTGGGACGCTGATGGTACGATGTAGTTCTCCAACCCTGGACCTTCATCGAGGTCGACTTGATGATCACGGAATCTCTTATAGAATGACGATTTGCGCGTTACACTGCGCCCTCATCCGTCCTGACAGTGATCATGCTGCCTTTTCGCGCGACGATCGTCATCGGACTGGATTCATAAGGAGTGTGTGCTTTTGGTGCGGTATATGGTCGCTTGACCAAGACGGACTCGCCAATCTCCAGATCACAGGGTTTTATGTAGCACTTTCGGTCCGCATGATGCTTCATCTTACGTCTCTGGTCACTGTCGCGTTTGCGTACAATCGACGGGGTCGATGCACGTAGATTGTGGTAGTTTGTTGCGCACTGCTCTCTTCGGGAACAGCGTTGATGGGGCAACCCCGGTTGTTGCATGTGGAGTTGTCCTATAATTGCGCAAGAACGACTGTAGTTCCTTCCTCCAGTTTTTCCTTCTGATTTGGCCGCCTTAACACACTTTTTCATCGTCTTCACAAATCGTTCCACCTCGCCGTTCGCTCGCGGCCAAAGTGGGGTAACCTTCCGATGTTTGAATCCGAGCACGTTGGCAAACGTTGTGAAGTCTTTGCCATTGAATGGAGGCCCATTGTCAGATTTTAGCACCTCAGGGGTTCCGAATGTGGCAAAGAGTTTGTCGAGTTTTGGTACCACCACACTTGTCGCTTCGGATGTAACGGGTTCGACAAATGGGAATCTGGAAAAGTCATCGATGACTACAAACAGTGTGTCGCCATCGACGTGCGCAAAGTCACAGCTCATCTCTTCACACGGGTTGTCCGGTAATGTAGACATTTTCAGTGGTTCGCGACTCATAACCGGTGTGGCTATTTGGCAAGCTGCGCACGACTTGACTCGCGTTTCGATTAGTTTGTCCATACTCGGGAACCTGACCTTTTCTCTCATCAGGGCTTTCGTCTTGACTATGTCGAGATGGCCTCCGTGTGCGATATCAATCGTTTTGCTTTGCAGGGTGGCAGGTATCACGATGCGATTTGATTTCAGCAACACGGTGTCTGTGCAGGTAAGCTAATTTTTAACGTTCTCGTACCTTGACAGATCAGCCAGAGATACGTCAGACGGCGGGTGGTGCCATCTTCCTGATTCGATGCACGTCATAACAGCTTATAGCACTGGATCTCGAGCTGTTGCAAGTTCCACCTCGTTGAGTGTCATCGCCTTCAGTACTGCGTTGCGCGCGACGTATGCCACGTAGTGTTCGGTTACATCAGTGTCGTCACGTTCGTCTGCGGATACAACATCAACAGGGTGTCGCGATGCGTAGTCAGCAGGATTGGATTGTCCAGATTGGTAGATAACTTTGAAGTCATATCGCTGCAGATCCATGAGCCATCGTTCGATTCTCGCTGTCAGCTTTGACGAAGGACTGTTGAAAAGAGTCACCAACGGCTGGTGGTCTGTCACGATCGTGAACTCCTAGCCGTACGTATAGAGATGGAAGGGTTTGATTGCCCAACTTATGACCAACGCCTCGCGGTCAATCTGAGGATATCGCGACTCTGTAGAGGTCACTGGTCGACTTGCGAAGTAGAGTGGTGTTACCTCTTTGGTCTTTGCATCCTTCAGTCAGAACGGCTCCCAGACCGATCGGGCTAGCGTCTACGAAGATCGTCGTAGATTTCTGCGGATCGAAGTACGCTACTAGAGTCGTTTTGGCTAGACAATGCCGTTTTGAGTTGCTCGAACGAGTGTTGTTCATGTTCACCCCATTCCCAGGGTACTGCATCGTAGGTGAGTTTACGCTGTGGACACGTAATCGTAGCGACGTCCTTGAGGAACCGCGAGCAAAATGCAACAGAACTGAGCAAGCTTCGTACTTCAGTCACGTTCTTAGGTGCGTTTACACTTTGCAGAGCCTCGACCTTCTTCGGATCCGGTAACATGCCTTCTCCACTCAAGATATGCCCGAAGAATAACATACTCGGCACACGGATCAAGCATTTGGAAACGTTCACGGTAAGTTGGTTTATCAATCAGCTTTGAGAGCTGATTGATAAACATTGGTGTCTGTTTCAGGCTCTGGTACAGTTAGGGTGTCGAAACTATCACACATGTCCTCTCCTACATAATGCAGTAACATGGCCTTCTTCCGGGTTGCCTCTTCAATACCCATCGCCGCGAACAGGTTATTCAGGCGTTTTTGGTACTTCTCGAAGCGGGTAGGAACGGTCTCCCTTCGAATTCCGGAAAGGTGGGTAGGTTCATAGCCATAGTGAGTATGTGACAGTTCTTTATTTCATGTACAGCGAAATTATACATTCGGACCCGTATTATAGCTCAGCGAAAGTTTCACACATCTGTTGCATTTTCGTTATTCATCAGCGCAACAACATCAACTCATTCGATGTAGATCCCATCCACTCGTCGCCATTGTAATTAATTGTAATGTCTTATGCAACGCAAGGCTACAACAGATTGCACTGAAGATAAATATTACAGTGTACCAAAACTGTTTTTATTCGTGATCTCTCACCTCCATCCTTATCACTCGACTCCCAGTCGCGGGACCCTTCCCGGGTTAGAACGGTATAACAAATATAAATAAAGATAACAATTCTAATATCACAATAGGACATTACAAGTTCGTTTGGTATTTCTTATAACGAGTCCTTCCACATAACCATTCCCGTAGGCGTATGTTTCCCGATTCCCCGCCCTGCGCGTAGTTTTGTGAAACGCCTCTAGGGACTAATTCGCGAACCAGAATACCATTCAAGTCCGTGAGCATATCCGTTCAGACTTCAAGCTTTGAGCGCAATCGCTGTGCGTTTTAAGACTTTCTAATTTATTAGAGCTATAGCAATAAAAACAAAGCGACTTATGAACATTCTTTTATATAACTAACCGCTTGTTATCACCAAACAATTGACGGATCGTACAGCGACAACAGAGATTGTAAGCACTCCGAATCCGACTCCCATCCCGGGGCCGATCGCACCAGTCGCTCGTCCAACAATCGAACAGATTTAATGCCTCAGTGCATTTATGCCATCATTCCACATTGTTTCAGATATACAGTACATTGTTAAAAATAATGATTTCAGGGCACTTTTGAAGCCCAAACAGCGCTCCGGTTTGCGTCAACATTTGCGATTTATCCGTGCAGTAACCGGTACAAGCTGTTTCAAACCGGAGCGAGCGCTATTTGGGACACTATATTCCTGAAACGACGAGGAATGATGGCATAAACGCATTGAGGTATAATATTTAGCCACAACTGTCACAATGCCGAAATTGGGGTGTCACAATTAAGTGTCCAGAAAGTAATGCGCAGTTCCATCTGCTGCCTATTGGCTATTCCAATAATACTGTCATCACCACGGTCAGGTTTCCCTCCACCGACACAAATTCAGAAGCCTTCCAAAGTGACTCGTGGCTTCCTCTATATCCTTAGCTTTGCCTTAGGAGATATCCCAATGTGACATTTACATGCAAGCCAAGATATCAAGCAGACTAGCATATCCTGAGTGAGGAAGGCTGCTTTAACTTCCAAAGCTACATCGATTATCAAGGGAAAACATCAACAAAGAAAGCAGTATATTGTAACAAGGCACTTTATTTTGTTAAGTTCGAGTTAGCATCAAACTAATAATAATAATAACTGGTTTTACATGGGTTGTATAGGTTGTGAGATTTAGAAAACAATACTTACAATAAAAAAGTGCAATAAGTGGGACCCTCATTACTGGCTTGGGACCCCCTAAAAGGAAGGCTGTGTTCCCGAGGACCCTTGAACACAAATATCCAGGTAACCCCCTGGCAGTATCGCAGCGGTAAGAGCTTCGGACTCTCGACTAAGAGAACGCGGGTTCGAATCCTGTGCGGCGGTGTCGAACCTTATGCAAGTTCAATTACTCTACATTGGTTCAGTTCACTCAGCTGTATAAATGAGTACCTGGCTATAGATAACGGTTAATATGTGTGTACGAATTGTCTTCGCGCATTATTTGCAGCGTAGCTAGATGCTTCCCAAAGAAGTCGAGATGATGTTGGATTGAACAGGTCTGCCAGGGAGTAAAGTGTAAAGCGCTTTGAGCAGTCCTGTGGACTGGATACTGCTCTGTATAAGAGCTTACCTTTGACTTACCCTTTACATGCGATAGTAATATGTTATTAATAATATATACACAAGACAGATCGACTGAAGAACTTGTATTTGTGCGAATTCCCTTGGGTTTCGTTGCAGAAGTACACTACAAGAGTGCGGTGACCGCGGGACGGATTGCAGTAGTACACTGGGGTTACGTTACCTAGTTATGCCATGCGTGGCGGCCTATTAGGCTCTTCAACAATGTCCATAGAAATTGTTGCTGACCTTTCTTCTAATGTAACCCTGGCGACTGCGTTTTATGGGATGCGATATCCAATTCAGAAGTATAGAAATATCTAGATGGCCATGAGAAAATAAATTGTTTTATGGAAATCAATGATGGGATAAGCTGATTGTGTATGGTTACCGAGAAAACTCAATTGGATTACAGCTATTACATCATAACAAGACCTAAGATGATACGATAAACCTGACACACCAACCATCAATAATAATGCCTTAATGAGAGTCTCATTGACCATACATTTCTTTACATTTATTTGCTGTATATAATATGTATTTTATGGTCGAATAAATTATTCTGATTCTGATTCAGGTACATATGAACGATTAAATTACATAGTTTTTTATTGTTGAAAGAAATAATGATGTTAGTTGGCGCGAAGGACGTGCAATAAGCCAAGCGACAGAACACAGAACCGGTGATAACAAACACGTGAGAGAATGATTTCACGTAAATGACACATCTCCAACAAGTGTGCTGGCTGAGCTACTGTCCAGTTCTGGTTGCGGAAGGCTATGCACTAGAGAATGCTTTGCTAACTGTGACTTTTTCTTCTTCCCCATGCTCCCTTGTGCGGTCGATCCACACCAATCAGTAACATATTCTGCCTTGCTTCCTAATATAACGACCGCCCTATGTCTCCTGCAATGGTCTTCCGTTCACGACTATTCGTCCTTGCCCCCTCCCCGCAAGATATAGTTATACGCATTCTTCCATCATTTTGGTTTTCCTATTATTCTATCACGCTCTTCAGTTTTTCTTGCTCTTCTTTCAGTCTTTCCTCGTCCATTCTCTGCACGTGTCCTCTCTATCTCAGTCTGCTTCCAACTATTTTCACTTTCAGGTATTTTTTCATTCCAAACTCTTCTTTCGATGGACCTGACCATCACAAGCCCTATTGTCTAGCAATGAGGTCCACCAAACCATCAGCTTTAAGACATTCCATTGAATATTGTGTTGCCATTCTGGCTCTAAATGTGTTTCTTTGCGAAAAAAATATATGCCAAAATTTGTTAAGAGAGAACTGTATACACGTGAAGGAAATTTATTTAGCAGATGTCGTACTTGTAGGTGCAATGCACATATGTAAACATTTTGGTCGGCAAAGCTTGACGAAGAACGCGTGCATGATGCTCATTGTGACGTAGGCAAACCGCAGCGTTAGATCCATCAATTGACCTATCCATCACGTGGCATGTTGCCTAGCAAAACCTCCGTCAAGCCATCAGAAAAACACGGGTGGGTTTGGACATTCCGTCATATATTTTGTTGACATTCTTGTCACAGAAGTGTTTCTTTGTGACAAACACATAAGGAAAATTTTTAAAGTGATAACTATACGCAGGGATGTTTGATTTATGTGATGCCATGCAGCAACAGTAATGTAATTCACGTAGGCTATATAACTTAAATATAAATATTATCAACATTGTTGGCAAAGGCAAAGCTTGGCGGAGATCACGCGCCAAAAAAAACTATATCCAGTACGTCGCGGTTTGCCTACATCACAATCGAATTTTTGCGTGCCAACGTCACAATCGAATTTTTGTGTGTGACGTCCGTCAAGCTTTGCCCACCACGTGTTTTCTGATGACTTGACGGAGGTTTTGCTATACAGCAGGTCACGTGATGGATAGGTCAATTGATGTATCCAGTACATCGCGGTTGGTCTACGTCACAATCGAAATTTTGCACGTGACTTCCGTCAAGCTTTGCCTTTGCCATCAAAGTTGATAACGGTTGTATACGTGAATTACATTACTACTGCTGCATGACGTCTCACAAGTCGCGCATTAATGCATACATTTGTACTTTAAAAAACTTTGCCTTGTGTTTTTGTCATAAGAAACGCTTTTGTGGCCCGAATTTCAACAAAATATACGACGGAATGCATAAACGCACCACGTGTTCGGCATCTATTTTTGATCACTTGACAGAGTTTTTGCTTGGCAACAGGTCACATGATGGATGGATGTTAATTGATGACGTAACCTCCGTCAAGCTTTGTCTTTGCCAACAACGTTGATAACACTAATGTATGAGCAATCACATTATAAGGGTGGCATGACATTTGCTAGATCAAACATTCCTGCATAGAGCTGTCGCCTTGGTTATTCCGTCGTATATTTTATTTAAATTCTGGTCCCCAAAGTATTTCGTTATGACGACAACATAAGACAAAGTTTTAAAGTGACAACTGTACGCGGGAATGTTTGATTTATGAGATGTCATGCGGTAACAGTGATGTAAAGTAAGCTCAAGGATCAGATAATTGATAGAACGACAGCACGGAAGAGGCAGCAAAGTGTGGAAACCTGGTACAAACATTTCCAGCAACTACATGGTAGTCCACCAGACAGAGACGATCATGACGAAGCGTTCTAACCTGTGCATACACAAGTCAATAACTGGCGTCGGAACGAAAGTGATATTGGCGGAGTGGGGGTGGTGAGCGATGAGCGTCAGTTCAGCACTCCGCTGTCGTTGTCGGCGGTTCGGTCAGACATGACATCTGAAGACGGGGGTGCGAGAGTGGTGTGGGGGAGGGTGCTGATTGAGATTTGTTCACGGTGACGTTCTATATTTTGCCTTACACTTCCGCGCTGTCGGATATGACATCGCAAGACGGGGGGAGGGGGGTCTTTAACATTTCCCGGATACTACATTCTCAATCTGGCCATGAACAAACAACCGGTGCATGGGTGTTGTTGAACATTACTCCGAAGAACCAACTGGAATGGTGATCAACAACATTACAAAAATCTCTGTATTGGTGAGCAAAGCTTCCCTCTCGTAATATTGGTATCAAAGAAGTGATCTCTTGTTTATAGAGGTCAGCGTTGACGCGCTATTCCAAAGCGATGTTTGTATGCAAATACGAATGCCACCTGACCGGTGAATCGGCGATAGGATCCCCTGGCGGCTGCCGGAAATATTATAATGAAAATATTTCGCGAAGTAACGAAGTAAAAAGTATTGTTACTTTAGATAAAACTACTTCGTTACAAGTAAAATACTTTATTAAAATTGTACTTCTTTACATGCCGATTACTTGAAAAAACTATTTAAGTATTGTAACAAAGTAGTTGTACTTCGTTACATGTCACCACTATATATACCATGAAATACATAGTTGTTTTTAGTGAGAAGATTTTGTATAACTTTCTTTACAGTATCTTCATCTATATTTTCAAAAGTAAAAATATAATTTATTTGTTTATTTAGAAAAGAAGGTTTTGTTCTCTGCATATTTAATATATTCTGCTATAGAGTGATCTATATTTGTAAAATATTTATTAAATTTAGTTGCAATATCTTTTTTGTATCTGTTATCATTAAAAAGTAGTGGTAATTTATGCTGTGTAGTTTTTGTGAGAGAAATTCATTAATATTTTTCCAAGTGTTTTTTGTATCGATTCTGAATAGATTACAATTGTGTTCAAATTACATTTGTTTTGCTTCACGAATGGTTTTCTTTAATATCGTATTATACGTTTCGAGATTAATGTTAATAGTTTCGTAATTTAACGAATTTGGGTTTGTTAATTTTAATTGTTTGTATAGTTTGTCTCGATACCGAATTGATTTAAGTAATCCTTGAGTAATCCATGTTGATTTTATTTTATTTTATGAAATCAGGTGCGTTATTGATAGTATCTGATACTTTTTTTGTCTCGCAAATTCGTGTTGTATCCTGATTGTGTGTATATTGTATTGTCCACGTGTGTTGAAATTGTGAATGCTGTTGTTCTGATGAAGCGGTAACCAGGAAGTTGGCAATGTACGAATTTATAATACAGTTTTGGTTCTTGTTATTTAAATATGTTCTATTTTTAATAATTTGAGACTTTTAAACAGTGGCTCAGTGTGAACATTATATTTGCTTTCATTAATAATTCGGACAAGTTTCTGTTTGGAGTTTCAGAATTATGTCCCTTTTGTAACCCTTAGCGATTACACCATAGTTTATGTGTGCCAATATCTGTGTGTTATACAATATGACTTTATATTAAGATGTAATAACCGTTTTAGGTTATTTAAGACACCTAACGTCCTTGAAAACTTTTTTTGAAATGTTGTCAATGCGATTTTCCAGTGATAGTGTTCATTAAAAGTTATTCCAAGAAAATCTAATTCTGCAACTCTTTCAATATATATTATTGTTACTTGTGGTTAATAATAGGGAAGTCACACTTTTTCTTCTGTCTGTTTTAAAAAGCATGTACTTGGTTTTGCTTAGGTCAAGAGACAATTTATTAAGTTTTAGCCATTCACTAATTTTGTCCAGTTCTGTAGTCATAGAAAATTCAACATTTTCATTTTTTTCTCGCTTTGAAAATGGGTCAAATGAACTTGACAGGGTGGTATCATCGGCACACATTATGAAATTAAACTTTTGACTGGCCTTGGCAAAATCATTAATGTATAAAATAAAAAATTGTAGGCCTAAAATTCAGCATTGATGTACGCCTTGAAATATTATTAAATTCTGATTTAATATAATCTATTTCAACATATTGGTTTCTGAGTTTTTTCTAATTAAACGTAATGCTACTCCTTTTATGCCATAATATTCTAATTTATCTAGTGATATCTTATGGTCCAGGGTATCAAAAGCTTTGGAAAGGTCCTGATAACTATTTATAGGGATTTCATTTCTATCCATGTGTAATAGTTCTATCGATTAATTAAAAGACAGCAAATTCAGTCCTATGTTCTGTTATAAATCCATAAAAGTTTTCGAAGACATTTTGCGTTTTGTAAAAGGAATCCAGCTGGATGTATATTATCTTTTCAACTACTTTTGACATAACTGGTAAAAGCGCTATTGGTCTGTAATTGCTGAATTGGGTATTGTCACGTTAAACAAATGGAATTGCTTTATTGGTTTTAAGTTTACCAGGGAAGGTACCAGAAGCTAATGTTTGATTTGTAATTAGTGTTAATGGTTACATCACCGCAGGTTTATCTAATTTTCCTAATCGTGTATATTTTAATAAATGTAGGTGATGGTTCTCATGTGTCGTTGTAGAGCGTTATCTCTGTAGTCAGGTGTCTCTATAGTCAGGTGTTACTGTAGTCAGATGTATTTATAGTTGGGTGTCTGTATAGTCAGGTGTTATTATAGTCAGGTGTTATTATAGTCAGGTGTTATAATAGTCAGATGTATTTATAGTCGGATGTCTCTATAATCAGTTGTTGCTACAGTCAGATGTAATCTAACCCAACACACGAAGCCGTAGGTACGCCGCTCGTAAATATGACGCGGCAATACATTCAAAGATTTGTATTAAATGAAAATGAATATCTTGAACAGTTCTGTCGACAAACGCCACAATAAATGTTTGCCATCTTTACTGCCCCGTCGTATGAACCAGACGGCAGGATGTGCTTGTAACGGCGAGTTATACGCCTACGTTCACCGAACCGTTATGGCAAACATCCTAGATAACCATATGCTACGCAAGATGGCCGCGATACAGCACCCACTCTCTTCAG
The DNA here is from genome assembly GCA_963995525.1 of Escarpia spicata. Classification (NCBI taxonomy): domain Eukaryota; kingdom Metazoa; phylum Annelida; class Polychaeta; order Sabellida; family Siboglinidae; genus Escarpia; species Escarpia spicata. The sequence continues at coordinate 34,129,166 of OZ023210.1, forward strand.
CTATTCATCAACTCTATCTTTTGACAACAACCCACTGTATCCGTTAACGATGTTCCGTTAACAAGTGTGCCATTATAATGTACTACTTAATAAAACAAGCAACAATACCCGTCACCTGACAGGGTGCACTGGTAGAAGATAGTCGTGAAAGTTGACCTGGCATGTTAAGTATGTGTGTGCTTGTGCTGCCACGAGTAACGTTGTCCTGGTATTATTGACATTGTTGCAAGTTTTAAGCAGTATAGTACTTTAATTTTACTTCTACTTTTATTGTGAACATATGTGGATTACTGCAACGTCGACAGTTACAGCCTGGACATTGGTAGTTTACCGGATTTTAATGATTGTATAAGACATTGTTTTGTAGAATTGGCGCCATCTCCAGCGAACTGCGACGGTCACCATGATGATCGCTTATTCTAGCAGTCAGCTGATGCAAATGTTGCAACATGACTCAAAACAATTGGGTATTTGCCACGCTACACCGACCCACACGGGACCACTGGTGGTCAAAGACAATGCCTGTGATCTCAGACAATGCCGTATACCAGCATGAACATTACTGGCCTAGTGGCGGACTTGGACCCAAATAGTGCCCGCTCTACCCAACAACAACCCCTCAAGCATGGTCCATCATTTATCAAGATTCTTTCCATGAACTGCAATATTATGAAGGACAATAAAAAGAACTGCGAATTCCGTGCCATAGTTGATCAACACCACCCACGCGTTGTTCTAGGTTCAAGATTGACAACACATACCCGACCTACAGCCTCGACCCGACCAACTATACACTGAAGTACATAGGACCGCACCAGAGACGGAGGAAGAGTGTTCTGCGACATCCGAGAAGACATCCTGGCCACATAGGAGACGGAATTATCCAAAGAAAACGGACGGAATCAAGAGAGGAATCCCTGACAGAACTGCACACCATTGTAGACGTAAACATCCAAATGCCATCGTCGTAACATGGGACACCAACGAAGTCCCGAAGCACGCATATTGGACATTTACAAGAAGGGTGATAAGGCGAAACCATCTCATTATAGACCGGTTTCACATAGTGCATCCCATGCAAAATAATGGAACACATTGTGTGTAGCCACGTCGGTCGCCATGCAGATTACAACAACATACTGCAACCGAATCAACATAGCTTCCGGAAGGGCCTGTCTTGCTAGACGCAACTTGTCAGTACCGTACATGAATTGGCCTACTCCATCAATCAAAAAAAAGCAAACACATGTCTTCTTCCTGGACTAAAAAAAGCGTTCAACAAAGTGTTACACTACAAACTTCTCCATAAAATACAGTACTACGCGATCAGTGGGAAAAAAACAATTCCTGGATCCATGTATTTCTCAGTTCTCGCAGTCAGCAAGTTGTCGTCAATGGACAGACATCGCCGTCAGCTGGCGTCCTCTCTGGAGTCCCACAAGGAACAGTGTTGGGGCCAATGTTGTTTTTTCTGTACATTATCGACATCACAGAAGGAGTGAACTCACAAATACGCTTATTTGCTGATGACAGTATTGTTTAGCTGACCACTTAACACTTGAATCCGAGCTGAACAAACTTGTCTATTGGACAAAAACATGGTAGATGGACTTTAATGTATCAAATTGCACCGTCCTCCCTGTCACCACCAAGAGCAAGCCATCGATCTATGATTAATTCTAATTCTAATTCTAATTATCTACGTCGTAAGGAGCCACTGTTGGCTATGGTTTACGACGGGGTGGGTGCGTATGGTGTTATTGAGTGTTTGAGCCGCAGGATAGGAGACTGAAATCGTTTATGGTCTCAGCCTGGACCTGCGACTCGTTTAGTTTATTCCAGTCTACTATTGTCTTTACGAAGTATGAGTTTTTGAATTGGTCGGTGTGGGATGCAGGTACTATATAGCACCTGGTGTTATTGGTTGTTAGGTGTTGTACAAAGTTTGAGGATACGTGATCTGGAAAATGTTTGGGTTGGATGCGTCTTTTATTTATTTTTTGGGGGCCGAAAGTATGTTTCTGCGGGGATGGCTGGGAAGATCCCTCAGCTATTTTGTACATGTATTTGAGTCGTAGATCCCGACGTCTGCTTTGTAGGGTATTGAGTTTTAGGTATATTAATATGTTTGTCATTGATCCTTCATGTCTGGAGTGGTAGTCGCCGGTAATGAAGCGAGCAGCACGGTGTTGTATACGCTCTAGTTTGTCTATGTCCCCCTGATGGTATGGGTCCCACACTATGGCTCCGTACTCTAAAGCAGCGCGCACAAGGGCAATATATGCGGTCCGTTTGTTGTTTATAGGACAGTGTCGTATGTTACGTCTTAGGAAGCCAAGTGTTGAGTTTGCTTTTTTAGTTGTTGTTGCGATGTGGGAGTGCCATTTAAGGTCGTCGGAGATAGAGATACCAAGATAGGGATTACAGTTTACACGTTCTAGGATGATGTTATTTAAGGTGTAGAAATATGAATATTTTTACATGTCAAAATACTATTTATGCAATGTGATGTGGATAATCCGTCAACGATTCGTTGTCACGATAATCTACCAATGTTCCGAATTAGGTAAGCACCCAGGATCAAAACGAGGCTGGGTGTGGACTGTCCCTTTGTGTTGGAATCTGATAGCAGTGAACGTCTTTGCCGTTTCAACACAAAGGAAGATTTATTTCAATCAAGTTCTCGAGGTTAGTATTGTTCAGCGTTGTTCATACTATACTTCGATCTTGTGTATGCAATTTCGTGCGTGGTTTCGCGGATTAGTACTTTGATAATCCTTGAATTATACTGCATTAAAATTTGCTCGTTTACCCCGAATTTTTTCCTTTGTTCGCCGCCATTTTTTAAGCCGTCGATCTTTTTAATTCCTCTTATCATGTCCGCTATGGACTGCCCCGCCGACCTCTTAGTGATTGGTCACAGCTTCGTTAAACGTTTACAAGCATCGCTTTTGCATCGTAATGGTACGACGCATGTTGTGGGGGCAGATTTAGGGGTTTCCGCGCAATATTCGAGTGTGTTTTACCACGGTGTGGGCGGACTTAAGATAGACGATTTGCTGGCCGAGTTGCCGCTGATCAGTGAGCTCGGCCCGCGAGTGGTTATTGTCGACATCGGCACTAACGATTTGTCTCATGCCGGTGTCGTGCCCAGTCAGCTTGCCTCCCGTATTGTCGACTTCGCCCAGCGCGTGTTGGCAGTCTCTTCGGTGACGGAAGTAGTCATTTGCCAGGTTATGCCGCGCGTCGCAGTGCGCCCGCCCTGGCGCCAACAGCAACGGTATCCCGCGCGTGCCGATTTTAACAACGCTCGGTTCGTAGTTAATCGTACGCTGGATGCTCTGACATCGGACCTGCCCCATATTCATTACTGGCGACACAGGGGTATGCACACTAACTGGGAGCAATATTTTGATCATTTTGGGGTTCATCTAAACAAAGTTGGGATGCGCAAATATGTGCGCTCCATTCGGGGGGCTGCCATATTTGCTGCCACACAGTGGTAAATGCTCCACTCCTTTCAGTACAGCCCATCTTCTTCTGGCTTTCCCATCACTGTGCTGGAAATGTATATCACAGTACAATTTTGCCTTTGACAGTTTGTCTCCACCATGTGGTAATTACTGCATTTTGGTCCTTAATACTGTCACTGTCTGGGGGTTTATGTTGGTTGCAGTATGACTGGCTTTCGTTCAATCTTCTCACTGTTTGCCACAATTGTATTTATATACGCTTTCTTCATTTTAATTTACACTATCTATGGGAACCCTAACAGCAGTAATCACCAATACAATTCCCCCGTGTTTGATTGTTGTGTTACGGTAGTGTTACCAGTGCTACCACACACTGGGGGGGGGGGGGGTCGATTGGTGTAGCCCACATGCTTAGTAGCTCCTTTGTGCCATATAACTTGTGGGGGCGCTGTGATACAGGCTGGTTGCTCTGTTTGTCCCACTATCTTATGATCCGTGTTGTTTGTGGGCGTGCTGTGAATCAGACAGATTGCTCTGATGGCCCCACTATGTTATATTACACGTTTTGTGGGTGTGTCGTGATACAGACTGCTTGCTCTGATGGCCCCACTATCTTATGATCCGTGTTTGTGGGTGTGCTGTGAATCAGACAGATTGCTCTGATGGCCCCACTATGTTATATTACACGTTTTGTGGGTGTGTCGTGATACAGACTGGTTGCTCTGATGGCCCCACTATCTTATATTACATGTTTTGTGGGTGCGCCGTGATACAGACTGATTGCTCTGATGGCCCCACTATCTTATATTACATGTTTTGTGGGTGCGCCGTGATACAGACTGGTTGCTCTGATGGCCCCACTATCTTATATTACATGTTTTGTGGGTGTGCCGTGATACAGACTGGTTCCTCTGATGGCCCCACTATCTTATATTACATGTTTTGTAGGTGTGCCGTGATACAGACTGGTTCCTCTGATGGCCCCACTATCTTATATTACATGTTTTGTGGGTGTGCCGTGATACAGACTGGTTCCTCTGATGGCCCCACTATCTTATATTACATGTTTTGTGGGTGTGCCGTGATACAGACTGGTTCCTCTGATGGCCCCACTATCTTATATTACATGTTTTGTGGGTGCGCCGTGATACAGACTGGTTGCTCTGATGGCCCCACTATCTTATATTACATGTTTTGTGGGTGTGCCGTGATACAGACTGGTTCCTCTGATGGCCCCACTATCTTATATTACATGTTTTGTGGGTGTGCCGTGATACAGACTGGTTCCTCTGATGGCCCCACTATCTTATATTACATGTTTTGTGGGTGTGCCGTGATACAGACTGGTTCCTCTGATGGCCCCACTATCTTATATTACATGTTTTGTGGGTGTGCCGTGATACAGACTGGTTCCTCTGATGGCCCCACTGTCTTCTGATTTTTTTTACAATACATCATCAAATATATTACCTGTAATGAGCCTGAATTCTACAGCAAACTTGTCAGTTGTACACAATCAATTCTATTATCAGGCAAGTTCACCGACACATTCTTTCCATTGCCACTCTTATTCCACGCTGCAAAATGCACACTTACCTTCCATTCGGTCTTAATAAATGTAATTTTATCTCTGTTTACATATATGTGTGAGTATGTATGTGTGTATAGATTTATGGAGTGTTTGTGCGTGTATCTATATGGATAGTATGTATGTATGTATATATATATATATATATATATATATATATATATGGGTGGATATATCTATGTGTATCTATATACATTTTCATCTAGAGGTTATATCACCTCATACTGCCCGTGGGGCGTCCACAGGATTATATACCATATTGGTCCATCCTGTTATGCAGGTAGATAGTGGGTGAGCTGTGATACTGACTAGTTTGTTGCCATGGTTTCGGAGAAAATGGATGTCGTTCCTGCCCTTTGTTTACTACTTTGTAGTATGCCCCCACGCGGACGTCCGCCGAAACCGGTTCGGGCCATGGTGCGACCGCCGTCCCAACGCCTTGCGGCCAGGAAACGCTCTGTCGAGTTTGAACCGCCCGTGCCAGCCCCCCCTGCTCGCCGACGTCGCCCTGTTTCTGCCGCTGCGGGACGTCCGGAGGATTTGCCAGCTACGTCGGACAGTGTGCCGGTGACAACTACCAGCACTGCTGATATGGTAGCCATTGTCACCCGGGAAGTGATGAAGCAATTGCGAGAGGACAGGGATGCCACGCGTGCCCATGTTGTCACACCCCCTGTGCCCACTCCATCGGTAGATGTCGCCCCGGAAGTCGCCTGGTCGGTGCCAGACCCCACCACTGAGCAAGAGACTCCCATGGACTTTGCTGTCGCTGGTGCTCTCAGCACTTTGATGGACGATAGGGGTGAGCCCGCATCTCACTTCTCCGTCCCTCTCCACTCCACCACTTTGGGGGCTGACCTTCCGGAACGCATTAAGGCCAAGATATGGGCCAACGAATTTGTTGAATTTTTCGATCTGACCCATATCCACCATACCCAACCCCAACAAATGGCTGTTTCTTCTGGTGACTCTCACCGCGTCTTCTCTTTGCTGCCCCAGACCAGGGGAAGGCAGATTTCCACCATCGACCAGTGGACTTCTGCCTTCTTGGTGTTTGGGGCAATATATGCCCAACGATTTCCGGAAGCAGCCCCCGGGTTGTTCAAATATTGCGATGTTGTCCGTGATATTGCCGCCACCGGTCCACCGTTGGCCTGGCGGCAGTATGACACACGATTCCGGTCGCTCCGACAATTTGATCTGGCCGGATTCCCCTGGGCGCAGCCCCGGTGGGATTTATTCTTTTCTTGCATGTATGCCAAGGATGTTCATGGGGGGTCAGCTCGTGCTCCAGGTCCCTTTCCCAACAAATCCCGTCGCCCGCAGTCCTTTCCCGTTGGCTACTGCTGGCAGTACCAACGAGGGGGTAAGTGCCACTCCCGCTTGTGCAAATTCAAACACGTTTGCGCCAAATGTCATGCACCCCATCCGTCCAGCTCATGTCGAAAAATCATCACTCCCAACACCAATAAATCCTAAACGCTTACATCAAGCTCTCCTTGGTTATGACCAGGCGGAAGTCACCTTTCTGGTCAATGGTTTCATCCATGGATTCAAAATTAACTATTTAGGTACCCCTTCTCTCCTTTCCACTCATAATCACCCATCTGCTTCAGACCACAAGGCTATAGTTGACACGAAACTGACAAAGGAGCTTTCGCTGGGACGCATTGCTGGCCCATTCATCTCACCACCATTCACTCCCTATCAGTCCTCCCCGCTTGGGATAGTTGCCAAGAAAGAGCCTAACGCATTCCGTCTCATTCATGATCTTTCTTATCCAGCGGGTAATTCCATCAACGAAGGTATTCCAAAGGAATTCACTACTGTATCTTATGAAACTTTAGATCATGTCATAGCTTTGTTGGGTCAGTTTGGCCGAGGGGCTCTGGTGGGGAAGACAGACATTGAGGATGCATTCCGCATCATTCCCCTCCACCCGTCATGCTACCATTTGTTTGGGTTCACCTGGGATACCAACTTCTACTATGATCGTTGCCTACCAATGGGATGTGCTGAATCGTGTCGCCTGTTTGAACGGTTTACTTGTGCGTTGCAGTGGGTCCTGCAAAGCAGGGGTGTCATGGCTGTTAGTCACATATTAGACGATTTCATCTTCATCGGCCCCCCAAATTCATCTCGTTGCTTTCACGATCTCAACCGATTCATGGCTCTGGCCAAGGAGCTTTCTATCCCAATCAAGCATGAGAAAACCTGTCTCCCATCTACGCTCATCACTGTTCATGGCATTGAACTCGACACGGTCAAATGGGAAGCTCGCCTCCCCCAGAATAAAGTTCAGAAGCTACAGACATCCCTTGCCGTCATGCGGAAATGCCGTTCTGTGACATTGCACCAACTCCAATCCGTGATTGGGCTACTCACATTCGCAAGCCGCGTCGTTTCCCCCGGTCGTGCGTTCATCCGTCGCCTCATCCATCTTACAAGAGGTCTTTCTAGACCTAACCATCATATCCGGTTGACGGCTGAGTCGCGTGCTGACTTGGCGGCCTGGCATTGTTTTGTCTCTTCATTCAATGGAGTCACAATGCTCATCGATAGTAATTGGGTTTCATCGGATTCCATTAAGCTGTACACTGATGCTGCATCTACGCACGGGTTTGCTGCCGTTTTTGGTTCCAGATGGGTTAATGGTACCTTTCCGGAAATCTGGGATAGTTACAACATTGCTGTATTGGAACTCTATCCTATCGTAGCCGCTTTGGAGCTTTGGGGACAATGCATGGCAAACCACTCAGTCCTGTTCCTCACTGATAACCAAGCTGTGGTGGACGTGATCAACAAGCAGTCCGCTACTTGAGTTCCAGAGTCGAAAGAAGAGAATAGGTCATGCGTGGTGGTTAGGAGTTGTGTTTCGCAGGAGAAGCCTGCTCTGAAGCCATGGTTTAGGTGTGTTAGGATGTTGTGCTCTTCTAGGTAGGTCATGATGTGGCGGTAGATTATGTGTTCGAGAATTTTGCATGAGACCGATGTCAGTGAGATGGGGCGGTAGTTTTCTGGTACGTGCTTATCTCCTTTTTTAAATACAGGTGACACATTTGCTGTGCGCCAGTCTGACGGTAGGTTGCCTGTGTCTATGGATCTCTGGAAGATGTCTCGGAGTGCAGGGGATAGGGTGTTGGCACAGTTCTTAAGGACAGCATTGGGGATCTGGTCAGGGCCACATGCTTTATGTGGTTTAATGGACTTGAGTAATTTACATACTCCGGTGGTGTCAATTTTAATGTCACATATATTGGGGTGTTGTGGGGGATCAAGGTGTGGGGGCGCAGATCTGTCTTCTTTCGTGAAGACACTCTGGAACTGGTCCAGGAGGATCTCAGCCTTTTCCTTACTGTTACACACCAGTGATCCATTCTTTTTCAGGGGAGCTACTCCGATGTTGTCTTGTTTTCTACTTTTGATATAGCGCCAGAATGGCTTTGAGTTGTTTGTTTGGAGGCCTGTGGTGATGGTGTTATTAATAAAGTCCCATTCTGCTTTACGCAGACTTCGTCTACATGTTTTCTGTATGAATTTGTAATTTTCCCAGTTGTTTGTTTTCTTAGCTTTATTGTACAGTCTTCTCTTTCGCTTTAGTAGTCTTTGTAGCTTTCTGTTTAGCCATGGGAGATTGCACCGACTGGAGCTGAGCTTTGATGGGATATGTTTGTTGATAGATTTCGCTAGTGCGTTTTTGAAGATTGTCCAAAGAGTTTCTGTGCATGCACCTAATGTGTATTGAGTCTTTATTTCATTAGACAGGGTGATGAAATCAGCATTTAGATTGTCCCAGTCAGCGCGAGTAAATTGGAAAAAATTTCTTCGTTGTTTGTTTTGGTGTTGGACTCTTATATCAAAGTCTGTGACGATGATGTCGTGGTCTGATATCCCTGGCACAGAAGCAAAGTTTGTCACTACAGTGGGATTTGTTGTAAAGATTAGGTCTAGTAGCTTGCCCTCTCTAGTGAATTTGTGTAAGCTGCGCACTTTCTGTTGTGTCAATGAGGGCTTGTTGGACGGATCGCTCTGGTGCGCACGTTTTCACAGTGCTTGTTTCCCATAGTATATCGGGACAATTAAAATCTCCACAGAGGATTATTTGTTTTTGCTTCGAGTTTGTTGTGATCTTTGTCAGGGATTTATTTAGTTCACGTATGGTTTTGTCGCAGCGTTGCGGCATGTAGAATGAGCCTATTAGTAGGTTCTTTTTGTTTTGGAGTTGTACTTTGACCCACATGATTTCGCAGTCGCTATTCAGGTCTAGTTCAGTAGAGGATATGAGGTCTTTCCGTACTAGCACAAAGACACCGCCTCCTATTGCGTTGCGGTCTTTCCTGTAGGTGGTGTAGTTATCTGGGAACACTTCATTGGACTTTATGTTGTTACTAAGCCAGGACTCACAGCCACATATAACGTCTGGTTTTATGTAGTTTATGGATGCTTCCAGGTCGGCTCTTTTGTTAATTATGCTACGACAGTTTATGGTCATGACGCGTAGGTTTTTTTTCTGTGGAAGATCAAATACTGATGAACTTCCTCTGGAATTTGTCGATTTTGCTTTTTTTGAAGAGTGTGAGGAGCTATTGGGTCTTCTTGTTGCTTTGTCTGATATGTGTTGGTTCGACTTGGGGCTGCTGGTGAAGAGGGGTTTGAAGGTCGGGGAGAGCGATTCAAGCGTAATATTCTCATTTGCAATGGGTTCATAGAAACTTGGGGAAATTTCGAAGCTTCTGAATGTGAAGCTTGATACATTAAGTGTTTGACACTTACAGCATAACCACTGTACGTTTGAGCGTTGCAACAGGCTGTAGTCTTTAGTGCACATTTCTAGGCATGACCGGTGGTACCATATGCTGCATTCATCGCAGCATACGGCTTCTTCATTGGGTGACCATGATACAGCAAGCTCACAGAAGCCGCAGGGATATTTGGGGAGTTGTCTTGGGCCTGGGTTTGTTTGTACGTCGCCTGAGAGGAAGAGGGCGAGTATTGTCAGTGTCTTGTTACTGTTTGGTTTGGGCCACATCAGATGGGATGAGTTGAAGGAATGGCGTGAGAACGCATATATTCCATTTATTGAGTCAGTTTCAGAGGCATCGAAGGATTGTGTAAGGAATCGATTTGTGGCTAATATGAATAAGAGCACGAACAGGGACCCTTGGAACATTGTTGGTGGATTGTGGTTGGCGCGCAGGTGAGTGTCGAAAGGGTGGTATAACCAGTGTCGGTATATAGTGACTGTTAATATTTGGAAATAAGATTGAAGTGGTGTGCTAAAGATCCAAGTTGAATAGGCTGCGGCGCTGTTTCAAAATTACTAGTAATTTTAAGAGTGCATGAGTATCAAGACGTTGGTGTGGTGCGAGTGAAAATGTAGGTCTTCGCCTTGCCTAGTTGGGCCCCAGGGCGATACTGGGAAGACGTCTTGACGGAGAGCCTGTTAGTAGAAAGTTTATTGTTGTGGGTACTGTTTTCCTTCTGTTAATAATGGCAGCCTGTGATCAAAGTGGATCTCTACAATTGCGTACGATGGAACGATTACGGTTTACGTTATGTTGATATGGAAATAGTCGTGGTAGCGTAGCCGTGGTGGGCCCGTAGGCGTAGCGTTATCGTTGCTAGGGGACGAGATTACATACGTAGTGCTTGTTGGCCGACTGTGGGCGACTTCGTTATATTGATTGCTTAGGATTAATGTTTAGTTTAAAATATGGTTTGAAAGTTACTATCTTGAGCGTGCTTGGTGGGATTTAGTGGCACTTAGCTGTTTAGTAGACCGGTTCGTGGCTTCTTCGGTGTTGATTTGTAATCCAAGATGGCGTGTTTTGGCGGGAAGTCTGCGGAGGTGACCACTTGTTTAAAGTTGTTTATTTTGAATCTAACATATACTTGACGTTGGTAATTTATGCCTATTTGGATTTAGTGAGACTTTAGTGTCGTTTGCTGGAGTCTATAGTATTTGATCGAGAACGTAATTTTGAATTTCGAGTAAAGTTTTAGAGCCGATGTTGAGAACTTGTTTTGTATTATCACGCATGCGCACTCCATGTTCACTTTACTTTACTTTACTACATGGAGAACCAACAGATCCCACGGACTGACCATCAGGACTACCTGGGTGTAACCATCGACACAAATTTATCTTGGCAGCCACACATCAACAAAGTGCAGAATAAAGCCAGACAGACACTTGGCTTAGTCAAAAGAACACTGCATGCGGCGACACCTTAAGTGAGGAAAACAGCATACGAGGTACTCGTCCTACCAACGCTTGAGTATGCTACTTGTGCCTGGGCACCACATTGGTATTCAGACAATAGACCAAGTGCAGCGTTCCGCAGGTCGCTTAGTCACTGGCAATTACCGCGCGCAGCAGTTCAAACGTAACGGCTATGTTGACTCAAATGTGTCACTAAAACACTGTAAGTGTTACCAGCTCTAGTAACACCAATTATGTTCACTTTTGTTATTTTTTATTGTATGTTTGGAACGTCTTTTCAACTGTTTGTGGCCAGATGCCACATCAAACTAAGTGTATTACTTTTGTACTACCGGACTGCCTTTCCATACTCCCGTTGTGGTACACGATACCAATCAATCCTCTACTTACGGCGCAAAATGCAGATTATAATTTTATTGGATTTATGCAACAAAGACATAGGTTTTATAGCGCCATATGCTTGCAGGAAACGTGGCTCTCGGAGGACTCAGACTTGTTTCAATACCACATTCCCAATTATAATATTATCCATCAAGGCAAACAATGTATAGGTCACGAGGGCCTAATTATATATCTACATGAACGTTACCAATGTAACATATGAAATCTATACGAGTCATCCGATGTTTGGGAGGGGCTGTTTATTGATATGTATGGATCAAATCTAAAAAAACACATCACAGTAGGTAATATTTACAGACCACCGAAATTAAATAACACAGACATAGTAATATCCACTTTTATTGGTGAGTTGGCATCAATGCTGTCAAAATTAGGAACGGAAAGTTCAGAAACAATAATTGTAGGAGATTTCAACCTTGATTTGCCGAAAGTGAACGATAGACAACAAACTGGGGATTATTTTGATTTATTTTGTACAAATGGCTTTTATCCGAAGATCAATATACCGACCCGTTTTTCTCTTAATAATTGTACACTCATCGGTCAGATATATTGTAAGATCTCAAATACCACTAGAGTTTGTACAGCAGGTATACTAATGAGTAATATATCAGATCATCTACCATATTTCATAAGCTTTAACAAATTACAAACTAAACAAAGTACCCCGAAATATGTGAAAATTAGGACAAACATTGAAAGACTATTTTAAATTACTGTGAATCTGTAAGTCAATTATGCATTATGGAGAAACTAAATCAAGATCTTTATGCAGACCTAAACATTAATTGTGAAATACTTGAAAGCATACTTATTCAGCTATACAAAACTCATTTTTCAATAAACTATCCGTAAACATAAATACCCAGCTGGATAACAGCTGGAATTATTAAGTACATAAAATATAAAGATAAACTGTATCGGAAACTAAAACAAACTCCACAAAATGACACTTCTTACAATGCCATATCGGTCAATCGTTGTGTATATAAAAATATTCTAAATAAAACCATCAGAAATGCCAAAAAGATCTACTGCGGAAACCTATTTGACCAATTCAAATCAAATACTAGGAAAACGTGGGATACCATCAAACAACTTATAAATAAAAACTACACACAATTTAAACTTCCAAATCTCTTTCATATAAATGGAATACGTATTGCCGACACCAAGCAGATTGCACACGAATTCAATGAGTTTTCGTAAATATTGGAACTAAACTGGCACAATCAATTCCCCACAAAAATTCTCAAAAACATTTTAATAGTTATTTACAAAACATAATAATTATTTACAAAACAGGTCTCTTTCAACGTTTAATTTCAAACCAGTAACCGAAGATAAAAACATCAAGGAATTTGACCCAAGGAAAAGTGCAGGTCATGATTCGATTTCAACAGTTTCACTAAAACGAATTAATTTATTAATTGCTAAACCTTTGTCCTTAATTAGTAACCAACCTCTTAGCACAGGTATATTTCCACAGAAACTAAAAATTGCCAAAGTTATTCCTTTGTATAAACAAGATGATAACACCTTGCTTAACAATTACAGACCAATTTCACTAGTCCCTTCAATTTCCAAAGTTTTTGAAAAATTGTATACGATCAAATATTTGACTATCTAACTATAAACGAATTATTATACAAAAGTCAATACGGGTTTAGAAAATTACATTCAACGGAAATGGCTACTCTCGAACTAACTGACACTATTCTTCAAAACGTAGATAACGGAAAAATTCCCATTGCAATTTTTTTAGATTTATCCAAAGCTTTCGATACTATAGACCACAATATTTTATTTAAAAAGCTTGAACACTACGGCATAAAGGGTACTTCCCTAACTTGGCTAATGAGCTACCTTGCCAAAAGACGCCAATTTGTCCAATTCGATGACGTAACACCTGACACATTATCTATTTTAACTGGCGTCCCGCAAGGGTCAATATTATGACCCCTAATATTTACTCTATATATAAATGATTTCCATCGTGTTAGCAATAAATTCAATGCCATACTATATGCTGATGATACCACACTCGTCGGACCACTCTGTTCCTTCAAGTGCAATTCAAATATGCAAAACTATAATGTTGTCAGTGATAACATAAACAATGAACTAAAACATATTAGTGAATGGTTATTTATAAACAAGCTCTCTCTAAATACAAGCAAAACTAAATATATGCTGTTTCATTTTCCACAACGTAATACCTCCGGTATAGAATTATCGTTACAAATAGATGGTAAACCCATAGAGTGTGTACACACATTCAACTTTCTAGTCACTACTATTCAAGAAACATTGACAAAATATCTAATAAAATATCACGAACCCTGGGAATTATGAATACACTAAAACACTTTCTACCTGGATATACATTAAAGACAATGTATAATTCATTAATTACGCCACACCTCAACTACAGTTTTTGTCATGTCATGGGGTTTTGATACAGATAGATTTTCTAAATTGCAGAAAAGGGCCACCCGAATAATTTTCCTCAGTAAATATAACTCACACACCGAACCAACAATGAAATCTCTAAATCTATTAAAACTGGAAGATATCTTCACTCGTCAATGTTTGATATTCTTTAATACATTTTTACATAAACGCGTTCCTAATTTTTTTCAAACGCAATTTTTACAAAACGTTGCATATCATAATTATCCCACAAGGCAAAATCATCAAATTATCATCCTATAAAGTCATACATCGAGAGCCAGAAAATGTATTAGATATTACCTACCAACCTTAAAATATACAGATAAAATATACACACATAGCCTCTATGGTTTTCTACATACACCAAACAATACTTATTAACATTTTACGAAGATTCTTGCATGGACACAAACTGCTACATATGCACTTAGCTTAACAAAACATACATCTCGTACTGTCTTTCGATCTTTAAGCACTTGCATATCTTTAACTTAAACATGTTCTGTATACCACGTTGGGATTAGTAGAAATGTTTTAGTTACAATTACCAGTGGGTGGGCGGCTCTCACGTCAGCGGCATATTTATAATGCCTTATTGAGAGTCTCCCGACAGAAATGTCTTCTTTTTGACATTGTCGTTACATGCTTTATATTTGCTTATTTACTATCTGTCGAATAAAGATGTTCCAGTTCCAGATGTGATGGGACGTCAGGGGGAAGAAGGAGGAAAATGTGGCTCTGATATCAAGCTTTCGCCATTCAGCCAATCGCACAGTGTTGTAAAACGCTGTCATTTTCTGCATTGAGATTGCGAATTTTCGTAGCTGTTGTGTTACTGCGTGGAATTGACTTTCCTGAGAGAAAAGCCGGCACACAGTTCTGATGGTATTTGGCTTCAACAGGGCGCACATCTCCAGCAAATTCGATGCGTGCCCTTACATTAGTAGCCGCGGTGTCATGTCTTTTGTCACACGCACCCATTATGGTGTCTTGTATGATGGACGTCTTGTCTTTCCCAACAATTTCGATATTGCATATATCCGACTACCTCGTTTGGGATGACGATAGACATCTTCGGCATTGAGTTCCGTAGCACATATCAAACAGTGAGTTTGATAATCGTAACCTCTCGAGGTCGTAAAAAATGGCATACATTCTGGTGCAACAACCTGGTTTGTTGTCTGAGATGATTTAGTCACATTTGTTTGAGGAAGTGTAAGTCTTTCTACATTTTCCATGGACATATCACCTGCATTATTGAATTGTTCAGCCAACCCATCACCTCGTAGTTTTGACACCGCCACCAATGAATCTATCCCTTTCTTTCTAAGTTTAGCCATTAAGCCACCGCCACCTTCTTGACAAATGACACATTGTTCCATATCAGCGACCCGTTCCTGAAAAAGATGTATGACTATTTTTATGTAGTCTTCCTAATATAACCATGTGTACTATAATTATGGGTAATATGTTCAACAACAGTTGTTAACTTTACTTTACATAATTACTCAAACATATATTTCGGATTTAAAATGCTATCTTACTAACTATGAATTTTTCACCAAAAAATCAACCAAAATCTACCATTACGCTTTGGCTATAAAATTATGAATAATATCATGTTTGGCTTTCCATACCACACATTTTCAAATCGCTCAAGCACAAATCAGGGCGTTTTGTAACGTACAAAGTGGGCGGGGCATTGCCCCCAGCCCTTTCGTTTGCCCGCCAATCAGACCAACTCCCCCAGTATGCCCCCATTCTCCCAAACCAGCCCCTTCTAGGGCTTATTTTTGTATTCATTTTAGTGTGTTTG
Organism: Escarpia spicata; assembly: GCA_963995525.1. Classification (NCBI taxonomy): domain Eukaryota; kingdom Metazoa; phylum Annelida; class Polychaeta; order Sabellida; family Siboglinidae; genus Escarpia; species Escarpia spicata. The sequence continues at coordinate 34,145,122 of OZ023210.1, forward strand.
GTTTAATTTGCACGGGGGTATAATAAAAAAAACTCTAAATAGCAGTTGTCTTGCATTCGCCAGAGAAGAACGGTGCCCCTGGACTACTTGAGGCGGTGAACAAAGCTCTGGATCTAACAGGAGGTAAAGACACGAAGCTGGTTAGTGTCACCACTAACGGGGAGTCGGCAAACACCGGCAGACAATGTGGATTATGGCGTCTGCTTGCTGACCAAATCCAGTGAGGTTTGGCAACATTCTGGTGTGCTGCACACCGATCTGACGTAGCCATTGAGTCGGTAGTCAGCATCGTACCTGAGTTGGGAATCTGCAAGTCCAATCTACTGGGACTCGTACCATTCTTCCGAACGCCAAGACGGATGAAGATGTTGTCAGCGCAGGCCGGGAATGTCAAACAGTTCTCCCGGCACCACGGTGTCAGGTTTGCCCAGCACGTGCTGCAATTGGTGGATGTTGTGCTGAATAACCTACCAACCTGCATTATGGTGTGGAAACAGATGCAGGCGCCAGAAAGTACCAGCGACAGAAAGGAGAAGGCTGAAGCCAAAGGGTTCCTGAGAATCTGGAACCACCAACAAACGTTGATCACCGCCCTGATGGGCGACATCCTCGAGATATTTAAAACACTCCAGAAGAAGTTGCAAAGGAATGATTTGTTCACCAGCGGTGTTCTCACTGTGACTGATGCGACAACCAAGAAGTTGAACCTAGTGAGGGATGGACCATTCCCGGAAGAAGGGAGGAGAAAGTGAGTTGTTCAACGGATAACACAAAAGAGGACCTAACACAACGAATGTGTAATCACCAGTTCGTCTGTACAAACCGCCGCGACAGACGAGCAATCAGGCTGGAGGTCGTGTAAGCATCGCATGAATATCTGTCTGAACGCATGCACCCGGAGCAGGAGGACTTCATCAAAGACATGAAGTAGTTAGTGATGTCACGCAGTCTGAGATCATTCGTTGAGCTTGGTGCATGTGCGCGTTGTCAGGCGCCTTTTCCCAGATGAGGCATCTGACTTTGCGGACGGGGCAGCCGAGCAGTTGGAAAGCATGATGAATGTACCATTCCTGCCTGGTGGCTGTGATCTCGGTTGTTAGTTGACTGTCAAACTGCGCCAACTTCTGCCAGTCATAACAGGTTCAGTTCAGAAGGTGTTGGCATCTATGGCTTGTATGAGTCCATACTCGATGCAGACCGAAAGGATAGTGAGCCACCACAACCTCGTGGTCGATAATCACCGCACCAGAATGAATGAGGACACGAGAAACGCACGACTCGTGAATAGTGTAGGCACCGTCTACTATTTTTGGAGAAGACAAGAAGATGCTGGGCTCCATACTGGGACATCTACGGACAGCGTGAATTCCTTAGGAAATTCACCCGCGAAACGAGACTCGTCTAGTCAAATTGAGACAACTGTCAAACGTTCTGACTTGCAGGATACGTCTCATGTTTCTATGACTATTGCATGAATTGGTTGTAATAAAACATGGTTCTAGGATATATGTGTAACATTTACTTTCATACCAAGATGCAGTCGTCACTCGTCACTGTAGGCCCCAAAACTATGTGGATACAAAGATAATAACACATTATGTTAAGCTTTCATACATGCCTAAGGGTTAAGAACACAATCATGACTGTATGCGTAAACTGCCCCTTTTACCCATTGGAAGTGCCCTTTTAAGACATTGCCCCCCGTGAAAATTCAACAAAAACGTCCTGGCATAAATGCATAAGAATCCGTAACAATCATTACAGAAATTTATTATAACTTTTCTAACAATCTGTAAACAAGTAATTAATACAATCGGTGTTAATTTGTTATTTAAAATATAGATCCACTTGGTAAAATGTCTTGAGGGGGTTTGCAAAAGCGGTTTGTTCTATTAAGTACTACGAATTTTGGTTCACTTAATATATATATGTGTGTGTGTGTGTGTGTGTGTGTGTGTGTGTGTGTGTGTGTGTGTGTGTGTGTGTGTGTGTGTGTGTGTGTGTGTGTGTGTGTGTGTGTGTGTGTGTGTGTGTGTGTGTGTGTGTGTGTGTGTGTGTGTGTGTGTGTGTGTGTGTGTGTGTGTGTGTGTGTGTGTGTGTGTGTGTGTGTGTGTGTGTGTGATATTATCGCTCGTGTTTGGATTTTAAAACATTGGCTTTCGATACACAATGGTAAGATCAAATCTTGTGGCAAACACTTGATTTCTTATATTAGCGAGTTAATGGACACAGTACAAATCAACACAAGTATTCTAACCGTTAACTTGCTGGCCAGTGGAAGTCAGTGCGCCAAAACTCATTTGCATCTATGTATGGACAGCCAATAAAAAGAAAATGGTACAAAAAGCGACTGACAGGGTACGTATATTGTTCATGAAAAAATCGAGGGTTGATTTTGGTATTTTTTTCTGGAAGTTCAGGGCACACTACTGATCATCTTGAAGAAAAAAACCTGGCTTTTTAACGCTCGGGTTTGGTGAAAACAAATTGCTGATTTCTACTGGACTACCTGCACGACCTACCAGCACTCATTCTATGTATGCTCTATTCCACTGTGGAACTCACTCACACAGGGAGCAGTTACAGCGCCTACTGCGGAAGCATTCCAGAGAGCCACTCTCCCAGTCATCCAACCAATGACATCATAGATGCCGGTTTTGTTTTATTCATGGACTGCTAGTTTTTATTTAGTTTTATTCATTTATTGTTATTAACTTATGTATTTATTGTTTTACCCCATAATGACGTTACAAACTGCAGGATAATGAAGTATCACATTTTAGCAGTATACTTTTGAAGACTTGAAGAGTAATATTTACCAATGTTGTCGTTCTTTGTTCAAAATGTCGAAGGTCGGAGAGAATGTGAAATTCATATCTATCGATAGGCCCTAGTCGTGATAATATAGAATTGTCAAATACTTTTCGTATTGCTATGATAGTGGCATGAGAGGAAACATAAGCATTATTATGTCTGCGTCTATACTTCATATTGCCAAGTCTATGACGCAGGGGCCGTTTTCCCTAAACATTTGCGGCTCGCGCGTGGTTTCTGCGATTGTTAGGTTACGCTGTATTTGTATATATATATATATATATATATATATATATATATATACACGCTAGCAAGTGACGGCGGATGTAGTGGAAGTGACCGCAGAAAAACGTAGTGGAAGTGATATCGGATGTAGTGGAAGTAGAGTGGAAATGACGGCGGGTGTAGTGGGAGTGACGGCGGGTGTAGTGGGAGTGACTATGAATGTAGTACAAGTGACGGCGGGTAGAGTGGAAGTAACGGCGGATGTAGTGCAAGTTCCGGCGGGTGTAGTGGAAGTGATTGCGAATGTAGTAGAAGTGACGGCGGGTAGAGTGGACGTGACGGCGGATGTAGTGGAAGTGATGGTGGATGTAGTGGAAATGACGGCCGGTAGGGCAAAAGTGACGGCGGATGTAGTTGGAAGTGACGGCAGGTAGAACAGAAGCTACGGCGGCTGTAGTGGAAGTGACGGCAGGTAGAGCGAAAGTGACGGCGGATGTAGTGGAAGTGACTGGTGATAGAGCAGAAGTGACGGCGGATATAGTGGAAGTGACGATAAGTAGAGCAGAAGTGACGGCGGATGTAGTGGAAGTGACTCCGGGTAGAGCAGAAGTGACGACGGATGTTGTGGAAATGACGGCCGGTAGAGCGGAAGTGACGGTGGATGTAGTGGAAATGACGACGGGTAGAGCAGAAGTGACGGCGGATGTAGTGGAAATGACGGCGGATAGAGCGGAAATGGTGCGCCCTTCACAAGAGATGTGTAGTGGTTGCTGTTACTTTGACCTTAGCCACTTATCTCAACGAGCATCAGTGAATTAGTTCATATATAACATCTTCGGTGAATAAACCTAACATCAAACTCACTCCTTTATTGCCTTGGCTAGTGATCGGTGAATCTATCGGACTGATAGCTGATGCATTTTCTGAGCTATGCCTTTTATTGGAGACAAGGTGAACGTATTAAATAATAAAGATATGGATCGCTTGTGTTCAACCAACGTCGTTTCTTATTTGCAGTGCTCACTCTTGCGCAATCGTGCGACAGATCAGCGAAAGGACTGCAAGAAAGACGAACACAAGGGAGATATGGATCGATAGTGGCGACTCTATTGCATTTACAACCACGTTCGTTTTCCTTCTATTTTTGGCGTAGAAGAGTCCGTAACAATTTTTAACATTCGAATAAATGCGTCATTGTCATTTTTATTATTTGGAAAACATCAACTGCTGTTCAATATCACTAACAGTTTTATTGTCAAAACAATTGTTTATTTTTAGAATAAAAAACATGTTTATGAAAGTGCAACTAGTGCTTTATACACAGCCAGAAGCAAGATTTATCACATCTCGTAAGTTAATTTAGATCTATGGGAGAAAGGTTTGATAACAATATAACATGAAGCTATAGGGCCTAAGTGTCATTTTACAGAATGGTAATACCACTTCATAAAAAGTAAACTATATCATTATGATTTGAATAGTGAAATAGGTAACATAAAATACAGTTAAGAAAGATAATCAATTATCCCAGCTAGGGCGCACTAATGTTTAACACAAGTTAAATATTGGTAAGTGTTTATATCATACGGCGTCCAGTCATAATGACTGCAGAGAGGGTTTTCTACTGCACTCCCTCTGCCTCTTCGAACACCATGTAGACTTGTCTGGGAGAGGTTGATCTAACAGACTAACACGTAGCACTGAAGGGACAGAGGAGAACGGACCAAGACATGACATGTCTGTCTACGTTGATCAACATTCGGAAGGAGAGAGGATGTGACGCTCAATCATATTGAGGGTGACCGAGGCAGCTGCATCTAGCTACGTTCGGTTCCACGGCCTGGCATAGCAGCTATATATACGGCAACGACATCTGGCGAAAGTACACACGCAAAAGATAATACGGTGACGAGATGAGGAGATAACCACACCATTCCACCAGTGATGTCGTTCATGTAGTTCCACTCTTCACCGCTCCGGTGCTGCGGCGGGGAAAAGCTTCGTCAGTTGCATCATTTTCTCTGCACAGTGAATAAATTACACACATTACATGTAATTGATTCCTGGACATCACAATGCTCACACCTTGTTCTCGTTAAGTCAACAGTTCTCTTCCGTTCGCTTCATCTGCAAGATGTCCATCTTGCAGTATGCTTACTTTCAATTAGAGTTATATCGAGAACAAATTGTTTGAAGACCATTAATTAACACAACGAAATAAATAGCAAATGAAGTTTAACTTTATTACGTGCCCTTTCAATTATGTATATTATATTTATTGTTTACAAATACATGCGTGTTGTCGGCATTGTGTGATCTCTGACGTATTCACATGCATGCAATTGATACAGTTTCACCTAAAGCCATAACGTACAAGACTTAAATATAATTATCAATGTGGATGTGAACTGCAGGGTAGGGTGACTCTGCTGAATGTACAAAATAGTGTTCAGTTGAGACGGATTACACTAACTCTTTATAACCTGTTGAATAATCACGCCTCTTGGAATTTCTTGCAAAAAAGAATCTGGCCATGTCATCGTTTAGTATATAGATACAATTCCCCTTATATCATATGTGATAGAATTTTATGGCATGGCAGCTATACAAAATGTGTGCGTACAAGGTTATTGTTCATCGCTTCCACGAACAAATTAATGTATAGACAACATTAGTTAATATACCTATCTGCATATAAACTATTTCACCACGCTTTCACCACATACAAACTGGTGTTTTTTTTTCAGAATACAAAATGGTACAGAGACAGACAAGGTGGATTATGGCGTCTGCTTGCTGACCAAACGCAGTGAGGTTTGGCAACATTCTGGTGTGCTGCACACCGATCTGACTTAGCCATTGAGTCGGTCGTCAGCACCGTACCTGAGTTGGGAATCTGGAAGTCCAATCTACTGGGACTCATACGATACGAAGAAAAGAAAGCATCATATGAATCCATGAAAATTACCTTTTAAATTATTTATTTACATATTTATTACATTTTTGTGCAGTTTCTATTGACTTTTTAACAATTATTTAACATTGTTATCATATGGACATTTTAATAACATATTTATATATTTACTTTGTATATATATATATATATATTAACTGTACTTCTACAAAACAACTTTGATGGTACATTTCGTGTGGAATGGCACAAGCGACGTGAAAGTACACATAATAAATAATAACACAATGATACATTATGTAAGTGGACATTAGCAGTCACTATATTCACCTCAGAAGACCTCCCAGCTGCTTTTTTCCAGCAACATCCTTTTACATGGCCATCTTGACATTTCTGACATAGCTCTTCGGTTGTTCAAATGTTATTTTCAGACATTGCACATCAACGCATTAGCATGTCGGGCCCACCAACTTGCTCACAACATCTGCCATTCAGGGTACCACAAAGGTCCGGCCTTGTTTAGCTAAACACATCACGTCCCTTAACCAAGTGATTCCTAATCATAATACCAATCATCACGTTGATGGTACAGGATTTTACATGACTCTCACAATAGGATATAAAAGAATATCTATCAACGTTAAAGTGTGTACGACACAGTATCTGCAAATCCTAATTCTTTTTGAGAAAGCAACTTTAAGTTATATAACATTAATTCACGCGTTGTTTAATACAGCAAGCGTTTGACGTAGATTATGTAACTTGGAACATTCGTAGAAAAGACTCAACTTGTTGCAAACATTGTACGTAATGCGTACTGTTCCCCGCTGACGTCATCTCTGATTTCTTTCTCACTCGTATCTAATTTGCCAAAAAATCACATTAATTACTATTATATTTTTTACTTGGAATATGAACAAAAACAACAAAAATCATGTCGTAGACACTTTAAACGGTTGCTTTACTGACACATTGTTGTAGATGGAAGAAGGTAGTCTTAAACAGAACTCAGATGAAACAACGCTCACTAGTATTGGCACAAAGCAACAACAAAACAGGTTTATTAACAACAACTTTCCGGTAAAATGATATCCCCTTCAAGTTTCATTTGTAGATGAGGTATGTTTTCGCCAGCATATTTCTCAAGTATTCAAATTATATTTCTACTGTGTACGAAATCATTAGTCATTTCCCCAGACCCCTGGGCACCATGGTCATTTTTTGTTCCAAAACTTACTATATTTATTTTAACATCACATTCCAATGGGACAGCCATGTTGCGAAAGACTTGTAGTTATCAGCTTTTGAAAGAAAGTTGGCCATGAAGCCCCGGTATCCCCTACTGGACGTCTTGACTAACTTAACTCACTGCTAAAAATATAGCTCAAAATAAATCAAAAACTTTCATTTTTCATATCCAAGATGTTTTATTTACCTGGTAGAGGCCTTCGTCAACGTACCACGTCGACTTCCTCAGTACCGATGACGCTAAGTGACGTCATCGTACACGTGAGGCAGTTCGTAATTGTCCTCGTCTCTGTTGATGGGTGTTTTGGTCCATCAACAGAGACGTTTCTGATTTGAAAATGAACTATCCTGAAGAATGTTCAGTAATAGCTCAAAATACTTGGCTAGAAACTCCAGAGTGTGCAACATTGCTTTGAAGATGCGATGACGTCTCGTTGTTCAACACTACTACCCATATGATTAAACAATTATCAAATCAAATTTATTCTGACACCACATATCTCCACAACAATAGATCCAGGGGTGTATACAAACTAAAACACGAAGTAAGAATACATTACGTAAGTGTTTATACTATTACAATACATGTGTTACATAAGATAACACAATGAAACTACACATTACGATTATTTATGTAGACCGTATATAATATTAAAAAGTATATGTATATAATTATATAAAATAGAAATTACGAAAACGCCTGAATAAAGAGAAAGGTTTTCATATCCTTTCTAAAATATCCAGTGTCACGTTGGATTCTTAGTCCTAGTGGAAAAGAGAACGTGCTCAAAGAGATAACCGCAAGGTGTAACACAGACACATTCAGTAGAAACAACTTGGAAGGCCGCACCTTGGTGCTCAGTTGTATCGTAACTAGGTTAGCAGTGTTGTCTCCCGTTTGCTTGACCGGTGTGCGTCGTTGTTTGTGGACGACGATGGAGTACCACCCCAGCACGGTATGCGGCACTCCAGGCGAGTATATCTGTCAAACTGCATATGACGGAGGAATTGTCTTGCGTAGGCCGTCATACATGGAGTGTAAGGTCATGATTGATTGACAACCAGCAATGTTCGTGTTGTTGTTACACACAGGTGCAAGCCACTGAATTTGAGATAAAAATCACTAAAATACCAACAACTATAAAACAACCAATAAAGTTACGTTGTCCAGGATCGCCTTGACTCTTTCGTTAAAAAACCCTGTAACCCTGCGCTGCGATCTCCTCGTCACGTCATGAAACACATGTCACGTGTATAAATAATGTTGTAGTACTTCTTACTTGTTGATGGTTGTCGACAGGTTTGCCAAGGATTAATGTGTAAAGCGCTTTGAGCAGTCCTGAGTACTGGATACTGCGCTATATAAGAACTTACCTTTACCTTAACCCTTTTTACTTAATTGAACATTTATTATTTAATATTATTGTTGTTACATCTTACGTATCTGATCTATTACAGCAACTTAATCCACACGCAACACGTGACATTATTATAACATTGTTTACACTGTTATTTTGGGGCTGAGAGTGACAAGTTCACTTAATGAAGACTTATTTTATATTATTATAGTTTAAATAAAGTGGTTACAGCCTTAATTGGCGCCTCTGTCAGCTCGGAATTGTATATCTCACCGACTGTTACACTTGTTAGATTATGTTTGTATATATGATTTATACAATTCCAAAAATAAACTCTATCTAAACTCTATCGTTAAAAACTGGTAAAATACAAAATATGTCAAGAGCTTGCAGCCACATCCATGCTGATAACTTACATTGACGTTTACGTATCGAATTAAATTTAAACTGTCCTATACATAGTTATATCACGAACGCCTTCAATGGGCGTGTTCCCCGGCCAATCGCACGATTAAATAAAATGTACATTATTATAATGGTAGTTCCGCAACGTTCAGTCGTCACCAACTTCTGCTTCCTGCACGTCGCAGATTATAACCTTACATGCAAACTGCCCCGAACCCCCGTCGAGCCGTCACCGTGACGTGTTTACAGCAACCATCTATTCACCAACTATTATCTCTGCTCCAGTTATCTCCGTACTGCACAGGTCCCACTGTCATAGTGGTACATTAACGCACACTGGGCGATATAAATGCCGACCCAGGAGGGAGTTATGGGAATTCTGTTGAACATATTATTCAAACCTTTAAGGATATTTTTAGTTTTCCGAAAGGTAATATCGGAACCCTTTTGTATTTTATGTAGGTGGTTCTGCGCTAGTAGCGACACTGTCTGTCGTGCTCTGGCGATGTTTTCCCCCCTATTGGATTGTGTTTTATGGATGGTGTAGTGATGTGACTGTACAGGATGGTGTTCGAACGTGTCAGGCGTGTAGCGGTGTGTGTACTGGTGCTGTTGGTGCTGGCTTCCTTCACATGTGGACAGTTTTCTGACGACGTCACAGCCAGTAAAGCCCCGCGCCATTACAACATGGCGACCCTGCTTGCCTTGCGCTCATCACCCGCAGCTAGAGTGAAGCCGATGATTGACTTGCCACCAGAGTTGAAGATAAGGAGAAGGGGTAAGAGAGGAGGGGTGAGGGTCAGAAATAAACTCAGACAATTTAAACCGCATTTGCCGTCAGTGAATCAGGGCGATGTGCAATCTTTAAAGAACAAGATGGATGAACTACACGCATGCGTACACCACAGGGAGGAGTTTAGAATTGCCAGCTTGATGTGTTTAAAGGTGCTCAATCACTTCGTTTGCCCATCGCCAATCCGTTTTTTTATGTCCAGATGTGTAATGTGTGAATAGTTTAACTAGTGCGCACAGTCGGTTTAATAAAAAAAAATGCGTACTTGTTTTTTAATCGTAAAAAAAAAGAGTTGTCGTTACAGCGGGTATCGCTGGCGAAAGCCAATTGCGCTGTCTGCCTACTGCGCCACTTCGGTCACGTGCTTTACGCGAGATCGGCATCCCAGGCATTCGAAAACAATAACAACACACACGTGCTTTAGCGTATCAAGATGAAGATTATAATTCCAAAGTAGTTGTACGAAGGTACGTATTACACTATCGCAGTTAGCAACAAGAACGCGTAGCCGTGTATTAATTCAACGAGAATTGCAACTTGCGAATGTCTACACTCGACTCGAGCCTGACAAGTCTGACTCTAAGACTAAGTGTAAGTCTAACTTAGTCTAAGACAGTCACCACATCAGCCAGAGATTCAGTCAGAGAGTGACAACGAGCATAATATTTGATATGTATTGTATTTGGTTACGCAGGATGTTGTTAATAAGCTGTTATTCCGACAATACATATTGAGAGTAGATGACGTGAGGGTGCGAAATGACAAGTAACATTGCTTTGGCAGCAGGCCCCTGTTGATCGTCCAAGTAACTTAGTCGGGGAGCATCCGTAATTTTGTGCAACAGAACGTCAAACACGGAAGTATTATGTTGGTGATCGTAATTATTAAAAAAAATTTGTGACTCATATTTTTGATACTATTACTGCAGAATATTGTTGATTTGCATTGTATTTTATGCAAAATAATTTAGATTTTTATGACAAGCATGATGGTGATGATTTTATTCAATATAAAAATGTAAACGTGTAAATACATAAAATATCAATACACCTAGAGTACACCATATATAAGGATTACACAAGAAAATGCACGCACTTGTCTCCATTGTGGTCCTTGATGCCTGGCTATAGTGTATGTAATGCATTAATTGGTATCCTGTGATACCTTTCAACTGACATATGCCGGCTATTCTTATGTATTTACCAATATATGTATATACTCTCACCACAGCAATATATGAATACATAATAATATATGTAACTTGAATTGTGATATTGCTAGAGACCACACTGCAACCCATGAATGAGAATGAGAGGAGGCAGAAGAGGGGCTAGAGGCAGTCACCCGGGCCAGGCAGACACAGGGAGGATACATAGTCTGCGGCAGGCCCACATTTGATCAATCCAGGTAATTTCAAATTTATAACAATCAACCACGTATAAGTTATCAAAAAAATTTAATGTGCACATTTAAATATACCACATTTGTTTTCATACACATTTTAATAATAACATCTTGGGCATGGAAAACTAGATTGACTTCTGCACTTGTATATTATACCCACAAGTGTATCAACACAGACATATTAATACACCTTTAAACAGTATTTAGCATATGGCGATGACTCTGAAATAAGTTTATAAAATAAATTAGTCATTCTTGAAGAAGGTAGACATACGTATTATGAACCTTTGAATACTTGACGAGGAAAATATATTGTTAGCATCACAATAACACCTCATTCTGTCATTTCTAACATTCACCTTGACCATTCAACCTCAGGCTTAAAATGTAAAACATGAATATGTATAGTAGTTACATGGCAGATAATGACATGAAGTTGTATACTGAAAACAAAACTAAAAATATAAATGCGCTTTACTGATGAGCAGAATTCAAATCAGTCTATAATATTGACTAAGATCAGGCGTCACTGTAATGAAATTGAAACATTTTAAATTCATGTAATGACAATGAACACCTAGTAAAGAAAAATAGTTAAAATTGTTCACCGTTTTGAGAAATTGCATATTCCACTAATGTCTACATGCTGTATCAAGCCACCCTTCCCCAGAACAACCCTGGTAAACACTGACTGTTCCTAAGATATCAACATGTATAGATGCAGCTGTAGTAGAACATTTCTTGCTGCCTTTTTTCTTGTGAAATGATGCAGGTCATACATGAAACATTATTATATACTGATTATGACAATGAACACATCATAATTATTTACTCCCAACACTACTATGATGCCTGTTTTTGTTTACTGAATATATGCTTTTTTTTACAGGAAATTGAACTAGTGTGCTTAGTACCACTAGCTCTCCAAGTTAATATGGCATACTGGGCAGTTGTAGGATCTCGGACAAGATTCTACAGTCATGCAACATGCTGCATATTAACAGTTTATCATATGAATGTCCACTGAGTGATCCCAATTGTGTCGTGTTGAATCCGTGACAGATTCCCCAGTGCCGATGGGGTGTACACTGGCTTCCAGGTCAGTCAGTTAGCTTGACTGCCTGGAAACCAATGTAGAATGCAGGTTGCTCAACATAAGAATGTGATGACGCCTGACTAGCTCTGTAGTTGGTGATGGAACGGTGGGTGCCAGGGTCTGCAGAAGTGACAACAACTTTCGATGCTGTCAGACAGGTTCAGTGTCGAGCATTCTTCGGTGAACTGCATCGGTTTAGATATCGATGACATCACTGTATGTTTTCGCTGTCTTTGATGGTACTGCATACCAGCTTCCTGACATTTTGCTGTACGTCTGCATCTACCTATACCGGAGACAAAATGACAATTAGGATGGCTCTGACATGCATTATATTTTTATATGTGATGACACATTTATCAAAAGTCAATAATACAAGGTATTTGTATTCAATTCAACTATAACTTTTAGCAGTGTCCATGAAAAAATACATTAATTATCCAGAATTGTTACAACTGGTAGGGTTTCATTGCCTTTGTGTTGCTGATAGTCAGTGGCAGCCAGCTGAGTTCTTGCAACATACACCAGGCACAAGTTTGTGAGGAAGTAATGGTATTGATAGCCTTTTCACATTTTTCAACAACAATCTGTTGATACACTGACAGCAGCATTTTACTTGTTTAAATTATCTATGTATCACGAGGACTGTTATATATTTTTCATGCCATGTATAATTTTTCTAAATTATTCTTTTTTATCAGTTTTATATTTTCACAATTTACATTAATTTTCATTTTGCATGATAATAAAAAAACACTTGGGTAAGTTTAGTTCTGATATGGTGTAGTATCCAGTCCTTGGGATTACTCAAAGCGCTTTAAACTTTACTCCCTGGCAGACCTGTTAAATTGAAAACACCATCTTGACTTATGTGGGAAGAATTCAGCCACACTGAAATTAATATGCAAAGATTATTCATACAAAAATATCCACCGTCTGTAGCCGGCACTCTTCATACAGCTGAGTAAACTGGAGCAATGTAGCAATTGTACATGTAATTCTCAGTCACATGGCGATGACCCTGTCTAGTCTAGTCACTATTTTTTGCGAGTTGTAAACATACCAAGCATTGCACATACTACAACAGTTTTGAATTTTATATCCTATTGATGTTTTTTAACAAAAAATCATAATATAGTTATTTTTATTTGATATGTACATATTAAATTTGTTCAACTAAACATCGTCCTAAGTAATTTTTTCTCATTGGTTTACATTTTATGGGCATTAAATATATAAATTTGTTGTTAAATACACATAATTGTTTAGTCACTAATTTTGTGTGTTGTAAACATATAACTAGCATTTGATATCACATGTGTAGTGTTGTTTTTTTGTAACAAAGAATTGTGATAAAAGTAACTGTTTGTTTTGTTATATGTACCTGACATTTTTTCAACCTCTTCCTAATTTTTGTTTCTATTGTTGCTTTGCATTTTATGTGTATGTGATATTAAAAATTATTACATTATACACATCAAGTACAATGATTGTACCTGTAGTTGTATTGTGCTTTTCATAATTTTGTAGTCATGATCTCATCAAATAGTTTCAATAAAGTGTTTTTAATTTACATTGTCTTTACTTTAATTCACATGCATTTCTAACAATATGCAATTTAACGAGGACACCCATTACTGCAAAATCCTAATGCAGACAACCAAAACTATCACATACAGTGGTGGAGTCTGGTCTGGGGGGCACAAAAACCTCCACTGGCGACTGAACCAAATGGTGTAGTCAAAAATGTTGTCGCTATCAAGCCGCTATAACTTCAGCTGCTCTGCTGTCTCGGCTGGAGTGGTGATATCGGGGTGTTGTTGAAACATTTTCAAAGATGGTGTACCAAATAATAAGATTGGTCAGAATAAAACATAATTGTCAAAACAACCAAACACATATGTTTGCATATCTTCCAAATGTTATGCTATGATTTATGTGTATATACATATATACAGCTGTATATATCACGTTTGCATACCAGCAGCAATTAATACTTACGTTTATTTACTGTCCTGAGCTGCATCCAGCCTCAGCAAGTGACTGGACACCCGACAGTGAGCTGCCTTTGCTATGACCGCTGATGCTCGATAGAGCCACCACAGATCTTGTCATATGTGATGGCTGCAGTAGTGTTGAGGTAGTTCACGCCTTTGTGTTGAAGCTGTCAAACAAAGTCATGAATTGGAATATGGAATGAGTCAGATTATTTGTGAAGGTGAACATGGTTTGACAGCACTACTACACTTAAATATATATAATATTATATATGTATGTATATGTAAATATATGTGTGTGTACATGTGGTGTGTAACTTATAAACGTTTTAATTTCATTAATAGGTAAAAATATTTTGCACGATCATTTGCCCAGCACTCAAGTGTGAAAAGGTCATTTGCCCAGTTGTAAAAAAATACAATAAATGATATGAGAGTGGCAAAGTTATTATTGTATTTATTGTAAAATTGTAGTATATAACAAACAAAATAGACAATTTACAAGTGTCAGAGCCAACAATGTGAAACAATTTGGATTGTGCACCATCCAATTGCCAGTATAATTAACTACCTGTAAGTGCAGGTAGAGCATACAGCTGTAGGTGGGTTGGAAAGAAGGTCACAGGAAATAAAGTCACAAAGTAATTTTGTTCAAAAAAAAAAAAGTTTTGCAATTTTTCACTGATAGTACTAGCGACATTATATCATATGTCTTATTAAGAGTCTCCCAACCTTATGTATTATTAAAATAATTCCACACATTGTATGTTTAAACAGGTTAAATTAAGTTATTTTGACTTCTGAACACACACACACTAAAATATACATTCAAAGATACAAATCAGAAACTGAACATAACCATCTTGTGCTGTGCAAGCCAGCAGGTGATTATAGAGATAAAATGTCATGTGACATAACATTAACATTAAAGCAGTTGCAGCCTTTAGCAGATCTGTGCGCCAGCATAAACATAATTATTATGAAATGACAATCACTGAGGCTTGGCTATATTGTGTCACGTATACTTACTTGCATTGTATATACACATTTATGTTTGCAATACAAACATTCCAAATTAAATAAAAAGAAAGTTAAAAAAATGATCTGCAAATGAAATGTGCTATGTAGTTGACAGTTTGACAACCACCCTATCATACAAACATTGAATAATTGTACACACATTAGACTGGTCAAACCAGAACATAACAGTACATTAATACCATTACTTAAACTGACATTGGTTGTAATGGTTTAGAGCTGCACCCAGCCTCGGTAAGAAACTGAATACCTGACAGTGAACTGGTTTTACTGCGACCACCGATACTCGATAGAGCCAATGCAGCGGTTGTTGTCTGTGGTGGTTGGATTGGCGTGGACGTCATTTGCATATATTTGTGGTGAAACTCAAGTGAAGGCATAAAGTGGAATGGCCAAAATTGATTAAATTTTACATTTTTTAATAGTACTACTACCCCTAAAAATGGACAGCGTAGTATAACACATCAAAATAATATCCAGGCTATTTAAATAACTTTCAGAAATAATAAAATAAATTGTCCTCCTATGTTCATACACCCGGTGTAGTTGTCTTCTTGCTCCCTATCAAACTAAGGTTAGCATAGAGGCCTAGAAGATCTCTATCAATGTGTATACATATTCTACACTTCAGAGATGTAACTTATAAACTTTTCTTTATATATTATACATACTTCTACACATACTATATGCAGTTTGGGTCGTTTACCCCTTGGTAATATATGTAGACTATTACTGTCACAATATACATATAAATGATTAGTATTCTCTACAGAAATCATAAATTATTACTACTCTTTAAATTTACATAATACAAGATTATAAAATTTATATGTTATTACAATCAGCATTCATGTTGTACATCACACATGGACAAACAGTAAAGAAGTGTTATTTTGTATTCTACATTGCTGAAGGCAAGTAAAGATATATTTGTAGTAAATCTCATAGACTCATACTGCTATTGAGTAGGCATGGGTAAAGCCTAAAGGTCAATTAGTAGCTGTGTTTTACTGGGTATTATGTGATTCCTGAGGTGATTGTCACTGATCTGCTGTCAGTAAATGTAACTAGCTTTGATGATCAAAGTGCACACTACAAGCAGCCAGTGACTCAAGTTTCAACTGACATCCAAGAAAGCAAGTACTTATAGTTAGATCCAGGCAATTATTTTAGGCATTCGATTATTTTATTAGTCTCAAATGTCCAGCCAGTGGCAGTCAGTGATTGGGAGTAACGTGTGAATGTCCAGTGGGTGCTACAGCTGTATTATGTATTACATTATACATAGTTAAATATTGATATAATACGGCATGTCCTTAAATATGAAGGCATAATATCTACATTACTGTATATTAATTTGCGATGGAACGACACGGATTGATGGAACGTCGATGGAGCGGATTTTTACGTTCATCTACCATTCGGTGTGTGCTTCGCAAGAGACTGACACTTCGCACTTAGTTAACTATGGATATAATATAACATGTCCATCAATATAAAGTCATAATATCTACAATAATGTATATTCATGTGCGATGGAACGTCGCGGAACGTCGATCGAAGATGGAATTAAGATGGCGGACGATGACGGCTTTATTGTTTTGGCTGTTCCATCCATTGAACATACAGTCGTGTGTGTGTGTGCTTGCTGATAAATTCAATATTACTAACCTGTCCAGAAGAAACTTGGCGAATGCTGCATCACTTTTCACGCCAGCCGTTTCTTTCGTTCGGTTTCACAAATCCATAACTTTTCCAATATACACCTTTGTACGCGGATACTCTCTGTCTTTCCGCTCTCACCCTCTTTTTAGCCGAGTCGGTGACATATATCCGTGGGCATCCCTTCGTCACAGATAAAATTATTGAGCTATCACTTGTACAAAAAATGGATGGCGACTCGTAAATACGTAATGTTGACTGAATCCAGGCACCGAAAGGTGGGGGTCAAAGGCCGATGTCGCCGCATATTCCCGTTCACGTGACTATTACACGAGAGGTCTATCTCAGACCACATCCAAGTTCAGATATGTGTCTTGATATTCGGTTAGGACTGACCGAAAATCATTTTATTGTTTGCCTGTTAATTTCACTAAAACGAAGTAAAGCATACGTACAAATGAACCAGTGTATCAATAATGAATACCTGATACGATTACGTTTCGTGAAATTAGTCTGACACGTGAGGAGCACAACAATCGAAATGATTGAGCACCTTTAACAGAAACTTGGTTAGGCGATACTGTACCGGACAGACATGTTGAACTTGAGGGATTTTCAACGTATAGGGGTGACAGAATAAGGGACTCGGGAAAGAAAGGGGGAGGAGTGTGTGTAATTTTGTCAATCAGAAATGGTGTCACATAAACAATGTCACTGTCAAGCACAAGCATTGTTCACCGGGTGTAGAGATGTTGACCCTTGGTCTGCGGCCCCGTCCTCGCAAGCCAGGGCTGTTTGCCATGCAAAACTAGCCCTGGCTGATCCCCTACACGAAGTGCGGAAGTTAGCTGAGTCAAACTAGTAATTGACTTCGCCAGTCGCGACTGCATCACCCGTGAGAACAGCGCAAATACCCGCCCCAATTTGAAGACGGATAAACGACTTCTGGGAATCCCAATATATAATGACCAGTTCACCCATTAGCACGAGCAGCTGAGCGGTATTGTGTATTCGAATAATTGTTTCTACTTCCTAAACATTGTATGTAACACGAGCCACGGTTGGTTGAAATTAGTTTTATTATGACCACCTGACCTGCCGAAATCCACTGATCTAGTGAGCGATTTCATATAGTAGGGTGTCTAAGGAATAGTATCGTTATTTTCCGGATAAAAGCATGAAAATTGGACCATATATGTAAAATTTCACGACGAATCCGATTAGAGGGGGCTCCACGTCAGATTGTGTGTCCTTCACCTTAAATTTCAAGGTCAAATGTTACTGAGCGTGAAATATAACTTTCTTCAATACCATATCTGTTTTTGTATATATGTACGAATGTATGTGTGTAATTATGTATGCAAGTATGTGTGTCCATGACCTTGAATGTCAAGGTCAAATTTTTTTTCACCAAAAACATCGCTGTTTTTATTTATATGAATATATGCGTGTACTTATGCATGTATGTGTGTATGTAAGTATGTATATATGTCATTTACCCTATATGTCAAGGTCACACACGCACACACACACACACACACACACACACACACACACACACACACACACACACACACACACACACACACACACACACACACACACACACACACACACACACACACACACACACACACACACATTTCCGCGGGTGTGCGTGGCTATAATATATTAGTAAATATGTAAGTAAGTATTGTGTTTACATTTTTATTTCCTCGCCTCAAACAAACAATAATCACTTGTCATGTATCGACACAGGAACACTTGCAAAACTCTGTGCACGGCAGGCCAGCCAATCACTTGTCATTTCTTGACACAGGAACACGTGCAAAGGTCCTTGCACTGCAGGCCAGCTTTAGAGCATGTGCTGTGCGCTGCACAAGGCTTTCTGCTTTTGCATCGGCACCGCAATAGCTCCTGGCACGCCTTGGTAGCTTCAGGAAGCGTTGACGAAAGAGGAGACCATCTCCCATCCTGAACGTCCATCCAAAGTCCTTTGGGGACGGCACATCCGGTCGAGCCACACAACTCAAAGACCTGCTTGCCTGGTAAATGCTGCGCCTGACGTGTTGCAGCAATGCATCCTCTGTTAGTGGCAGACAATCGAAGGCGCAGCTTTTGTGTGAAAAGTTCTCGCCTTGTCTAGTTAACAGACGTTGCTGCACTTGACTTGTCATACATTGTGATGACGAACATCTCCATCAATTTAAAGGCTGGACTAGCCACGTCTAACTTGGCAAACGGTGACCGCGTTATGGTTCCAAATGCCTCTGTCACGTCAGGAACTTCACACCAAGCCTTCCAAGCTGACCTTTTCCCCACGCCATGGAACGTTGAAACCACATAACAGCCCGTTATGGCATGGAACATCAGGATTCCCTTAGCCTTTCGTTCTCCAAGGCTGTCAGAAACGGTGTTGACGTGTATGTTTCTGAAGTTTCGCCCTCTCCCGAATGCCACCCACGGTTGGAAGTTACTGACGGTCGTTGTCAAACAGAAGAACAATCCAACAAAGATGACGACAACATCCGTGTCTACACTGTGCACCACGACTGTCTTTGTCCCTTGATGAAAAGCGTGTAGTGAGTGATACACTACTCGCATGTCTGCCTCCCCGTGGGAACACAATTCATCCATGACTGTCCCACGAGCAGCTACGCTGTCTCCAGTTGTCACGCACACCACCTTGTCTTCTGGCCATTGCTCCGTCAGTATTGCTTCTCCAAGAAACTTGAAAAGATCCTCCTTGTTTTTTTAGTCCCGCAGGAACTCTGGCCATTTCTTCGGAATCTCGTCTTGTCTTGTAACTAGCACTCTTCCACCGTGTCCGCGCTTCTCCCTGACTGTTAGTTTCAAGCTGGTATCGACATATTTATCCCACTCAATGTCCATCCTCGATGTCGATTCAAGTTCCCTCTTGATGAATAAAATGAACACTTGCTCTGAGTATTCCTGGAACGTTTCGCAGTCTGTGGGGGTCAACATGTGAGTTAGGACAGGAATGTCAAAAACCTTTGCGTCTACAAATGGAGGCACCTCGGTTTGGTTGGGAACATCAAAACAAGACAGCGGGTCCGACTTTGTACCAAACCTCACTTCCCCAAATTGTGATAGAGAGGGCGGGAAATGTTGGCTTTCGTGAGCAAAAAAAAACACTGCTGGGTCGCCATCGCGGACTTGGTTTGCAATGTACAATTTGCCAAACAGTGATGTGTCTGACTTGATGTTCGACAGCTGCGTGCCTTTCTTCTTCTCCAGCTTCGGTTTTCTTAGCGTGGGAAAGCCGTTTCTCTTGATCGGGGTGCTGAATGGTGTGCTCCTTTCGTGTAGGACATTCAACCGGAATGCCTCGTATTGTGCCTGCTCCACAGTCTCCAGCTTCGATATGGTCTCCACCGCGGAATCTGGAGCGCATGCTTGGCTGTGGAGCACAACCAGACTGCTGCACTCAAGCTCGAAGGGATTTCCGTGTTGTCGAATGACACCGACGCGCGCAGACACATCGGAATGGAACTTCCATATTTGAAGTGCTGCTGCGTTTTCAGTGAGACCGATAATGCCTCCGTTTCCTTCACGCCTTAATTTGCCTGTTCGTGTGACTGGTCGGCGGGCATTGCTAAGAGCCGGCGAATCGTTTTGGGTACTACCCAATCGCCTTATGTGAACATCGTCAACGCTGCTTGGGGCAATGTCTTCATGTTCTCCAGGTGCACGCTGACCCGCCGACTGTTGTTCATGTGGTCGAGGCTGAAGAACATGAACACAAATGCTTCCATGCTGGCGACGTAGAGCTCAAAGTTCTTCTCTCGATGCGCCCTGACGAAGACGAGCACAAGTTTCTCTATCCGCAAGATGAAATCATAGAAGGCGAATGTTGGGAAACACTGTGTCTTCTTCGTCCTCCTTGCTTATTTCTCTTCCGCTTCACTGGCACTCTAGGCCGCATCAAAGGCCTGTTTCTGTAGCACGGCCAAGGCAGCTGCAGTGACTTGATGAAGATGTCGCGTTCTAGTAATGTGCGCAACTTTTAGGAATGAATCAGCTGTTCCCCTGGTCGCTACACCAGCCTCTACCACAAGATCAGTCCACCCGGAGCATTCTAGGATGTCCCACAAACAAGACCATAAGGCTTCCTCTGTGAATATCTTAGCAATGATTTGAATGAAGATATATGATCAAATCGCAAACCACACGTTTCATAGCGTCTGGTATCGCGTTCGTCTCGAGTCCGGCAGGTGGCTGACAGCATCATCTAGACACTACTAAGTCCCATTCATTAATTTTACTTATTTAGAAATAGGCCTTGAAGTAAAACAAAATAAACATAAACTTAGCTTGCATATATGCACAAAAACAATCGCCCTGCTGAAGAATACAAATTCCCTATCATTGCCATGTCCAGGTTACTGACATGTAACTTTGACATTCACGGTTAAGAAAACTAAATCAGATTTGGATCCGGCATCCATGCGTAGAAAAACAGCGATGGTATTACAAATATGGATTTCATTATCGTTATTTTTATATAAACAAAAACAGGGATGTTTTTGAGAAAACAAAATTGACCTTGACATTCAAGGTCATATATATATACATACATACATACATACATGCCCACATACATGCATACATGCATACATACATGATTATACACACACACACACACACACACACACACACACACACACACACACACACACACACACACACACACACACACACACACACACACACACACACACACACACACACACACACACACACACACACACACACACACACACACACACACACACATTCGTACACATATAAAAACAGAGGTGGTATTGAAAAAGATATATTTCACGTTCAGTAACATTTGACCTTGAATTTCAAGGAAATAAAATCTGACGTGTAGCCCGTCTAATCGGATTCGACGTGAAATTTTACATATAAGGTCCAATTTTCATGCTTTTATCCGGCAAGTAACGATTCGACCAAAAAGTTTCCTTAACAAACCAGACTAATAGGCTGAGCTTGAATTCAGAGTTTCGCAAAGCGATCAGCCAGGGGGTGCTGCTGGCTGACACTGACTTAATCAGCAGCAGCGACCCCTGGCGCGCGAGGATGTGCGGCCCTACTACTTGCACCGCGAGTTTACGCATGTGCTGTCGGTGACAGTGTATGTGCCGCCGTCAGCAAGTTTACGCATGTGCTGTCGGTGACAGTGTATGTGCCGCCGTCAGCAAGAGCTAATGACGCAACAGAAACGATTGCTCAGCATGTGCATGACCTACAAATTAGCGCTCCGGACTCGCTCATTATCATCACAGACGACTTTAACCACTAGCTATAACTTGAAGAAGGTGCTGCCCAAGTTGAACCAGCACGTCACTTGTGCCACAAGAAAAGACAAAACTCTAGACTTGTTTTATTCAAACGTTGCAGATGCATACCGGTCTGTTCCGTTGCCGCCGCTAGGACGTTCTGATCACAGTTTGGTAAATCTGCTTCCCCGCTACAGACCCCGAGTGCAACGCGAACCACCCCTCACTAGAACTGTGTTAGACTGGTCCAGCCAATCACTCGACAGAATGAAAGGGAGTTTGGATTACACCGACTGGGATGTGTTTGTTGACATGTAACAGATGATCCCTAAGAAAAGTTTTTGCCAATAACAAACTCTGGGTTACAAAAGAAATCAAACAGGTTTTGAATAAGAAAAAGAAAGCATTTAAAAAGAAAAGAACGGGTGACTTGAAAGAAATACAGAGGGAGGTCAGGTGTGTGATCAGGAAGAAGGGGAAAGAGCAGTATAAGAGGAAGATAGAAGATTGTTGTACGGGGAATAATATGAAGATGGCATGGGAGGGGATGAATATTATGAGTGGGTACAAGGGGAAGAAGGGTGGTGATGAGTGGAAAAGCAAGGGAACAGTGAAGGATGCCAATGGCCTGAATTATTTTTATGCCAGGTTTGATAAACATGATTTTAGTAAAGAGAGGGACAGTTTAACAGGAGAGATTAGTCAGTCCTACTCTGGGGCGAGATCAGGGAGACCCTATTCAGATATCCAAAGAGGAGGTGTTAGAGCAGTTCAAAAGGATAAATGCCAGTAAAGCGGGAGGGCCTGATGGGATGAAACCAATTATCCTGAAGCAGTGTGCGGGACAGCTGAACTACATTTTCACTGTTATCTTCAATATGTCTCTGGCTGAGTGCAGGATTCCACGTCAGTGGAAAACTTCATGCATTATACCTTTACCCAAGAACAAGTATGTTCAAACAATGAATGACCTGCGCCCAGTTGCGCTCACTTCTGTGGTTATGAAGGCTTTTGAAAGGCCTATTTTCATCAAACTCAATGAAGTTGTTGCTGATTGTCTGGACCCGTGGCAGTGTGCATACAGAAGAAAGAGAAGTGTTGAGGGTGTAGTTCTGTATTTGTTAAACAACATTTATTCTCATTTAGAACTACCTGGTGTTTATGTTCGCTTGATGTTCTTTGATTTTAGTAGTGCCTTTAACACAATACAACCTCATTTAATGGCAGAGAAAGTAATAAGAATGAAAGTTAATTCACCCACTGTCTTGTGGATACTGGACTACTCGACAAACAGACCGCAGTGTGTGAGGACTGGACCAGACGTGACCTCTGACCCAGTGAGCACGAACACAGGGGCTCCCAAGGGACAGTTCTTGCACCAGTCCTCTTCTCTCTACACACAGCTGACTACAGAAGTTGTGGTGACTCATGTCCCATGTCCAAGTTTGCTGACGATACAGGATTGACTGGACTCATTACTGATGACGACGAGACAGACTACAGACGAGAAGTGGATAGGTTTGTGGGATGGTGTGACGACAACTACCTTCAGCTCATTGTGGATAAGACTAAGGAACTGGTAATTGATTTTAGAAAGAAGAGTAAGAGAGACATGGTCATCAAAGGAGAAGTAGTGGAGAAGGTGGATGAGTACAAGTATTTGGGCATAGTACTAGACAGCAAACTGTCATGGAAGCTAAACACTGATGCAGTTATGAAGAAACTGCATACTCGGTTGTATTTCTTACGGAAACTGAAATCCTTTAATGTACGTCAATAACTGCTGCAGATGTTTTATACTTCAACGGTGAACAGTGCGCTTTATTTTGGTGCAGTGTGCTGGAGTGGCAATATCAGCAATCAGGACAGGAACAGGCTAGAGAAATATATCAGGAAAGCAAGTGGGATTGTAGGGAGGGGGCAGGTCACGTTCATATCCACACATGAAAGACGGATAATGGACAGAGTACAGACGATTTTGGCAGACGATACCCACCCACTCAGACCTGAAGTTGACAGCAGACGGACAGACAGGAGTAACAGATACAGAGCTCCACGCACTAGAACCACACGCTATAGGAATTAATTCATACCGTCTGCAATACACATTTTCAATGCACACATAGACAGATAGATGCTGATGTTGCTGCTCCGGCTACTGTCTTCAATGCATGCAGTGTATGGGTGTGGGTGTGTAAATGTGATACTTAAACTAAGTTATAGTAATTGATTTGCATGATTACTTAGAGAATGCTTGAATTGAGCTGGTACTGTTGTGCAATACTTGTTTATGTTACTATTTTTATGTATGAGTGTGTTAGGTTTGATTTTGTTTTTATGCACTAGGGTTGACGGCAGACGTGCAATTTCTCAATGTTGGTATCAATAAAGTTGTATTGTATTATATTGTATTGATTGTCAGGAAAACTATTGGTTTTATTATAAAACGCGCACACCTTTGAGAAGAAAGGAGGTCTTTCGTTGAGAAATCTGCGTCCACCTTGAAATATTCAATTTAATATGTTCATTGTATATATTTACATTCAAATAGTTTCACCTGCTAACTTATGTTGCCAGGTTTTGAACTCTTTTAAAGAAAACATTGCGAAAAATGAATGAATGAAATTTATACTTCGGAAACAAACATGTGCGACATCAAAACTGCGACACAGAGAGTAGTTGAACATCCTATGACTGAAATGTGTGCTGCAAGTATGTGTGAAGTGCAGAAAATTATCCAGGATGCTAAACCCAAGTCATCATGCTTGGACCCTCTACCTACATCGCTGCTAAAGAACACTCTTCCTGCACTGTTCCGCGGGAACTCTAGAAGGCTGTCATAACACCGGTGGGAAAAAATCCTACCTTGGATCGAAACACGTTAAAAAATTACCGTCCAGTTTCGTGTTAAATCAATCAAATCAAAAAAGGTTATTGTCTGTCCTAAAACAATACACTTTAAAACAGAAAATTGTCTTTAGGCTCATCCGTTGACCATCCAATCAACCAATTAGCTCTAAAAATAAAGATATCAAAACACACAACATTATTACATGCACATGTAAAGTCCCCGCACATGTAACGTCCCCACACATGTAACGTCCCCACACATGTAACGTCCCCGCACATGTAACGTCCCCGCACATGTAACGTCCCCGCACATGTAACGTCCCCGCACATGTAACGTCCCCGCACATGTAACGTCCCCACACATGTAACGTCCCCGCACATGTAACGTCCCCGCACATGTAACGTCCCCGCACATGTAACGTCCCCGCACATGTAACGTCCCCGCACATGTAACGTCCCCGCACATGTAACGTCCCCACACATGTAACGTCCCCGCACATGTAACGTCCGCGCACATGTAACGTCCCCACACATGTAACGTCCCCGCACATGTAAAGTCCCCGCACATGTAACGTCCCCGCACATGTAACGTCCCCGCACATGTAACGTCCCCGCACATGTAACGTCCCCACACATGTAACGTCCCCACACATGTAACGTCCCCACACATGTAACGTCCCCACACATGTAACGTCCCCGCACATGTAACGTCCGCGCACATGTAACGTTTTACGAGTAAGATGTATATAAATAACACATTAAAGTATCCCAAAACGAAAACTAACACTCCACACAAACAGACAATTGACTAATGTAAAAGTTTTTCCGAGCATAAAAATATCAACCCAAGTGTCTGAAGTCTTGGAAAAGGTAGCAGCCAAACGACTTATTCAACATCTAAGTGACAATGGCCTTCATGAGGAGCTATAGTCGGAATACAAATCCTGACACAGCACTGAAACTGCTTTATTGAGAGTGCAACACGATATCCCCAGTTATATGGCAGAATCCAGGGGCCGGTTTCATGAAGCGTACTTAAAGTTACGCAATTACTTAGCGTCACATGTTTGCATAAACTACTATGTTCGCTTATATTAAAAAATCACGTAAATTGTTAAGACAATCATCTTAGCGTTAAGAACGTTCTTAGCCGCTTCACGAAACCGGCAACAGGAGTCCATAGACGCGGGAAGAGAGGGGGGCAAATGGGGCAGCTGCCCCCCTGGAATTTATGTGGGGGAGCAGAAATATGGTTCTGCCCCCCGCCCGATTAAATGTGAGCGTGAATGTTTGTTTTTGTGGCGAGTGTCAATGGCGGGTGGAAATGTAAATTTTATGAGACGATTAATGTGTATTTTGTTGAATGTGAAAGGTGTGTGTAATTGGAGGGTAGACATATTGTTTTCTGCCTCCCCAATAATAGGCGGCGTGGTGGCGAATTTTTTTCCGAAAGCACCCCTCCCCCCTCGGATGTGATCGTTTAAGTAGCGGAGACAGCAGAGAGAAAGTGGAGAAGGTAAATTGACAGCAGCGGCGCGACGTTAAAAATATTTTTTTAATAGCACTCACTCCCCCATATTTGTTCGGATGTCATGAGTTCATAGCCGAGACAGCCAGCACAGTCGAGCTAACTGAGACAGTCACAAGGTGAGGGAAGATGTGAAGATATGCGGCGGCGAAAATTTTTCAGTGGTGCTGAAGCTCCGTTAGCCCCCAATATGAATTTCGTTCCCGCGTCACTACAGGTGTGTCCTTCTGGTTTTCTTGATTTATCTTCTGCGTTTGATACGATCAATGCTGCTATCCCACCAAAGACTGTGTATAACCACCTGGGAATATAAGGTGCAGCACTTGCATGGTTCGGTTCGTACATGTCAGATCGTACCCAGCGTCACCGGATTGGGGTGGATGCATCTGAAGAACGCCCTGTGAGATACGGTGTTGCAGAAGACTCGGTGTTGGGTCCGTTGCTGTTCACTGTGATCACACCACCAATGCAGGACATACTAACGATGCACTCTGTAGAATATCATAAATTTGCAGATAATGTTCAGATATACCCATCCTACTGTCCTCACATACCTGGTGACTTGAAGTGCGCTATCCAGAGACTTAGTGATTGTATCAGTGAGGTCAAATGTTGGATGGTTAAACTTAAGCTAAACGACAACAAGACTGAATTTGTGGTGGCCCTCAGTCCTTACTTACCATCTAAAGAAATTTGGACCACCAAAGTACCTCGATGTTGGTGGAGTCAACATCAAACCTATTGCCTTTTTCAGAAATTTGGGAGCTCATTTTGGCACTGACATGAGCATGAAGCAGCATGTTGAAGCTGTTTGCAAGAAGTGTAACTATAATCTGAGACGTATTAGCTCCACCGGGGCCTATATCACGAGCCTGTCTCTCATTCCTTGGTCATTACGCAGGTTGTTTCAAGCTGCTGGACTTACCCAAATTTCACTGAGCACGTCTCCATAAGATACACAACAGGGCAGCCCGCTAGTTGTCCTCACACCTATATCTTCACATATCACGCCAGTACTGGTGCACCTGCACTAGTTACCAGTCAGACAACGCATTGTGTTTAAATTACTTGTATATTGTATATTTATAAGGCGCTCCATGGTTTGGCGCCGGATTACCTTGTACATCTACTACATCCACGAACTCGCAACCCTCGTCTTCGGCAGCTTCATGACCATTTTCAGCTCTTGCAGTTGTACCAGCATCAAAATCCATCGGCAAGCGAGCGTTTGGCATAACTGGTCCTGATTCCAAATGGAACGAATTGCTGCTGACTCTACGAGTTGCCCCATCTATTTATTTATATTTATTTAAATAAACTTATGGTGGACAATACCAAAATTAATTTACAAGACGTTTGAGTGATTCTTGTTAATTTATTAATATATTATTTATTTATTTATCTTCTAAATTTATTAATTTATAACTAATTTATATATTATTTGAATTGTTTTATAATGTTTCTATAGTGTGAGCGCATTGATTAACTATTAGTTAGAGATCGCGCGGTAAAAGAACCTGTATTATTATTATTATTATTATTACTAACTTGCCGTGTGTGTCGGCAGAACTGCGTGGTCGGTGTAACACGGTACGGCGCGCGGCGCTGTCGACTAGACGCCGTAAGGTGAGCAAACAATACGTCTACGCTGACGCCACGGTAAACTTTCACTGACTACCGAACAGACGGTATTAGCCAGCATTTGAGTCGGGCCACAAGTTTTGACGGACTGCTAGTGGTAGATCATTGATCGTCACTCGACAGACGTGATGGACGTCTACTCCCCCGTGAGTCGCTGGATGCTCGGGGCGTCAGCAGCCTTGGTGTGTGGCGCCGTGTTCGACGGGGTAGGCTTGTTGCCGGGGGACTGGGGCCGTGCCGAGACAGACACCTACTACATGTCGATGGGTCTGTGGCGGGTGTGTCTCGGACGACGCAATGTGACAGCCGGGCAGGAGGCGGTGTGGGAGGCGCCTAAATGCACCTTCCCATCACAGACGGCCGCCGGTAAGTGGCAGGCAACACCGGGGTTTCATTGTAATTTTTCCCCGGCAGCATAGAAAGTCATGCAGCAAGTAGGCCTATAGCCTGTGTGCACTGTGCAACGAAATTCTACGTGAAATTGTATATATTTATTTGTCACAGTTTGGATTGACATATTTGCTTCGCAAAATTTATTGCAATACTTCCAGTTTATATAAGTTTATCGAATTGTTTATTTATTGTATAATCCTTACACGATACACCACTTGCGACAGGATTTTTAAACTGGCGAAACATAAGACGATGATTAAAGCGCCTGTTTCTGCCTAACCACAGCGTAAAACCACGATTATCATTCATTGTGTAAATTATTGTATCAAACATAACTTATTATCTAAGTGTGCTTTCACTGCCAGAGGATGTCCACGTGTCACAAATCAAAGACATGACCTGCGTTTAATATAAACATGAACTGTGATTCATCTATCGCCACCGTCCTGGTGTGATAAGGGCACGGGGGCTATGTACACGACAGTCAATATTTCGCTTCGCAACAGTAAATATTTGAACTCGGGATCAAGCAAATTGCCGACGTCCAATTCTTGTCAGTGAATCGAAACGACGCTAATGCACAACGTCTGAATATAATATTTACTGCTATAAGTGAACACAGTCAAAGGAAGTCGGCAGGTTCTCAAACAAGTGAGTTCAACAAGACCGCTTTCAAAAATATGGGTTAGCGGTGTTTGTGTGGTTAGTAAAACTGCCAAGAATATCTAAAGATTCTCGTGCGCCGCATTGACAAGAGCACAAAGCACGCACGACGCTGAAAGAGCGGCAGTTGTCGTCTAAACTTGTCAAAAGGGACCGTTATATTAACCGGACGACTAGAGACAACACCATCGAGCTTTTAGAACTAACACGAATTGGGAGTCTCCAGAAAGATTTGTCATACCACTCAAATACCTGTGAATGCATCTATAGTGTTCCTCTGTGTTACCTTGGAAAAGAGTTATATTTTTTCCAAAGTAACCCAATTCAGTTGTATGAATAACCAAAAAAATCCAGCAACTTCATCACTAGACAACGCAATTTCATATATAGACCTATGTAAATCAAATTGTTTTATATGTCAGACGTACAGCAGTATCTTGTTAGCAGTGTCACACATATTGGCTTTTAGTAAAAAAAGTTCTTACAGTGGTTCATCTTATCAAACATACATCCCGTGCCGATTGCTACTGAAGAGATAACGAGAGAACTCCGTTTTAACTCAGTACAAATTATACAACCAAAGGCAAAAACAAAAACAGAATCGACCTAGTTTACAAGTAGTGTTGTCTTTTGTTAATCCCGCACAGTAATTTCAAATGTAAATTCAAGTACTGTGGTCCCATGGCTCTAGATATACCGAAGTGACTATGGGTAAGTTTATGTGGATCTAAATGGCTCTAAATGGATTCAGACAGGTGAATTCAAGCGGACTCAAAACAATTCCAGTAAATTCGATAAGACTGAAAGAGATTAAAGAGCTCAGCTGTGCATTACCTTTACATGTGATGGACATTTATTAATTTACAAACGTTCATGCTTGCACAGGGCCTTATACATACGCGCACGCACGCACACATGAAGGCACACACGAATGTACGCACGCACGCACTCACACACACACACACACATGCACGCACGCACGCACGCACACACACAACCGTTGTACTTGCACTATATTCATATAATTCGTACTTCATCGTGGACTTGTACTTATCACATGCATTGTACTCTGTAGTATTCATATTTGGTAAGTGTAAGTTGTAGCCTTAACTTCGCCGTTTCCTGGTGGAGATGAAGATATTTATATTGGTTACACGTTTTTGTCGCAGTTAGGCTATTAAGGTGTTTTTAAATAGTACCTCCTTACACCGTTAATGCTCTGCCTGTGAAGTGGAAATTATATTGTTGGACCAACACAATACAACACAGTGGGGGGAGTCTATCACACTAAGTGCAAGGGCATGATGTTAATTCGATGCATTCAGCAATGCTGAATAAGAGCCAATAATAAATATCTTTGATCCACCGAATCACAGCCAACTCGGCTATTTTATAATATGTATCTTCATTATTATATGTTATATAGGCCCTATGTGTGGAAGGGAAACTTCTTAATGCACATGCTTACACGCACGACCGTGGCACACATCTTGTGCCTAATATAATATCTCAAACTAATCAGAGTAAATGCTTTTTGCCGAGTGCATGCGATGGTTTAATAAGGAATACGTGTTTTATTTTGCTGGATTCTAAGGCCGGTAATACAGCCAAGCTAAATATAAGCTAACGAATATATTTGAATGGGCATTTATTTGTGTATTTTTCGTAATGTAGCAAAAATGTCAGAATGTTATTGTAGAATAGCATTAAATACACCCTTATTACACACAAACCCAACTTGAAGTCGTACGATATTACTTTGGAAATTGTTTTGTTACCGTCTACAAGTTTCACCAACAACAACTTGGTGAACTCTACACCTTTTTAAACTACAACGTTTATGTGTCGTTCATGTCGTCTACACGTTGACGTTTATGTGTCACTCATGTCGTCTACATGTTGACGTTTATGTGTCTCTCATGTCATCTACACGTTGACGTTCACGTGTCACTCATATCGTCTGCAAGTTACGTTTATGTGTCGCTCATGTCGTCTACATGTTGACGTTTATGTGTTTCTCATGTCGTCAACAAGTTGACGTTTATGTGTCGTTCATGCCGTCTACAAGTTGACGTTTTTGTGTTGCTCATGTCGTCTACACGTTGACGTTTATGTGTCGTTCATGTCGTCAACAAGTTGACGTTCATGTCGTCTACACGTTAACGTTCATGTGTCACCCATGTCGTCTACACGTTGACGTTTATGTGTCGCTCATGTCGTCTACAAGTTGACGTTCACGTGTCGCTCATATCGTCTGCAAATTACGTTTATGTGTCGCTCATGTCGTCTACATGTTGATGTTTATGTGTTTCTCATGTCGTCTACACGTTGACGTTTATGTGTCGTTCATGTCGTCTACAAGTTGACGTTTATGTGTCGCTCATGTCATCTACATGTTGACGTTTATGTGTCACTCATGTCGTCTACACGTTGACGTTTATGTGTCGTTCATGTCGTCTACAAGTTGATGTTTATGTGTCGCTCATGTCGTCAACAAGTTGACGTTCACGTGTCGCTCATACGGTCTGCAATTTACGTTCACGTGTCGCTCATGTCGTCTACAAGTTGACGTTTTTGTGTTGCTCATGTCGTCTAGACGTTAACGTTTATGTGTCGCTCATGTCGTCTACAAGTTGACGTTTATGTGTTGCTCATGTCGTCTACAAGTTGATGTTTATGTGTCGCTCATGTCGTCAACAAGTTGACGTTCATGTGTCGTTCATGTCGTCTACACGTTAACGTTTATGTGTCGCCAATGTCGTCTACAAGTTGACGTTTATGTGTCGCTCATGTCGTCAACAAGTTGACGTTCACGTGTCGCTCATATCGTCTGCAAGTTACGTTCACGTGTCGCTCATATCGTCTACAAGTTGACGTTTTTGTGTTGCTCATGTCGTCTACACGTTAACGTTTATGTGTCGCTCATGTCGTCTACATGTTGACGTTTATGTGTTTCTCATGTCGTCAACAAGTTGACGTTTATGTGTCGTTCATGCCGTCTACAAGTTGACGTTTTTGTGTTGCTCATGTCGTCTACACGTTGACGTTTATGTGTCGTTCATGTCGTCAACAAGTTGACGTTCATGTCGTCTACACGTTAACGTTCATGTGTCACCCATGTCGTCTACACGTTGACGTTTATGTGTCGCTCATGTCGTCTACAAGTTGACGTTCACGTGTCGCTCATATCGTCTGCAAATTATGTTTATGTGTCGCTCATGTCGTCTACATGTTGATGTTTATGTGTTTCTCATGTCGTCTACACGTTGACGTTTATGTGTCGTTCATGTCGTCTACAAGTTGACGTTTATGTGTCGCTCATGTCGTCTACATGTTGACGTTTATGTGTCACTCATGTCGTCTACACGTTGACGTTTATGTGTCGTTCATGTCGTATACAAGTTGATGTTTATGTGTCGCTCATGTCGTCAACAAGTTGACGTTCTCGTGTCGCTCATACGGTCTGCAATTTACGTTCACGTGTCGCTCATGTCGTCTACAAGTTGACGTTTTTGTGTTGCTCATGTCGTCTAGACGTTAACGTTTATGTGTCGCTCATGTCGTCTACAAGTTGACGTTTATGTGTTGCTCATGTCGTCTACAAGTTGACGTTCATGTGTCGTTCATGTCGTCTACACGTTAACGTTTATGTGTCGCTCATATCGTCTGCAAGTTACGTTCACGTGTCGCTCATATCGTCTACAAGTTGACGTTTTTGTGTTGCTCATGTCGTCTACACGTTTACGTTTATGTGTCGCCCATGTCGTCTACAAATTGACGTTTACGTGTCGCCAATGTCGTCTACAAGTTGACGTTTATGTGTCGCTCATGTCGTCAACAAGTTGACGTTCACGTGTCGCTCATATCGTCTGCAAGTTACGTTCACGTGTCGCTCATATCGTCTACAAGTTGACGTTTTTGAGTTGCTAATGTCGTCTACACGTTTACCTTTATGTGTCGCCCATGTCGTCTACAAATTGACGTTTACGTGTCGCCAATGTCGACTACAAGTTGACGTTTATGTGTCGCTCATGTCGTCAACAAGTTGACGTTCACGTGTCGCTCATATCGTCTGCAAGTTACGTTCACGTGTCGCTCATATCGTCTACAAGTTGACGTTTTTGTGTTGCTCATGTCGTCTACACGTTAACGTTTATGTGTCGCTCATGTCGTCTACATGTTGACGTTTATGTGTTGCTCATGTCGTCTACACGTTGACGTTTATGTGTCGTTCATGTCGTCAACAAGTTGACTTTCATGTCGTCTACACGTTTACGTTTATGTGTCGCCCATGTCGTCTACAAATTGACGTTTACGTGTCGCTCATGTCGTCTACACGTTGACGTTCATGTGTCGTTCATGTCGTCAACAAGTTGACGTTCACGTGTCGCTCATATCGTCTGCAAGTTACGTTCACGTGTCGCTCATATCGTCTACAAGTTTACGTTTTTGTGTTGCTCATGTCGTCTACACGTTTACGTTTATGTGTCGCCCATGTCGTCTACAAATTGACGTTTATGTGTCGCCAATGTCGTCTACAAGTTGACGTTTATGTGTCGCTCATGTCGTCAACAAGTTGACGTTCACGTGTCGCTCATATCGTCTGCAAGTTACGTTCACGTGTCGCTCATATCGTCTACAAGTTGACGTTTTTGTGTTGCTCATGTCGTCTACACGTTAACATTTATGTGTCGCTCATGTCGTCTACATGTTGACGTTTATGTGTTGCTCATGTCGTCTACACGTTGACGTTTATGTGTCGTTCATGTCGTCAACAAGTTGACTTTCATGTCGTCTACACGTTTACGTTGATGTGTCGCCCATGTCGTCTACAAATTGACGTTTACGTGTCGCTCATGTCGTCTACACGTTGACGTTCATGTGTCGCTCATGTCGGCTTCAAGTTAACGTTTATGTGTTGCTCATGTCGTCTACAAGTTGAAGTTTATGTGTTGCTCATGTCGTCTACACGTTAACGTTTATGTGTCGCCCATGTTGTCTACACGTTGACGTCCACATGTCGCTCATGTCGTCTGTAAGTTGACGTTTATGTGTCGTTCATGTCGCCTACACGTTTACGTTTATGTGTTGCTCATGTTGTCTACTCGTTGAGTAGTATGTCGTCTACATGTTGATGTCTATATTTCGTCCATGTCGTTTACACGTTGATGTCTGTATGTCGCCCATGTCGTCTACACGTTGATGTTTAAATGTCGTTCATGTCATCTACACGTTGACGTTTACACGTCTGACTTGTTGAACCTATTTTGTCCAACAACACAAGTATATAAACACAAACATGCATGCGTAGTCCAGTTCAATCGGTATGCGATTACTACATCGTACGAGATAAGTTGAACCGATATATTAAGCTGGATGTTGTGTATTTATTCTACAATGCACTGTACGATAACCGGCTGTTCCGTCAACAGAGTGGGCGCCGCAGTGGATCGCCATCGAGATGCTGGCTGCCCTCTGCACCGTCGGCGTCTTGGGCGGTCTGTTGGCATTCGTCGTCAGCGTCAAACGCCATTGGCTGCGCAGTCGCCGCATCCTCACCGTTATCATCCCACTCAGCATCCTCTCGGGTGAGTTGTACTCTGGTTCAACCACAACATCTGGGATGAGTAGGACACTGGTTCAACCACAAACTCTCAGGTGAGTAGGACACTGGTTCAACCACAAGCTCCCGTTTGTGTAGGACACTGGTTCAACCACAACCTCCCGGGTGAGTAGGACATTGGTTCAACCACAACCTCTCGGGTGTGTAGGACACTGGTTCAATCACAACCTCTCTGGTGAGTAGGACATTGGTTTAACCACAACCTCTCGGGTGAGTAGGACACTGGTTCAACCACCTCTCGGGCGAGTAGGACATTGGTTCAAACACAACCTCTCGGGTAAGTAGGACACTGGTTCAACCACAATCTCTCGGGTATATAGGACACTGGTTCAACCACAACATCTCGGGTGAGTAGGACATTGGTTCAGCCATAACATCTGGGATGAGTAGGACACTGGTTCAACCACAACATCTGGGATGAGTAGGACAATGGTTCAACCACAAACTCTCGGGTGAGTAGGACACTGGTTCAACCACAACCTCTCGGGTAAGTAGGACAATGGTTCAACCACAACCTCTCGTGTATATAGGACACTGGTTCAACCACAACATCTCGGGTGAGTAGGACATTGGTTCAACTACAACATCTGGGATGAGAAGGACACTGGTTCAACCACAACATCTGGGATGAATAGGACACTGGTTCAACCACAACATCTCGGGTGTGTAGGACACTGGTTCAATCACAATCTCTCGGGTGTGTAGGACAGTGGTTCAACCACAACCTCTCGGGTATATAGGACACTGGTTCAACCACAACTTCTCGGTGAGTAGGACATTGGTTCAACCACAACCTCTCGGGTGAGTAGGGCACTGGTTCAACCACAACCTCTCGGGTGTGTAGGACTCTGGTTCAACCACAACCTCTCGGGTGAGTAGGACAGTGGTCCTGTTTGGTTAGTCACATGTATACATTGGTTCATGTCAACCGTTTCAGGTGGCTGGAAAAGAATGCCTTATTGTTGAACACTTGGATGTTGTTGTTGTTGTTGTTGTTGTTGTTGTGCACACAGTCGTAGATGAAGCGCACACAGAACATGTCCAATGATCACCCAACCTCGTTTATACGTTATCCCATCACACATATGGC
Organism: Escarpia spicata; assembly: GCA_963995525.1. Lineage (NCBI taxonomy): Eukaryota > Metazoa > Annelida > Polychaeta > Sabellida > Siboglinidae > Escarpia > Escarpia spicata. Next base: position 34,181,167 of record OZ023210.1, read on the forward strand.
CAAAGATTGAGTTTATGTTATGTAACATGCAATGACGAGTTTTTTTAGTATAAATGCTAATATTACACCTCAATAAGCTAACCTATCTCCGAAATTTCCATTGTAGAAATTTATTTCAATAACAAAGCGAGTTAAAATCAAATATATCACCAGTCTCCACTTTGTTTCAGCTTTGTTCAACTTCATCGGATGTTTGTTGATTGGCTGTAACTTGCCAAGCTTCCAGATGACGCCTAGATACCCACTTGTGCTCGACTCGATTGCTGTCCTCTGCTTCATTGCGGGAGCAGTTTTGGCAATCTTAGACATAGAGGTTTGTAATCCCCAACATCTAGTAAACGTGATTGTCCATGTCCATATAATGATGATAACACAATGTAAACGTAATAGCAGCACCAATAACATAATGGCTATTGCCATGTCTTTATAGTAAACGTTTGGAAGATTAAACTGATCTGCTTGTAAAATTAATATACAGCTCATTTTTTCACAAAAACCTCGGTGTTCTAAGAACAACATGTTCTTGGCTGTATGTTTGCATGTTTTAATACCACGCTAACATTGTGTGCAAGTAGAACATTGAAGTATCATATTTTGTCATTCAAAAAGTTCACTAATTATATTTACAATGATTGTAATTAAGTAATGTTGGAAAACGAACGTGTCCTTTAATTGTATTCTCAGGGAGTAGGCATGCATGTACGACCCGCCATCGGCAAAGGACTGCGACGGCACATCTAGAATGACGGGAACATGGTGAGGGACAACATTTGCAACATCATTGGCAGCAAACGAAGTCAGCAGAAGGAGATGCGCAGATCTACACAACTGCCCAAGTGCAGCATCAATGCGACACTTCTGTCACGCAGAATCCACGAGCACATCCGACGTTGTACACGTTGAGACGTGTGCGTGATATTGGAACGTAACAATGCTGGAGGGCGCCAGGGTATACGTAGTGTACATACTTGATCAAACATGTTTAGTAGGCCCGTACATAAGGAGTTTATAGAGCATATTACATGTTGACGCATTTATTTATCAACTTTAAATAAAAGAGGTAGCTTAGGGGCCGTCCACCAGTTGACGGGCTTAGATTAGATTATACACCGCTATAAAGGAAGTGAAGTGTAAATTTAAAGAATCTACATTTATGTTATGTATTAACGTGCTTCCGTAACAGGTACACATATCATTTGTGAATGTGAACGGAGGGAGTGGGTCGACGTGACTGTTAAAGGGGGGGGGGTTACTTTACCTTATGAAGGTAGAGAGGATGCTCTTGCCCGTGCTTGATCTACGAAATTGTCGAGTTTAGCATTTGCTGACTCACATGACAACATTGTATACGATTGCCATTGCAAGCAGCGATCTCCAAATGACACACATATATGCACTTCAGGCTGTATCCACCGTTGATTGAGGCGTGCGTTTTACGACCTAGGATTGCACATGTTCCACAATCAACCATCACCTTTGATCTCCTCTGTCTGACACGACTTCGGAAGCCGGGGGTACGGGGGTAGTGTTGGAGATTTCTCACGGTGCCGAGAGGGGTGTAGCGTTGCAGATTTTTCGCGGTGTCCAGGGGGCAGTGTTGAAGATTGTCAAGGTGCCATTCAACATTGCTGTTGATTTTTTTCTCCGTCGCGTCGACATAACTTCAACTTATTGTAACCTGAACGGGGGCACATTTCCAAGGGTCTAGGGGGCACGGTCACGAAGGCCCATTCAAAAAAGGTCTACGGGCACGCCTAATTTCAAAGGTCTGGGGAGCATGTGCCCCCCAGGCCCTCCTGAATCCGCCTGTGGGGTTCGTACGCATCCATCGCACCAGCAGTCTACGGACCTACATTAGTACAAATAGATTGTTTTGTAATATCTATCGTATGTGTCAACTGACATTTTCAAAATATATTCTCTAAAATGTTGTATTATTGTGAATAAACCCTACTTCTAGTGTTACTGCTTTGTTAACGTTACTTTACAAAACTTACAATGCTACTTCTTGCCACGCTTAGTATAACTAGATGATCCTTTGTCTTGGTAGGGCCTATATTGGTGAAAGAAATGTTCACATCAACACATACACGTACTGGTCCTACAAATGATTTTAGTCTTGAAAGTAGCTCTCGTTCCTGCGATCCTGTGTGTAGTTATATACATGCTGTTGATAACATATGCCACAAAGTATTGTTTGCATGGGAAAATATAACAGCTTAAATCTTATTTGACAAGAAGGCCTACACTTCTCTACATGTGGTCAATTTCAATTAGGTAGGCCTAATTAATGGACGATTCAAAGTTTTCGTTTATTTTTTTTGTATTTTGTTCTTGCCTATTATTTCACCTCTGGTGAATAATGAGGATTATATGTGTTTTCATAGAATAGCAAAATGTTTGGCCACAAAATATTGGCGTTTTTTTAGATGTGTATTTTGAACAGTGGCTTGTGGGTTATAACACCGCCAGGTAGCGAGCTTGTATCTTCTTCTCCCTGTTGTCATGCGCACACGCGGGCATGCCCATTGGTGCAGACCGATCGACTGTAAGTGACTTGACGGTTAAACGGTTAATAGTTACACTCTACCTGACATCCAAGTCATTGTTATTGCTCCAGTGCTTTTACAAATAAATAACAGCTAAAGTTACAAGGTTTTTTGTTATTACTCGTGATGATTTAATTTGTCATACATATAAACCGCCTAGATTATTGTTAGATCCTTGATCGCGGAACCGTTTACCATGCCCCGTTTCCTCTTTTCCTTTTACATCTCAATGTGTCACAATAAACGTGTTCGTACTTTCTCTACGAGAATCTTCATTCTATAATGTCGCTGTACGCACAGCCCACGGCCAGTACACGACATTAATTGGCGACGAGGTAAACTGACAACTCTACGAGTTACTTTGAACTAGACTACGTCTAATTTCTGTGTGAAAATGGAAACTGTCGCTGACGTCGCACATTTTTCGCTGGAGCCGACTGACAGCGCAGGCCATCGTTGGGTGAGGCGCTTTGAGAACTTTGTGGTGGCTAAAGACATTCAGAACGATACAAGAATGAGAGCGATGTTGCTTCATTATGCTGGTGAGGCAGTGTTTGAATTGAGTGAAGCAGTGGGGGTGACAGAAAATGATGATTTCGCAGAAACCAAGCGGAAGCTCACTGCTTACTTCAGGCCGCAGTGCAATGAAGAATATGAAATATTCAAGTTCCGACAGGCTGAACAGACGTCGTCAGAGACGCTGGACCAATTCAATGCACGATTGCAGCAACTAGCCAAACACTAAGTTCCATGAGAATATATCAGAATCCGCTAGGTGGCGTATTGCCTTCTAGCGGCCAAAACTGATCCATTTCTTGTGCATGAAAATGACGCCGGCGCGGCGCCGCGTCAGAGATCACATGGTCGCAGAAAATACGTCGCTGCTGCTATGCAAATGATATCACCATGACGTTTGAGCATGGAATCGACCAATGGATAACTCTGTTACATATGGAGATACTTCTTTTTCGTTTTGAGCGCGGCGTTTTGTGTGTGTAGGTAAGTGAAGTTTAATGTTTTCTATGCTTGCTAAATGCGTAAATAAAATGTAAAGATTACGTAATGAAATAGCGATATTAGTGTAGATTTAAATATTAGCTTTAAAATGATATATGTTGCATAAGTGTACGTGCCTGCCGAGCAACACACCAACATGGGCAACTTTGGCGTTCTAGGCGTACATTTTCAACAGTCGACGCCGTATCACGCTGGCATCAGTAGGCGCTTTTGCAGCATTAATTAAATCCATATCCATCGCAACCATCACATATAATTGGTGTTATTGTTCACTTGTAACAGTGACAAGATCTATATATAATTAATATTTACCGTTTTTAGTTTGATATTAACATGCCAAAATTAAATGTTTAAAGAAAAATGTGTTCAAGCTGACTGAATCTGTGTCTGTTGTTAGTGACGCTTTCCATAGCATCGTTATTTAAATCCCAAACCATCTCAATCTATAAAACGAATTGCTTTTACTTTTGTATTTAAAGTTATAACTAATTATTATGTAATTAACTTTTTAATATTATATTAACAAATTTATTTTGTTATGTCTAGTTGACATTTCTTTTTTCATACTACACCACATCATTTCCATCAAGACAAGTGATTCAGTGTGACTTTCATGTTTCAGTGTTGGAAGATCAAACGGGTAGTTATTAAATTTGTAGGACTAATTAATAATATTATTTTTTATTATTAATTAATAATAAGTGAAATATAGTTAATTTTTTTAATTAAGTGATTGTTTTTTTCTAATTAATATGTCACAAATAAAACAGTTGCAATTGTTGAAATAATTTAAATTGTAGTTGAATAGTTATGAATGGTGTTTATCTTTAAGTGTTCAAGACAGTTGTAAGATGATGGAAATTAATTTGTATTAATTTGTGCAGTTGTTGCTTGAATTTACTTGAAATTGTTGAAAACCATTTACATTATTGTAGTACAAAATTTATAATAGCATATATATATTCGTTGTATTAATTGTAGTTGAATATTTTGTTAGGTTCACATAATTGCAGTTAAGCATATTATTTATGGCTTCTGTCGTGAATCACAACATTGAAATAATATCGATGTTGTGTGCACTAAGAACAGTGTGATAATCTACTGTTCATAACATTCTCTAGAATGTGCATACAATTCACTGGTATGCATTTTCGTTTCAGAATGGCAACTCAGAATTGGTCAACCGGTCAGCTCACGTTATTGATCGTTGGGCACAGTTTCGTGTGTCGCATGCAGCACCAAGTCTGTTCCGGTGGGGTGCTGCATCGGTACTATGAACCTGATCTCTGTCTGGCAGATATGTTTGAGAAGGTCATCTTCCTTGGTAAGGGGGGACTAACTTTGGATGGTTTATTTAGGGAATTTGGTGCTTGTGCGTGCAGAAGCTCCACATGTTGTTTTGATCGATATAGGTACAAATGACCTAGGCAATGGTTGTGTAGCTGAGGACCTGGCGGAAGGTATTGTGGAGTTTGCTCGCAAACTTACCACTATACCTTCTGTGTCTCAGGTTGTGATATGCCGTATACTAACTCGCATTCCAAAGACCAGCGGCCGTTTTGTAGTCAGAAGTGATTTTGAAGAAGCTCGGCACGCAGTCAGTGACATAGTTGTTCGGTTAATAAGTGATTGTAATAATATACACTTCTGGCCACACCGTAAATTATTTGAAGCAAAGAACTTTGCGAGAGACGGAGTACACATGAGTGCCAATGGCATGGAGAAATATGTGAGTAGCATGAGGAAAGCAGCTATTCATGCTTTCAAGCGATGTCAGAAGCAGGTTTAACTGCTTTCCTCTGCTACATCATGTGTCCTGTCTCTAACAAACTTCTTTACATTTATGCATATAATATATAAATATATATTTTCAAAATTTATAATCCCATGATTTTCTCTTCCAAAACCAGTTTGATCGAAAAAAGCCATTATGTATTATTTATGTAACTTTCCAAATTTTTCAAAACAGACAGTATTTGGCTTATCACCACTTCAATTACATTAATTATGCCTAGATCATTTTTTCCTATATTGACGATGAACACATTTGATGCCACTGCATGTACAACTTAAATTCTGTGTGATATGCCATCCAACGTTAGTCTTCATCTTCCTTAGCAGATGACATTTTCATTCATATCTGACAGTTCAAAATCATTGTTTTAAATTTCTTTTCAAAGTACTGTTTAAAAATGCAATTTTCTAAACCTACTTTTCAAAATTCAGAGTTCTCTCCAAATTGCCATTTTCGTAAAGCTACTTTTCAAAAAAAAGTTCATCAACGCACGAGACTGTGCCTAATTCAAGACGTGGGCCTACACCAATGACTGGAACTGAAGCTTGCATGGGTCAGTTCTTCCTCGACAGCTGGCATCTCTGCAAGTGGCTGGTATCAACATCTCTACACATCAGTTGATACGCTTGCAAGTCCCACTACATGCAAAAAGACTGCTTTAAAAGTGAAGAACATTACCGCACACCTCAAGTTGCAATGAATTCTTAATAGCAAGTTTCACACAAATTCACTGTCGCTACCGAAACTTCAAACGAATGCTGCATGAAGCTGATTTGAGATGATCCTCTCTCTGCGGACAATATTCTGATGTGGCTCCTCATGCAAAACATGAATTATACATCAGTTGTTCAACTGAAAGTTAGACATAATGCAAAATTATGCAAGAGTTGACAATAATTACTAGACAAAGATTTACAAATGATTTTTACCTGCAAGACGTTTTAAGAAATTAGGTTAACTAATTAGGTCATCAACAAATTATGGATTTTAAGAGGTAGCAGTCATAATATATTACAGTCACTGTATAAACTGACTGACAGAGTTCAACCTATAACAGGCCTTTTCCTACCCGATTTATGTAATTAATAACGGTAAATAGGTTAATTATTAAATATAGGTCAATTAATAAGGTCATTAAATAACTAATTTCATAGTATGCTATAACAATATAATATATTAACAATCTTCAAACCTCTATATAGTTTAGTAGGCATTTCCTAATTAATTACATTCAAATAATCACAGTAATTAGGTCAAATATACAATGAAGGTCAATTAATTAGGTCAAGGTCAAATCATATCAATATGATTTTTGGGGTCACATAACTTCTTATTTTGCATAAATATCTTCAATATACACAATTTTATGGCCGTTTTCCTATATAATAAAATGCAGTACATCAAGCTTCTGGGGCCAGTTTGTGCACAAGAAATGGACTGAAATTCAATACCAAAAAGTGTTGTTTTTCTGAAACAAAAAGTGGAATTACGTCGGAAATAATGAAGATATCACAAAAATTCAAAAACTATCATAAACTTCATAACAAACTCTATATTGTGGAACCATTTAATTAAAAAAATAGCGTATTTGAATTTTTACCTGATGTACCTAAGACAGACAGAGAAGTGAAGTCGCAAATCATCAAAAAATGTGCCATGTCAAAAGTGCGTGACAAGGGGTTAAGTGAACCTACAATCACGCTAGAGAAGTTACTGACGTTCGGGCGCACACTGGAAGCTACGCTACAGCAGTCGAAAATCATGAGAAACTCTTTCGACCGTACCGAGGCCTGTCCACGCCGTATCGAATGACGAGGGGCGGAGCAACTCTTCACGTGGAGGTTTCAGCTTTGGTCGCCAGGTGGCGACACACAGAGAGCAATCTACCAAGAAAGCGTTTTCCGCCTGATCGCCAAGGGACGCCACGTCGAGACGATCGACCAGTCGTGAGTAGTCAGCAGCGGTACAGACGTCACAAGGGGCAGCACCAGCATGCTCAGGCTGTGGTGGACCGCCACACGACGATCGGCGAATGTGCAAAGCTTGGGGCAGGAGATGCTACAAGTGTCAAAAGCTAAATCACTTTGCTAATGTGTGCAATGCAAACACTCAACAGACACACTTAGTAGAAAATGACACACACTCGCAACGCAACGACAAGTTATGTGAAGACACATACACACTTGGCCTGTATCATGCAAGTGCCACCCACACCATACCACCGTACATTTGCAATGTCCAGATAGAGGGAAGTGAAGTGGCTATGGAGATAGATACCGGAGCAGCAGTTTCGCTTATATCGGGGGATGAGTGGGCTAAAATCTGCAAGACATCTGTGCTCACTCTCGACACGCGTAACGTTCCGAGGTTGCGAACGTACGCAGGTACCACAATTGAGCCTTTAGGGCGAGCGCAGGCTGCAGGCAATCGTAGTGCCTGGGTCGGGACCTAACCTGCTGGGAAGGGACTGGCTAACAGTGTTGAAAGTGAACTGGGCTACCGTGAACCAGGTAGACAGAGATGACTTCCTAAAGCCTTACGAATCAATGTTCAGTGAGGGACTAGGCACTCTAAAGGGGCTGACTGCGAAGTTCTACGTTGATGACACGGTTAAACCGAGGTATTGTAAACCTCGACCTGTACCTCTTGCTTTACGAGCCAAAGTAGAGGACGAGTTAGATCGTATGCAGAAGGCCGGAATCATCCGTCCTGTGGAGTATTCTGAGTGGGCCGCGCCCATTGTACCGGTCTTGAAGTCTACCGGCGCAGTCAGAATCTGTGGCGACTATAAGGTAACCATCAACAGAGCCGTCAAGGTAGACAAGTACCCGATCCCGAACGTATCTGATCTGTTTACAAAATTAGCAGGTGGTACACTGTACACAACGCTGGACATGAGCCATGCGTATCAACAGGTCGCACTGGATGAAGAATCACGTCCGTTGACTACAATCAACACGTCGAAAGGGCTGTTCGCATTCGAACGTCTGCCTTTCGGTGTGAGTTCTTCTCCAGGTATCTTCCAGAGAATCATGGAGCAGTTACTACAGAACATACCCATGACTGTAGTCTACCTCGACGACATCCTGGTCACAGGAAGAACGCCAGAAGAGCATGATCGTAATCTGGCTACTGTGCTAACGCGACTACAAGACGCAGGGTTACGCCTGAAGAAGGAGAAATGTGCGTTTCGTCAGAAATCGTGCACCTATCTAGGTCATGCGATTGATGCTGAAGGTATTCATCCTACGGAAGACAAAGTGCGAGCAGTACAGAACGCGCCTGCACCACAGAATGTACAGGAGTTGAGGAGTTATCTAGGACTCATTCACTACTATCACAACTTCTTGCGCAATCTCAGTACGCTGCTTGCTCCGCTGCATGAAATGACACGCCAACACACAAAGTGGAAGTGGGGTCCGGCGCAACAAAAGGCTTTCGATGAGTCTAAGGCACTGCTTGTTTCTTCAGATGTGCTTGTACACTACAACCCTGAACTCCCGATCATCTTGAGCAGTGACGCATCTCCTTACGGGATTGGAAGCGTACTGTCACACAGATTGCCCGATGGCAGCGACAAGCCTATCGCATACGCATCAGCTGGAAAAGGAAGCGTTGTCGTTGGTCTTCGGGATATCCAAGTTCCATAAGTACCTTTACGGGAGGGACTTCACGTTGCAGACCGACCACAAGCCGTTGGTCGGGCTGTTGAAGGAAGATCGTGCCATCTCCGCAATGGCTAGTGCACGCATTCAGAGATGGGCACTAACACTAAGCAACTATCAGTACCATCTGGAGTACAGACCGGGTACGAGTATCTGTCATGCAGACGGATTGAGTCGCTTGCCGCTACCAGACACTCCTGAACGAGTACCAGTCCCGGAGGAAGTGGTTCTAGCACTTGCAACCATGAACGATACACCCATCACGGCAGAACACATCGCTAAATGGACAGCAAACGATCCGATGCTGTCACAAGTTCTACGGTTCGTGGAAGGAGGATGGCCTAACGATGTACCACGCGAGTGGGAGAGTTACTCTCGAAGGAAAGACGAACTGAGTGTCCAACACGGGGTGCTGATGTGGGGAGCAAGAGTCATCGTACCACCAAAGGGTCGTGACACGTTGTTGAAAGAACTACACGAGACGCATCCGGGCATAGTGAAGATGAAGGCGTTAGCCCGAAGCTACCTCTGGTGGCCAGGTTTTAGACGCTGAAATCGAGATGTGTGTTAAGGACTGCACGACATGCCAAATACACAGCAAACAACCACCAGTGGCACCACTGCATCCATGGGAATGGCCGGGACGAACGTGGCATCGAATACACATTGATTATACGGGACCGTTCGAGGGACGTATGATACTCATCATAGTCGATGCTCACAGCAAGTACATCGATGCACACGTTGTATCAGCTGCGACAACCAGTGCAACTCTCACGAAGCTAAGACAGACGTTTGCGATTTTGGGTCTACCAAGCACAGTGGTATCAGATAACGGAAGCTGTTTCACCAGTGAGGAGTTTGAACAGTTTTGTCGAGCTAACGGAATCAAACACATCAAGTCTTCACCTTATCACCCATCCAGTAATGGCTTAGCTGAACGCGCCGTTCAGACTGTAAAAGCAGGGTTGAAGAAGACAAATGGCAACCTAGAAGATCGTCTCTACACCTTCCTAGCACGCTACAGGGTAACTCCACAAGCTACAACCGGCAGAGCTCCAACAGAGTTTGTGTTGAAGACACCACCGAGCACACGACTGGATCTTCTACGACCACCCATTCAGAACCGAGTCTTGCGCAAACAGGAAGAAGACAAAGAACGCCACGACCAGAGAGCAGTGGAGCGAAGTTTCATGACAGGAGACTGTGTCTGGGCGTTGAACTTTCAGGGACAACCGAAATGGGTCGCTGCGGTGATAGAGAACCGGCTGGGTCCGCTGACCTTCGAGGTACGTCTGCAGGATGACAGAGATGGGAGGCGTCACCAGGATCATTTGCGCGAGAGAAGGCCGATCGAGGCGACGGAAGAGCGTCTGGTACCATTGAGGGTTGAAGAACCTCAACTTCCACCGAGGCTTGCAGAACGTGAAGTACTACCTTGGTTCGAGCGAACAACATCGACACCACTATCATCTGGCAACTCGGACTTGACTACGGGTACCGCCACAGGAGAGGTGATCTCAAGACCAACAGTTGAACGGTCGCAGTCCTGTGTAGTACCAGACGTGGTAGTACCGCTGAGAAGATCACACAGAGTGGTGAAGCCACCGGACAGATTGAACTTGTCATAACGGACAATGCATAGATCAAGATAGCCAGAATAGACTAGGTTTCGGTAGATGTGGCTAGTCGCGAGAGCACTAGATTAGTACTATAAACAATGGCATACTAGCTATCTTAGATATGACATTGATACGTATAAGGGACTCTTGTTTGCGTTAAAAGTTTACATTTTAATAATTATACTAATTATGTTCTTCTTAAAGGGGGAGGAATGTTAGATCCTTGATCGCGGAACCGTTTACCATGCCCCGTTTCCTCTTTTCCTTTTACATCTCAATGTGTCACAATAAACGTGTTGGTACTTTCTCTACGAGAATCTTCATTCTATAATGTCGCTGTACGCACAGCCCACGGCCAGTACACGACAATTATGTTGCTTGACTTCATGAGTTATTTTTCTATTGTCGAATACAAATCTACAGGGAGCTCCTGGCTATGATGGTCGCCATGGCTATAAAGGTGACGCCATAATACCAATCTAAAGATGCTATCAATAATAACTTGGTCAATAGAGGTCCCATGCATCAAATTGACAACTATTTGATAAGAGGCATGGGTGAAAAAAGACTCGATAAGTTGCATTCACTTGTTCTTTGGATAGAAATCTTGCTTTATGTATTGGATCAGGAACCTGGAACTGGTGTAGGCCCTATATTATTTTCGTTTCTAGTCCTGTCTTGATGAAGACGACTTGTATGATGGTAGTGCATGTAAATTAACCTATAACATAAATCAATTAGCAACATATAAAAATCCATTAGCAAAATAATAATGTATGTGCTTCGAGAACATTCTGCTGCATGATGGTTGATTAAGCCGTAGTAACTTCGGACATTTTAAATAAATTAACGACCACTATTCAACGTAACAGTGCGTTTACAGGCTTAGGTTTGAAACCAACAACGGAAGTGAGACATACTGGCATTATAGATATATACGTTGGTTACGCTTCCGTGTATATGGAAGAGATCCAGGGGGAGGGGGAGAAGATCTAGCATGGAGTGGAACGAAGTCTGAAAGGCAGACTCATCGTCGGCCGTCTTTGGGAACGAAGATGACGTCAGCATACCACGGGTCGATTGTGGATCCTGATGTCACTCAGGAACCTGAGTCTGAACTGCTGATCTTATGGCAGAAGGGACAGGAGGTTACGGACGGAAGTGAGGCTTGCAGATATTCTTTCTGTGCCTTCTCTTTTCGTCTCTGCCAATTTGGTTTGTAGTATATACAGGCCATTGTAATGTGAACCACACGGCGCCAAAGTCAGAGGCGAAGCGCTTCCACTGGTTTTCTCGCGTCCTCTAACTATGACTCAATGTGAAAAGAAGTCTTGTTGGGGAGGCGGGAGTCGGACATTCTGACGCAGTGGCTTGAATAGCAAAGTTGACTCTGGGCAATTGTTCTGAATATGTGACACATTAGCGATGTGCGACACTATTATAGAGTACAGTCAACGACTCTGCTTCGTGTGGCGGGATAGCAAATAGTAGTCTATGTTGTTTCCCTTTAGCGTGTAGCTGGTACTGCCGACCCTTAGCGGGGAACCATTGCTGTTTCCCCTTAGCGATTTGCCGTTACTGTCGACCTATAACAACGTTCCGCAAATTCTGGCCCACAGGTCAAATTTGGTACGGTTTCCAGCTGGCCCGCGAGACCCGCGCTTAGAACTGGAAATTGCCATTAGCAACCCAAAATGGTCATGTTCTATCATACAGCAGTGTTCCTTGGTTGAGCATATTAAAACTAATTAATATACACATTATGAGCCTTCTGGATGTTGGGTGGCACCATAGTACCGAGTTATTTATGTTTTTGTTGACAAGGAATCCTACTCCCTTTACTTTTTGCTTTTTGTAATTTTCTCAACTGTATTAGAATGTATTTCCTTCGTCTGTTTGTACTTCAACACAGCTCTTCCACTTGGTCTCACATGGTCCAAGGAGGTGCCATGTACATCTTTCCATCTCATGTTCAAGTTCTTTAATTTCCCTGTTTGGCTAAGTGTTCTTACATTCCATGAGGCAATAGTGATGTAGTCCCTCCCACGGATCTTTTTGGATGAGGGTCCATCAGTAGCATATTTGTCACGTCCGTCCTGATGGGAGACGGATGGCGCGGTCATTGGTAACCCGGGCTGCGACCGATCCGGTATCGACTTTGGTGTTTTGTTCACCATGTAGCGTGTCTGGAGCAGATTGTCTAACTTGGTGGAGCCCATCCCTCTCCAGGCGGCTATTTGCCCCATAGCTGGAACATGAATTGTAGAGGTCGGGACATGTCCCCACACTTGTGGGCCCTGCACCCCGCACATATCGGGCTCATGTTACTCCTCCAAGGTTTTTCGTGGCTGGACCACTAGATCCCATGCAGGTTTGGCCTGGAGCCGTAAGATGTCCAGTTACCATATGTTGTCGCAAGGAGGCACTGCATGAGTCTTGATTGAGGAGAGGCTATATACCAAAAGGAAAGACTTACGCACCCAGCTTACTTGTCACCTCAGATGAAGCTATCTGGCGGCTGAAGCTGAAAGCGGGAGGTCAGAAGCAAGCTACTAACCACTACACTAAGTTTTGGTGTGATAATTTGTATTTGTGTTTAACAAGTAAAGAAAAACAAGTAAGGTGTAATGCGAATGTGCGTGCGTGCGTGCGTGTATATGTATGTGAGTGTATGTGTGTGTGTGTGTGCGTGCGTGTGTGTATGGAACGTCTTCGTTTACACACACACACACACACACACACACACACACACACACACACACACACACACACACACACACACACACACACACACACACACACACACACACACACACACACACACACACACACACACACACACACACACACACTCACGCACGTATGCACGCTCATATCCACCCGCCCACCCCTAGACACACATTTGTTGGGTCGTAAAGTTTGGCGCCCGATGTACAAACCATCTAGGAGGAAAACAATTGCACACACACACACACACACACACACACACACACACACACACACACACACACACACACACACACACACACACACACACACACACACACACACACACACACACACACACACACACACACACACACACACACACACACACACACACACACACACACACACACACACACACACACACACACACACACACACACACACACACACACACACACACACACACACACACACATATACACACACACGTATACGCTAGCTCGATAATAGTTAGATGATAAATAGTTTTTTATTCAAACAGCGTTTGTTTAGTATATAAAAAGCACTTTGAATAGGTGCTAGCCGCTAACGTCGCGAAATCGATAGAGTAAAATTATGTTCACTGCTAGGCGCACTTGAAAGACGATTCCGCGACCCACGCACACATACGAGGACATAAATTTATGTTAACTCGGTACAATCGTAGAAGACACGGAGACCGTTCCGTACTAACGTCGTAAGTCTAGTTTTGAGCATTGTCCCAATAGGCGTTAAGATGTAACAAGATTTAACAAGATTGCCACCCACAAAATTTATTCTAGATGGCAGGTGGACAAGGAAGCCTTTTTGGCTTATCGAGAGTCCCACCCTTTTTATTACGTGTATCCCGCCCTTCTGAGGTATGTGTCGATTTAATTTTAAAACATATTCACACTACTAGCACCCACACAATCAGCAGATAATAAAACAAATTGTGTTCTATTCATTTACAGTCCTTTGTGAAAATTATAACTTTCTTATATATAATCTATACTGCTCCTTTACTAATGTAACTTCATGTCCTGTAGTCCTTCTATCTTTCTAAACTGAGAAACAAATATTTCTATCAATATATTCATAACCATTCAATATTTTAAACACTTCTATCTGATTTCCTCTCAATCTCCTGGTCTCTAGTGTTGTTAAGCCACATTCTTTCAGGCTTATGTCTTAACTAAGATCTCCCAGTTTTGGTACAATTTTAGTCGCTCTCCTCTGTAGTCCCTACTCTTTCTAACATATATATGTCCTTCTTGCAATATGGCCTCCACCCTTGTATACAATATTCTAAACGAGGCATAACCATTGTTTTGTGCAGCGGTATTATTAGTTATGTTTCCGTATACGCTATATTTCGCTTAATCAATCCAAGGATTTGATTTCCCTTTGAAGCAGCAATTCCACACTGCTCTGAAGCTTCACATCAGCTCTAATGGTTAACCCTAAGTCCCTTTCTTTTACAGTAGTACTTAGTACACTATCCCCATTGTGTATATTAAACATCTTCGTTCTCATGTTCTGTGTAGAAGCATTTACATTTCACAAAATTGAACAACATTTGCCACTTTTCAGACCATTTGATCAACCTGTCAAGATCATCTTATAAATGCTGTCTATGTCCATCACGTTTAATCCTTCTAAACACGTTTGTATCATCCGCAAATTTCAACACCTTGCTTGTTATATAATCGTCCAAATCGTTGATATATATTAAGAATAATATAGGTCCCAGTACTGATCCCAGTGGTACCCCACTCAAAACTGATTTCCAGTTTGAAGCCTCACCATCAACCCGTTGTCTTCTGTCAATCGTGCAGCCATTTTTCTATCCAGTTAATTATAATAATTTCCTATATGCCATGTGCCTTTACTTTAAGCAGTAATCTTTGATGTGGTTAACGTAACTAACATACGAGAACTAACAAAACTGGCTGGATTAGGGCCGACACAGTGGCGCGGGAACGAAATTCATATTCGGGGGGGCAGCCAACCGGAACTTCAGCACCACTGAAAAATACACATTAATCGTCTCATAAAATTTAGATTTCCAACCGCTATTGACGCTCGCCACAAAAACAAAAATTCACGCTCACATTTAATGGAGGCGGGGGGAGGGGCAGAACCATATGTTTGCCCCCCGAATATATTCCAAGGGGACAGCTGCCCCCCGCCCCCCACCTATATATATATATGAGATGTCTATATATATACAAAATTATTAAATGTTTGCTTCCCACAGACATAAACAATTTATGTCGTAAAACAGTTTCCTCTTCACGCACACGTCACATGACTTACTCTTATACTTAATAACAAATCTGAAACAACAAATTATAATTATGTACTCTAACTATAACGCTCGTATTATAACAACAAACGAAACATATTTAACTACTGGATATTATTTATGACTACGTGATCTACAGGTGCCAAATATTATGCCTTACATATGCACATAAACATATCACCCGGTTAAAATTTTACGCCCGGATAAATGTAAGCGCGACATAGTTTCAAAAATCTGAGTCTTCCATCTGGCGATCATTAACCACCTAAAGATAGTGGCGCCACCTGGTGTCTCTCGGCTAATTAGTAGCTCTCCGTGCGGGAGAGAGGAGGCAAATAAAATAGGATCACCTTCCTTCGCGACCATCAACAACTTGCCGGAAGATGGCCGAAACGCTAAGCTATCAAGGAATACGAAATGCAAATGTGGCAAGGGAAGCGGTGAGTGTGTAGAATAAATGATAGCGATCACGATGTTTACACTCACCAATGTTTTGGCTACATTGTCTGAACTATGGTGGGTCTCTGGTGAATGAATGGCAAGAACTTGTTCGCGACTACGGGCCACGGCAGTCAATACGGGCGTCACGCCACATATTCGTATGGGTTCCCATTCATATAACATTGTCGGCGTTATCCGGACGCGACTCGCCGACTGTAATCTGTAAGGGTGCTGGTGATTTTGGTCCATGGTGAAATCGGGTCTGTGAGTTTGGGACACTTTGTAATACTGTAAATTATGGTTATATCGGCCCACAATTATTATGGGATTTGGTAAATTGTGTCCCATGCCAGGCCCATGGCAAGGTCAATTTTGGGCGATCTTTTTCTTTCTGACCTAATCATGAAAACGACCACCTACAGCCTCCAAACTTCTCCTCACATATCTTACATACATATACATACACTACGTTACAAAAATATTATTTTACATTCCTACCACTATCAAATTTCGACTTCTATGGCGGCGACTATCCATTGCTCTACGGTTACCATAAAATCGATATTGTGTCGAGCTTCACAGAAATTCCGTACAGTGGCACTACCATTTCTTTCTGTAGGTCAGAAAGTAAAAGATCACCTCAGTTTGTTTTAATACTATAACTATGTCTGAGACTGAGTGAATATGGAGTATCCTTCTTAAATCTCTTATCACATCTCCTGTTCAATGATTCATCATCCTTGGCTTTAGGTCTTAAATCACCTATTCCTGACCGATTGACGAATTCCTGAGATGATCAACTCTCCACGGCCAGGATCTTTGAATGCCCATATATGTGTATAACTATAAATTGGCTTTTCAACAGATTTCAGTGGTGCCGTTGTTTTTGTGCGCAGTCCCATCAAAGAATTGTCGTCACGTTAACTCGGGACCTGGGTAGCGTTTTGTTTCAACTTGTCTTTTCGCGCTCTTCTTCCAGTCGCTTATGTCATTCAATACAGGATTCTTGCGGAGAGTAAGTTGACATTTATTTATGTCTTTTTCTGCTTAAAATTGGACCATAATTAAGCTAGATATCAATTTAACGGCATAACTGTTTTAATTGTAATGTTGACACTCATAATAATAATAAATAATAATAATAACTTTATTTATACACTAAAATCCAAAGTAGAACTCTGTTCAGTAGTGTTGACAATAGTCGTTAGAAATTATAAGAAATAAATATAATAATAATAATAATACAAGTAAAACATATAAATACAAAACTGAACTAGAGAAATTAAATCAAAGATAATATTGATGTAAATTATATTATATATCATACGTAGTAAAAATAAATATATATATAAATACATAACTATATAAAACAACTATATAGTAAATTGCGAGATAAATATATTATAAATATATAGATATGAGTTAATTAATAAGTAACTACAGTAATACATTATTAGTTTCAATTAAAATGTCAGATAAAAAATAAATATGTGGTATGACGACTAAAGTATAAAATTATGACGGCTAAACATTAAAAGCGAGTTTTAAATAGTGTGTTTTAAGACGAGCTTTAAAAGTGTCTATGCACTGTATCAGTCATAAATCTTCCGGCAACGCATTCCAGAGGGTCGGTCCTGCGCTCGAGAACGAGCGACGGCCGTACCGCTCAAGGTTGTGCCGCGGTACAGTTAATAGTCCACAGTCAGTGGATCGAAGTGCGCGGCATGGCACATATGGTGAAATCAATGACGCGAGGTAGGCCGGTGTCTTGTCGTGAAGGGCGGTGAACACAAGCACGAGTAACTTGTACTGAATGCGCCACTTCACCGGCAACCAGTGCAGGCTATTCAGTGCTGCAGTAATGCTCTGTCGATCGCCCCGCCTAATACGTAATACGACTCTGGCCGCAGAGTGTTGTACCATCTCAAGGCGGTGGAGTAACCGGTCGGATATTCCGTACAACATAGCGTTCCCGTAGTCTATTCTTGAAGTAACAAGAGCATGTATGAGACACTTGGTTGTTCCGGTCGTTAGTGTGTCGCGTATACGTGAGATTCGGTGCAGGTGATAATATGCACTCCGGCACGCATTTGCTACTTGTGCCGCCATCGAGAGATCGGCATCAATAGTAAAACCGAGATCTCTGACGACAGGAGATGTTGGCACTAGTTGACCGCAGACATCGATTATTAGTACCAAGAAATGATGTCTTTAGCCAGTTCTATAGGTATTAAGTTAGTACGTGTTGACATTTCGATGTGGAGAACGAAAGAGAAATGTGGTTTTAACGCCGTTCAAAACATATTTATGATTTTGACCGATTTATGTCCGTCCAACCAAGAGCGCATCACCCCAGCCAGATGCAGATCATGACTTATTCCACTTCTCTGAATTTAAATCATTACGAACACAACTGAACATTATCTGTTTTAACTTTTAGATATTAAACTATTTAGTTGCTATTTCATAATTATACGGACTAGGCCAATTCTGCTTGTTACTGCTTACCCTTGGCTTGGCTTAGAGTTAGATTTAGAAATATTTTCAGATAATGATAATGCAATCATTCATCAAAAAACTTATATTCATTATCACTATTCACTAACAATCAATTAATTGTTATTATTATTAAATCAACAAATTGCTAGAAAAGTTGTTTTTGGGGTAAAATACAATAAATTAATGGACTTAATGTCATAAAAAAGTCCTTCCTGAGAAACAGTCACTGCATAAAATTGCTAAAGCTCGTTGTAATGTAAACCATGTGCCTTCATCAGCTGATGTATCATTGTGCAGTTATGCCAATCAAGTATCACAATTATTATGAGTTTATGTGTGACATCTAATTTCACACTGATATCTTTAGTAATGGAGGCGGAGATATGAAATGAAAGTATTTCACAAGATGAGCATGTGGAATCGAGATAGTTATTATTATATGATACATGATGGCCTTTTTATTTCAGATATTGTTGCAAATATGTCATGGACTGATTGTGATCTTACAGATCTGGTCGTAGTACTCTGACACACTTCGACTGCCTGAACAATTTGAATCCGTCGTACAAAACTGTGTCTGATAGTGAACTGTGAAGGTATAGACCCTACAAAGTCACGTGACCATGACCCATGTCACCAGCCTGCATACTTCATCTGGCCGAATATGACAGTGAACATATCTACACTTAGCAAGTTAACACACAGTGTCCTGTGAACAGATACATTACACAGAGACATCATGTTGAAGCATATCTGTCAAGTACTATGGTTTAGCCATAGTTACTATGGTTTTATTGATAAAATGAGAACTCCGGGCGTAGTAGGAAAACCATACGATTTTACGCTTGTGTTTTGAGATGCATTTTTTAACGAATTTATCGCGTTTGTTATATTTTTGTCGGTAAATTTGCTGACTGACACACTCATCAAACTTCCTTATGGTTTGCACTCTTTTTCGGGTCTGGTAGAATTCCTGTACAATTCGTGCAGTGCCCCGGACCGAGCACTCACCAACACGTTTTCCAGTTATGCGCAGACGCGAACTTACTTACAGATCCCGTGGGCACCATGTACTTACAAATTTGTTTTTTATAACGTGAGTCAATGGGCATTTAAATGTAAAGATTATGGATTTTACTGATAATTTATTTTGTGTGTGCAGTGACTGTTTTGTTTCACAGGACTTTACAGGTATGTGTTGATGGACACAACATCATTTTACAAGACACTGAAATATGAACATAGCTGCATATATCTTGCAGCGTGCTGGCAATGATTTATGAGATAATCAATTTATGAGACAATCAGCTGTGAATAGGGCAAGAAAGACTGTATTGTGAGCAGGCTTCTTCATCGTGCACTTCTCTTGGCCCCATGGTGAGTAACGCAGAAAGCAGTCTTGTAATCGGCACAAAAGGTGTTGGATTCAGCGTCAGAATACTGTGAACAACTTATAAACGTTTTTTCATCAAGTTCATATTGAAATGCAGAACATTAGATTACGAAGCAGTGACATTTGATTCCTGAACTGTACTGAGCCTGAGCGTTACTCAGTATTCCAATCTCTCATGATGCACTATCACTGAGCCTGAGCATTACTCAGTATTCCAATCTCTAATGATGCTCTATCACACAGTGAACTATGAGCATGAATATAGTATTTCATTGACACATGTTCGTCTGTTGGGTTTGTGCTCTAGTTAGCAAATATTGATTTATGAATTGAGTTTTTAATGTTTTAATAAGTACAGGGGGTAGGTATTAAATGTAGTTATTACATTCTGCACAATATACACAGTAAATTAATATCATCAAAATCATGGAAGTTATGGCCTTTTATGGAAATACATCAGTCTATTTTGTGTGATAATTAGCCAGTAGTGACTTACTAGTTAAGTTATTTTTAGTGTTAAATGACTGGTTAATGAATATATATTACACTAATTGATGTGGTTGTACACTGTGCATAAATTATGTAAATTTATATATTCATAATCATGGACATTATGGGTTTTTTATCTGTCGAGTTTGCATACTTTAACCAATATTGATTTATTAATAAAGTTGTTGTTATTTTTAAATGACTGATTACTGCATATTTATTATCATATTTAATGTGGTTGTACACTTTGCACGAATTGTATAAATGTCTTCATAATCATGGACACTCTGACCTTTTATTGAAATCTGTCGGTTGGTCGAGTTCGCGTGCTAATTGGCCAATACTGATTTATTAATTAAGTTATTCTTAATGTCAGCTGACTGGTTAATGTATTTTTATTAACACAATTAATGTGGTTACACACCTTGCTTAAGTTATATAAAATATTTTCATAATCATGGACATTATGGCCTTTTATTGAAATGTGTTGGTATGTCGAGTTCGTGTGCTAACTACCGGTAGCTATTGTTGACTAACTAATTGCATTAATTAGGTTATAATTAGGATGATAAATTATTGGATATTATAAATTTATTAACCTAATAAATGGGTTTGTAAACCCTGAAAACATTATTTAAATATATACACATATAAATAAGTTAGGGCATTTTAATCATATATTCGTTGAAAAAAACCCAACAATTTTGCCTATATACAAAATTGCACAAAATTTACATGTTTTGCCATCTTAAAATCATCATACCTTTTGATCTGTTAAAGATATCTTAATAAAATAAACAGTTATGTGATTTTAAGCTATTATCTATAATATAAGACCACTTCCAATTATATTAATTTGTTTGTTGAAGTCCCTACTATAAATGTCACTCTATATTGGATACTTGTGAAATATAATTGACCCTATGCTGTACAATAGCCAGTATATTCATGCCATTTTCGACCAGTGCTTGTATTAGTATTTTTTCAGTATTAGACATTCGTCTTTGTTTTTCCGGTTTCTCATCAGGGCATGCATTTAAAAGTAGGTGCGACATGTAATACATTTGGCGTTTATTAAAAAATCGATGCCATTTTTTATTCCTTCCATGTACAGATGTATCAAAATGTTCACAATGAACATCACTTCAATGGTCATTTATACATTTTTATTACAGGGAAGGGCACCAGTCTGGTAACCTGAACCCAGTAATATAAAAAACTAGTGTGGTGTCCTACCCAGTAATATATAACGTCACATAGAGTTTGTGTTAGTGTAAGCTTATGTACATGGACCTTTATACAACATGTACTGGTACCACTAGAGCCTACACGGGTAAAGTGTGAAAATCGTCATGTGTTGCCCTGCACCATAACAATCTCTTATATATTTGGCAGTTTTACCAGTTTTTAATTTTGACACAGCACTGCACGTTTTACAGTTGTTTTATGAAGGTATCAGATCGATGATGGACTGTGCTGTTTTGGGAAGTGTTTAGTGACTTTTTAGTATTTTAGTAATTTATACCTATACAGTGAACTGCACAGTGAAATGCACCTGTGCCACAACATTGTTGCTGATCGACCAGGCGTGACGACAACAACAGAACCACTGCATGGCCATTCTTCACAGCTGTTCGCTTACAATCGAACTGACCTACTACGGATTGGACACGCGATTGTGACCAGATTTCACCTTACACTACTAGACGCTTGTGCGGCACCACTTGGACTCTTGAACAATCGGCAGACTCGCAGGGGCTGTAGGGCAGGAAGATCGAAGCAAAGACCAATTACTGCGCTAATCAACCATCGCCCCCCTCCATCGTTTACCGCGAGACGTAACATCTGCATGCAGAATCTGATTCGACTTACGTTTGACAGCCCAACTATGGCTACGATTGGGCTGTTGAACGTAAGGTCTCTTCGCAACCAGACAGACTTTGTCGCAGACTACGTATGTAAAAATGACATCGACATTCTGTGTCTAACAGAGACGAGGTTGTGCAATAATGATGAGACTTTCACTTCTGCGATGGTCCCTCACAGTTACAATTTTGAACATCTCCCGTGGAGCGATCGACGGGGTGGGGGAGGTGGTGTCTTTTTTAAGACCTCCTTCCAACTTTCTGTGTCCAGACCATGGCCCGCAGAATCTTTCAAATGTCTTGAAGTGGTGTTATGCGGGTCGAGAGTTGCGGCAACGGCACGCATCTTTGTGATTTACCGACTACCATCATCTGGTCGCAAGTCGAAGTCTTCTCGCCAATTCCTCGTAGAATTCGGCGAATTTCTTGAATGCGTTTCACTTTGAAACACCGGAATTGTTATACTCAGTGATTTCAATGTTCGCTATAGAAACGATGACAACAAAGATGCACGTGACTTAACTGTATTGCTGAACGATGTAAACCTAAAACAACATGTGACATCGGCAACACACTGCCGGGGTAACATTCTCGACCTTGTTATCACCCCGGTGAATGGCTCTGTTGTGACAGACGTGTCGGTGGAGTCCTTGCTCACAGACCACCACGTCATCATGTGTAAGTTGGTTTCATCAAAGCCACGACCAGTGCGTAAGGAAGTGATTTATCGTAAAAACGCTGCAATCAACATGCAGCAGTTTTCGTGCGACTTACGCACTTCACCATTGATTAACAACCCCGCCGACAACATTGAAAGTCTGTTTGAACAGTATAATGATGAACTTCGAACGGTAATTGACAGACATGCACCAGTCATCCAACGATTGATAAATGTGTGTCCAAGACAACCATGGCGGACTGACAACTTGCAGGTGATGAGACGGCAAGTGCGTCGAGCAGACCGCAAGTGGCGCCACACGCGGCTAGCTGTCCATCGTGAAATGTACACTGACTTGCATGACGCATTTAAGCAGAGCATCGCCACAACCAAATCTGCTTATTACTGAGCTGAAATCGAAGTTACATCTCACGATACCAAAGCAATGTATCGCATCACGAACAGTTTGATGGGACGTACTCGTACGCCTGTGCTCCCCGAATGTGACGACGACCCAGACGCTCTAGCTGAGTGATTGGTCTGTTATTTCACAGATAAGATCACTGATATCAGTACACGGCTGGTGACTGCACGCTCGCAATGCCAACTGCCCGCATTCCTACACGATATCGAATGTTGTAATGAAGAACCATTGTACGACTTTCAACTTGCTACAGTCACCGACATTTGCAGTCTGGTTGAAAAGACATCCAGCAAATCTTCTTCCAGCATTGACGTAATTTCTGGAAGCATGCTTAAATCTAACATTGACATTCTTGGACCAGTGTTAACCAGCATTGTAGACATGTCCATCGTGTTGGCATCACTACCTGTCGCTATGAAACATGCCGTAGTAACACCGCTGTTAAAGAGGAATGGTCTTGATCCAGAACTATTATCGAACTATCGTCCAATATCAAATCTGTCTTTCATATCGAAGCTCGTCGAGAGATGCATTGCAATCCAAATACGACAGCACATGGATGCGAACGGCATCTTCGATATTTTCCAAAGTGCGTACCGTCCAATGCACAGCTGTGAAAAAGCCCTAGTACACATACAGGACAACATATTGCTTTCTCTGGATAACAAGAAGAGCGTGATACTGGTGCTACTAGATCTCAGTGCGCTTTTGATACTGTCGACCACCATCTGCAGTTCAACCAACTGCACAGAATTGGCGTGTGTGGCAGCACACTGTGCTGGTTGAAGTCGTATCTGTCACAGCGAACACAGGCAGTTAACATTGGCAATATCATTTCAAGAAGTGTCGATCTAACGTGTGGTGTGCCTCAGGGTAGCTTGCTCGGACCTCTTCTGTTCACGATCTACTGCCTTGGACTCAACCATGTTTTTGAACATCATCAACTACGCTATCATATGTATGCTGATGATACGCAATTATATGTGGACTTTCCCCATGACCAGCCACTTACAAATGCCACCGATCGAATATCTCGTTGTACCACCAATGTAAAAGCGTGGATGTCTTTCCATAATCTCCTACTTAACGAGAACAAAACCGAGGTGATCGTCATATCGGCAGTGAACAATTGGAAACTTGTTCACCCGCCTGTTGACCAAGTCATTGATGTATGTGGCTGTGCTGTTTTGCCGAAGCCGGTTATCCGCGACATCGGTGTTCTACTCGACAACACTATGTCGATGACGAATCAAGTGTGTTGTGTTTGCCAGGTGGCATATTGTCACCTCCGAAGCATCGCGTTAATTCGGAAATGTCTTACCACTAATGCCTGCAGAACCATTGTGAATGCCTTAGTCATGTCACGTATTGATTACGGCAACGCAGTGTTATATGGTCTGCCGGAGACGCACTTGCGAAAGCTGCAGATGGTACAGAATTCCGCAGCACGTCTCATTACCGGGACAAGGAGACGAGAACACACAACACCTGTTGTGTATCGTCTGCACTGGTTTCCTATACGCCAGCGGATCGAATTCAAGCTGTTACTGCTGGTATATCGTGCAGTGCACCATCTCGGCCCTGCGTACATTTCATCGCTCGTGACATCCTACATGCCGACCAGATCACTTAGATCGGCCAAACAAGGTCTGCCGACTGTTCCGAGATATCACCTTGAACATTATGGCTGTCGTTCCTTCTTGGTGCCTGGCCCGATCCTGTGGAATGCCCTGCCTCATGCAGTCAGGCATACAAACTGAGTTGCCACTTTCAAATCACCATTAAAGACACACTTATTTCGACAGGCCTTCAAAGAAATTTGCAGTCTGCATCAGTGACATTTGTTCAATAGTGACATTTGGTTATGTACTTAGGTTGCAGTTATTTATTTATTATTATTATTTTGTAATTAGCATATTATATGTATTTATTTAATTTAATTTAAGCACATTATTTATTTTAGGTATTTAAACGGCTAATTCATTTAATTCATGTATAATATATACACTTGTAAATAAATATTTTTATTTTTATTCGTTTACCTTTCTATTTAATATTTCTATTTAATATGTTTTAGGTCATTTAATGTATTTTATTTATACTCTACCATTGTCAGTGCCTTTGAGCAGATTTGTCATCCGGACACATGGCGTTCTATAAATGCTTTATAATAATAAAGGTATCAGTCATTATACCTGATGTGTCATGAAGCCATTGTTATACCATGGCAATATGTGGACACTAGCCCTTTGTAAGTTGCTCTCCTCCTTGTTCCTTGCTGTACAGGGGTAAGGGTCAGGTACAGTATAGCTGAACCACTCTCTGTGTCTCGTCCTTGTTCCCTGCTGTACAGGGGTGAGGGTCAGGTATAGTAAAGCTGAACCACTCTCTGTGTCTCCTCCTTGTTCCCTGCTGTACAGGGGTAAGGGTCAGGTATAGTAAAGCTGAACCACTCTCTGTGTCTCCTTCTTGTTCCCTGCTGTACAAGGGCGAGGGTCAGGTATAGTAAAGCTGAACCACTCTCTGTGTCTCCTTCTTGTTCCCTGCTGTACAGGGGTGAGGGTCGGATATAGTAAAGCTGAACCACGCGCTGTGTCTTTTCCTTCCATCGTTTTCTGTTCATCGCTCCCTCTCTCCATCTTTCATCCTCCCTTGAGCTTCTCATGTCCCTCCTCATGCAGTCCTCCCATCTCAGCTATGGCCTTCCCCTTTCCCCATGTCCTTTATGTTGCTCTCCCTTTCTGGCATCCATCCTTGTCATGTGAGATACAAATTACGAAGGTACCAGGGGTAGGTGTCATTCCTAGTGAATCAAATTAACCATATTATATAATTTACATCATGTCACAGTTAACATTGGTGGCTGCTCTTTTGGCAACTGTCATGAATGCAATTGAATACTATAAATAAGGTTATCTGCAGTTGGTGACGTCTGTTGAAGCTACCATTGTGTTGTGCTTTTTATTGATTGTCTATGAGTGATAACACTGTGGTAAAGGCATGTACTGGCGTCACGTTGGTAGGGAGCATAAGAACACTACACTTGCTATTCAAAGTATTGCCTCTTCACATTTTTTGTTACAGCATGTATTGGTTAGCATACAGCGGTTGGTTCTTTCTCTATTTTAATACAATCAGCTTAGTATCTTTGTTTCAGACTTAACTGTGCAACATGTACAAATGTCGACATAAATATTAAAACACATACAAATAAAGTAAAAAAATGTAAATGCTTTCCAATAATAAGATAATTTTGTAATATTTGCAAACTGTCTTATTACAGGATGAACAGAGAACAGAGGCACGCCGAAAAAATCTGCTCATTCTAGTGCTTCACTTTTTGAATGAAGAAGGGTGAGTTATATGAACCTGTTCATTATAGTGCTGCACTTATATGAACCTGTTCATTATAGTGCTGCACTTTTTGAATGAAGAATGGTGGGTTATGTGAACCTGTTCATTCTAGTGCTGCACTTTTTGAATGAAGAAGGGTGAGTTATGTGAACCTGTTCATTCTAGTGCTGCACTTTTTGAATGAAGAAGGATGAGTTATGTGAACCTGTTCATTCTAGTGCTGCACTTTTTGAATGAAGAAGGGTGAGTTATGTGAACCTTTTCATTCTAGTGCTGCACTTTTTGAATGAAGAAGGGTGAGTTATGTGAACCTGTTCATTCTAGTGCTGCACTTTTTGAATGAAGAAGGGTGAGTTATGTGAACCTCATAATTCTATTGTTGCATTTTTCTAATGAAAAAGTTTTACCATATATTTATGGAGTTATGTTAGCAGTCCTTTGAAACACAGATATGCTTCTATTGTAGTCTATATTTAGAGATTGGTGTCAAGTGATACCTGTGTTTCATTTGATACATATGTTTCAGGTACATTGAGTCTGCCCAGACATTGTCCCGGGAGACCAGCATTGACTTAAACAGATATGAAGTCTGTGACAATGTTGACCTACCAACAGTACTCATGGAGTATGAATCATATTACTACATCAAGTTCTCAAAATATCCCAAGATTACAAAGAAGCTTCCACCAAATGGTTAGTTATTTACCTCTTTTTGGAACAGTTTTTAAATAGGAGAGATTTGTTACAGTTTCATTAAAATAATTTTTTAAGAATCATTGTCACAGAAAAAACATTGACACCAAGGTACTGTGTTGTTAAAAGTGTGTACTCTTGACAAATTAATTGTGTGAAAACCAAACATTTTTTTGGAAACTGAACAAAGTTGTAGTAATACATTTTCTGAAAGGATGGTGCTCACCCTGGAGTCATCTAGTTAGACAAATAATAATAAGATAACTTCTATTGTGCCTAAATCCTTGGAAACCAAGCTCAGAGATCAAAACAAAAGAATTGATCAATCTCAAAATCCATAAGTAGTAATCCAGTTGTCAATAGATGGGATTTATGAATATTGACATGTAATTAATATGTTATGATTTGTCACTGTTGCCATATGGTTACATTGTTTTAATTTTGTTACATGGTCATAATTGTGGGTTTTTTAAATCTTCTTTGCTGTATCTCTCAGATGTTAGGAAGAAAATGTTTTATTCTGCCATGTTGCCATATATATTATTTCTGTTTAACAGAGGTTCCATCTAACAGATTTAGAAACAACAAATTACGAAGGTTGGTGTCATTCTTATTATTTACAGCCTTGGACAGATGTAATGGCATAAGACTACATCATACATCAACTCCATGTGTATAATATAGATCTACCACATGGATCTACACATTCAACAGTTGAGTTCACCACTGGTGTTCACAGTAAATACAAGGTGATTGGAATGCAGCATAAGTCAATTTGCAAGCGTTCCAGTGATTGTATTTATCACTGAGTGTTTACATGTCTTTATCAACATCCATATGGTTCTTATGTAAATGTTACCTGCATTATGCGAGAGAGATAAAACCTACCATCCTCCTTCATGATAAATATAGGTTACATGAGCGTCTAACACAGAGGTCAAGTTCTCTGCGGTGAGTGGCAGATGATAATGACATGACTCAAGACCTGCCTGACTTCATAGTACACAGACAGTGAGATGGACTGAGTGTCTAAGCACTGTGCTGGCATCATGTAGGTGTCCTACTCTCTGTACTGACTGTCTAAGCACTGTGCTTGCATCGTGTAGGTGTCCTACTCTCTGTACTGACTGTCTAAGCACTGTGCTGGCATCGTGTAGGTGTCCTACTCTCTGTACTGACTGTCTAAGCACTGTGCTGGCATCATGTAGGTGTCCAACTCTCTGTACTGACTGTCTGAGCACTGTGCTGGCATCGTGTAGGTGTCCTACTCTCTGTACTGACTGTCTAAGCACTGTGCTGGCATCATGTAGGTGTCCTACTCTCTGTACTGACTGTCTGAGCACTGTGCTGGCATCATGTAGGTGTCCAACTCTCTGTACTGACTGTCTAAGCACTGTGCTGGCATCGTGTAGGTGTCCTACTCTCTGTACTGACTGTCTAAGCACTGTGCTGGCATCGTGTAGGTGTCCTACTCTCTGTACTGACTGTCTAAGCACTGTGCTGGCATCGTGTAGGTGTCCTACTCTCTGTACTGACTGTCTGAGCACTGTGCTGGCATCGTGTAGGTGTCCTACTCTCTGTACTGACTGTCTAAGCACTGCTGGCATCGTGTAGGTGTCCTACTCTCTGTACTGACTGTCTAAGCACTGTGCTGGCATCATGTAGGTGTCCAACTCTCTGTACTGACTGTCTGAGCACTGTGCTGGCATCGTGTAGGTGTCCTACTCTCTGTACTGACTGTCTAAGCACTGTGCTGGCATCATGTAGGTGTCCTACTCTCTGTACTGACTGTCTGAGCACTGTGCTGGCATCGTGTAGGTGTCCTACTCTCTGTACTGACTGTCTGAGCACTGTGCTGGCATCGTGTAGGTGTCCTACTCTCTGTACTGACTGTCTAAGCACTGCTGGCATCGTGTAGGTGTCCTACTCTCTGTACTGACTGTCTAAGCACTGTGCTGGCATCGTGTAGGTGTCCTACTCTCTGTACTGACTGTCTAAGCACTGTGCTGGCATCGTGTAGGTGTCCTACTCTCTGTACTGACTGTCTAAGCACTGTGCTGGCATCGTGTAGGTGTCCTACTCTCTGTACTGACTGTCTAAGCACTGTGCTGGCATCGTGTAGATGTCCTACTCTCTGTACTGACTGTCTAACCACTGTGCTGGCATCGTGTAGGTGTCCTACTCTCTGTACTGACTGTCTAAGCACTGTGCTGGCATCGTGTAGGTGTCCTACTCTCTGTACTGACTGTCTAAGCACTGTGCTGGCATCGTGTAGGTGCCCTACTCTCTGCACTGACTGTCTAAGCACTGTGCTGGCATCGTGTAGGTGTCCTACTCTCTGTACTGACTGTCTAACCACTGTGCTGGCATCGTGTAGGTGTCCTACTCTCTGTACTGACTATCTAAGCACTGTCCTGGCATCGTGTAGTTGTCCTACTCTCTGCACTGACTGTCTAAGCACTGTGCTGGCATCGTGTAGGTGTCGTACTCTCTGCACTGACTGTCTGAGCACTGTGCTGGCATCGTGTGGGTGTCGTACTCTCTGCACTGACTGTCTAAGCACTGTGCTGGCATCGTGTAGGTGTCCTACTCTCTGTACTGACTGTCTAAGCACTGTGCTGGCATCGTGTGGGTGCCCTACTCTCTGCACTGACTGTCTAAGCACTGTGCTGGCATCGTGTAGGTGTCGTACTCTCTGCACTGACTGTCTAAGCACTGTGCTGGCATCGTGTAGGTGCCCTACTCTCAGCACTGACTGTCTGAGCACTGTGCTGGCATCGTGTAGGTGCCCTACTCTCTGCACTGACTGTCTGAGCACTGTGCTGGCATCGTGTAGGTGTCCTACTCTCTGCACTGACTGTCTGAGCACTGTGCTGGCATCGTGTAGTTGTCCTACTCTCTGTACTGACTGTCTAAGCACTGTGCTGGCATCGTGTAGTTGTCCTACTCTCTGTACTGACTGTCTAAGCACTGTGCTGGCATCGTGTAGGTGTCGTACTCTCTGCACTGACTGTCTAAGCACTGTGCTGGCATCGTGTAGGTGCCCTACTCTCAGCACTGACTGTCTGAGCACTGTGCTGGCATCGTGTAGGTGCCCTACTCTCTGCACTGACTGTCTGAGCACTGTGCTGGCATCGTGTAGGTGTCCTACTCTCTGCACTGACTGTCTGAGCACTGTGCTGGCATCGTGTAGGTGTCCTACTCTCTGCACTGACTGTCTAAGCACTGTGCTGGCATCGTGTAGGTGTCCTACTCTCTGCACTGACTGTCTAAGCACTGTGCTGGCATCGTGTAGGTGTCCTACTCTCTGTACTGACTGTCTAAGCACTGTGCTGGCATAGTGTAGGTGTCCTACTCTCTGTACTGACTGTCTAACCACTGTGCTGGCATCGTGTAGGTGTCCTACTCTCTGTACTGACTGTCTAAGCACTGTGCTGTCATCGTGTGGGTGCCCTACTCTCTGCACTGACTGTCTAAGCACTGTGCTGGCATCGTGTGGGTGCCCTACTCTCTGCACTGACTGTCTAAGCACTGTGCTGGCATCGTGTGGGTGCCCTACTCTCTGCACTGACTGTCTAAGCACTGTGCTGGCATCGTGTGGGTGCCCTACTCTCTGCACTGACTGTCTAAGCACTGTGCTGGCATCGTGTAGGTGTCCTACTCTCTGTACTGACTGTCTAAGCACTGTGCTGGCATTGTGTAGGTGTCCTACTCTCTGTACTGACTGTCTAAGCACTATGCTGGCATCGTGTAGGTGTCCTACTCTCTGTACTGACTGTCCAAGCACTGTGCTGGCATCGTATAGATGCCCTACTCTCTGTACTGACTGTCTAAGCACTGTGTGTCCTACTCTCTGTACTGACTGTCCAAGCATTGTGCTGGCATCGTGTAGGTGCCCTACTCTCTGTACTGATTGTCTAAGCACTGTGATGGCATCGTGTAGGTGTCCTACTCTCTGTACTGACTGTCTAAGCACTGTGCTGGCATCGTGTAGGTGTCCTACTTTCTGTACTGACTGTCTAAGCACTTTGCTGGCATCGTGTAGGTGTCCTACTCTCTGTACTGACTGTCTAAGCACTGTGCTGGCATCGTGTAGGTGTCCTACTCTCTGTACTGACTGTCTAAGCACTGTGCTGGCATCGTGTAGGTGTCCTACTCTCTGTACTGACTGTCTAAGCACTGTGCTGGCATCGTGTAGGTGTCCTACTCTCTGTACTGACTGTCTAAGCACTGTGATGGCATCGTGTAGGTGTCCTACTCTCTGTACTGACTGTCTAAGCACTGTGCTGGCATCGTGTAGGTGTCCTACTTTCTGTACTGACTGTCTAAGCACTTTGCTGGCATCGTGTAGGTGTCCTACTCTCTGTACTGACTGTCTAAGCACTGTGCTGGCATCGTGTAGGTGTCCTACTCTCTGTACTGACTGTCTAAGCACTGTGCTGGCATCGTGTAGGTGTCCTACTCTCTGTACTGACTGTCTAAGCACTGTGATGGCATCGTGTAGGTGTCCTACTCTCTGTACTGACTGTCTAAGCACTGTGCTGGCATCGTGTAGGTGTCCTACTTTCTGTACTGACTGTCTAAGCACTTTGCTGGCATCGTGTAGGTGTCCTACTCTCTGTACTGACTGTCTAAGCACTGTGCTGGCATCATGTATATATGTCCTACTCTCTGTACTGACAGTCTAAGTACTGTGCTGACATCTAAATATCCTGCTCAATGTGGTGACTGTCCATGCACTTTGCTGACACCGTCTGTATGATCTGTTCTAAGTGGTGACTGCTTAAGCACTGTGCTGAGAACATCTATATGTCCTACTCTATGTGCTGAATGTATAAGGACCGTACTGATATTGTCTAGATATCCTGCTCCATGTGCTGACTGTCTATGCACTTTGCTGACATTGTCTAAGTGTCCTGCTCTGTGCTGACTACCTATGCCCTGTGCTGGCATCACTTGAATGTCCTGCTCAGTTTGCTGATTGTCTGTGCAATATGCTGACATTGTGTAGTTTTTCTGCTCTGTGTGCTGACTGCATTTGCAGTGCACACTGGTGATGGACAACTATAAATGACATTGATGACTGACAGTGACAACTGACATCAATGACATACAGTGACAACATACATCAATGACAGACAGTGATGAGAGACCATGACATCTGACAGTGATGACATACAGTGTCAACTGACAGTGATGACAGACTGTGTCAAGTGACAGTGATGACTGACTGTGTCAACTGACAATGATGACAGACTGTGTCAACTGACAGTGATGACAGACAGTGTCAACGGACAGTGATGATAGACATTGGCAACTGACAGTGTTGACAGGCAGTGATAACTGATGGTGGTGACAGACAGTGACAACAGACAGTGATGACGGACTATGTCAACTGACAGTGATAACAGACATTGGTAACTGACAGTGATGACAGACAGTGATAACTGACAGTGGTGACAGACAGTGACAACTGACAGTGATGACAGACTGTGTCAACTGACAGTGATGACAGACAGTGACATTAAGTTGCTTGTGTTAATGTTTCTATTGTTAGCCGCATTGGTTGAGTTTAGTGTTCCTTGTGATGTTTCACCAGGCCATTTGTGTTTATAAGACATTTTGTAGTATAAATTTAACATTTAATAATTAATTATTTTCATTACTGAATCTGCAAACCCTTACAAATGTACATATTATTTTGTGTTATTGTAAATGGTTTATTCTGGCATTTTCTTAAGATAACAATGACGGTCTATAATATACACTACATCCTACATGCAGTAGTTTTTATGTATTTTTTAACATTGACATATTGTAAAATATTTGTGTTTACAAATTTTTATTTTATTTAACAACATTTAATGATTTGTGTTTGTGTTGTACAGCATTAATGGCACCACCAGGTAATATAGACACTTGTACTTATGTCAGTGAACATCACCTCAGTCACAATCACTCTGCATACAAAGTGAAGGTCATTACTAATAATTGCTTGCAGACCTAGTGGCATTATAACACTTCACTGGCTGTTGCTTTAGACCTAATATGTTGTCATCACGTGGGGTGTTGGGGAGTTGCTCTAGACCTAGTATGTTGTCATCACGTGGGGTGTTGGGGAGTTGCTCTACACCTAGTAAGTTGTCATCACGTGGGGTGTTGGGGAGTTGCTCTAGACCTAGTATGTTGTCATAACATGGGGTGTTGGGGAGTTGCTCTAGACCTAGTATGTTGTCATCACATGGGGTGTTGGGGAGTTGCTCTAGACCTAGTATGTTGTCATCATGTGGGGTGTTGGGGAGTTGCTCTAGACCTAGTATGTTGTCATCACGTGGGGTGTTAGGGAGTTGCTGTAGACCTAGTATGTTGTCATCATGTGGGGTGTTGGGGAGTTGCTCTAGACCTAGTATGTTGTCATCATGTGGGGTGTTGGGGAGTTGCTCTAGACCTAGTATGTTGTCATCACATGGGGTGTTGGGGAGTTGATCTACACCTAGTATGTTGTCATCACGTGGGGTGTTGGGAGTTGCTCTAGACCTAGTATGTTGTCATCATGTGGGATGTTGGGGAGTTGCTCTAGACCTAGTATGTTGTCATCACGTGGAGTGTTGGGGAATTGCTCTACACCTAGTATGTTGTCATCATGTGGGGTGTTGGGGAGTTGCTCTAGACCTAGTATGTTGTCATCATGTGGGGTGTTGGGGAGTTGCTCTAGACCTAGTATGTTGTCATCACGTGGGGTGTTGGGGAGTTGCTCTAGACCTAGTATGTTGTCATCACATGGGGTGTTGTGGAGTTGCTCTACACCTAGTATGTTGTCATCACGTGGCGTGTTGGGGAATTGCTCTAGACCTAGTATGTTGTCATCATGTGGGGTGTTGGGGAGTTGCTCTACACCTAGTATGTTGTCATCACGTGGCGTGTTGGGGAGTTGCTCTAGACCTAGTATGTTGTCATCACGTGGGGTGTTGGGGAGTTGCTCTAGACCTAGTATGTTGTCATCACGTGGGGTGTTGGGGAGTTGCTCTAGACCTAGTATGTTGTCATCACATGGGGTGTTGTGGAGTTGCTCTAGACCTAGTATGTTGTCATCACGTGGGGTGTTGGGGAGTTGCTCTAGACCTAGTATGTTGTCATCACGTGGGGTGTTGGGGAGTTGCTCTACACCTAGTATGTTGTCATCACATGGGGTGTTGTGGAGTTGCTCTAGACCTAGTATGTTGTCATCACGTGGGGTGTTGGGGAGTTGCTCTAGACCTAGTATGTTGTCATCACGTGGGGTGTTGGGGAGTTGCTCTAGACCTAGTATGTTGTCATCATGTGGGGTGTTGGGGAGTTGCTCTAGACCTAGTATGTTGTCATCACGTGGCGTGTTGGAGAGTTGCTCTAGACCTAGTATGTTGTCATCACGTGGGGTGTTGGGGAGTTGCTCTAGACCTAGTATATTGTCATCACGTGGGGTGTTGGGGAGTTGTTCTACACCTAATATGTTGTAATCACGTGGGGTGTTGGGAAGTTGGTGACACTGTCTGCAAGCTTATAAGTACTAAGTATCATCATAATATTGTGTTAAATAATATACTTTATATATATATTCTAACGCCTTGGTCCAAGTGTATTATAATGAACCACTCTTGACTTGTCCATCACGTGACCTGTCCATCAAGCCACCAAAATGGATGCTGCATATGTGTAGTTGTTCTTCATAACAAAAACATAAGGCAGAGTTGTTTAAACGAGAACTGTATGCAGGAGATTGTTCTGACAGGTGTCATGCATCCATGGTAACGTAATGCACTATATTATATATAGATATATATATCTATATATATATACACTGTTTATACTCACACACATTGTGGTAAGTCAAAGCTTGAGAATGTCACATGCATAATTTTGATTGTGACATAATCAAACAACGACTGGATCTATCAAGTAAAAAAATTATGTTTTGAATAGTTTGCAACATATATCTGTATTTACTTTGCATACAGAGGGAACATAATTTTAGGGGTATTTGCCCACCGGTATGCCAGATATAAACTTGGTCAATACCCTTCCAAAGCATTGGAAATTGTTGGCAGTGAATGTATTGAATGAATTGATGCCCATGCTTTTAGTATCTATGTTTGTGGAGCACTAATGTAATTTCATTTTGTACGACTCAACTAAACCTAACCCAGGGTGTATAGCACTTAGTTATAAATTAGTTTAGCACGAATGATCTGTAGCGCCACGTTCAGGTATGTGTATCTGTATATTCATACTGGCAAAATGGACACATCATACCACATCCTGCCAGGTAACAATGCAACTGTAGATTTTGTAATTATCGTTATTCCAAAAAACACATTTTATATCCTTTCTTATAAAGTACCAGCAAATTTATTTTAGTGCTCCTGTTTTTGTTAGACAAGATAATTATATAGTACAACATTTTAATGAAAGCAAAACCAGTAAGCCTGTAAGATTAATACAAATTACCGATTTCATCAACCTATAACACTAGCAAAATTCAAATAAAATATCCTATTGTAGTACATAATTTACTGGGTTTTTAAAAGCATATATTTTTGAAAAGCACTATTCTCAGCTTGAGTCCATGTAGTGGTTTCTGAAACGGACATGAAATTGAGAGAAGACTTGCTGAAAGACATCATGTTTGAGGGGTGATGTCTTTGAGCAGTGTGTTTCGTGTTCAAGGGACACACGAAGCAGTAGCACACCATCTCTCCCCAGGCTAGCCACCCAGCAGAAACCACCCACACCACCCGCCACCATCACCCGCCCAAAGTCTGCTGTCAAGAAGACACAAAAGGATCCCAAGCAGGTAGGCTTTGCGGATTTTAGGTTTCAAGTCTGCCAGGGTATTGTTTGATACTTTTTTTTGTAGATAAACTTGTATTACCCCGGTAGTTTTCTAATTATTGAAGTTTCTGTTGCTTCATCCTGACCACGCTATATCTGCTCTTGACCACTGCTTGACCCTGGTGGACAGTGCGGGTCCTGTTGGGTTTACTTCCAAAACACAGGCAGAAAGGTGGCAGGGCATTTGGACAGCTATGCATTTGAAATTTCCACCAATGGTGTATTTTTTGTATATATGTTATTTCATACACACTTTTAAATTTAAATTGATTTGAATAAAGTAGGTCAACCTGCCCCCTAGAAAGATCATGACATTTTATCTCAACATTTTGATTTGGTAGCAATGCTATTATTAACTAACATTTTACAAAGCATATTTCAATGTAAAATTAATAAAATGACAAATCAGTAACAGCTTTGAAATGAAAAGGCAGGAGGTGATCATAAAGTGCACTGGTGTAAGTCACAGCTCACTCATCCAACATTACCCAATGCTGGCTGTGTGATGTTCTTAGATATAACAGCACGGAAATGTTAAACTCATTTCATCTTGAACATTTGCCTTAGGTGACTTCAGCAGCCAACTCGGGGGGCCAAGGGGACACTCCCTTTGAAGCCCTTGCCTTACACGGCCTGGTGGTACACGGCAGCAGTGGAGCATCAGAGACATCGCAACAGACAGCAGCCAAGGAGAAACCAAAGGTGTGTTTTTGCTACTCTAAAACATGTTTATGGAGATGTAAGTGTAGACACATGTTAACACATTGCATTATATTGATGGAGATGTAAGTGTAGACACATGTTAACACATTACATTATGTTGATGGAGATGTAAGTGTAGACACATGTTAACACATTACATTATATTGATGGGGTTGAAAGTGTAGACATGTGTTAACACATTACATTATGTTGATGGAGGTGTACGTGTAGACACATGTTAACACATTACATTATGTTGATGGAGGTGTAAGTGTAGACATGTGTTAACACATTACATTATTGATCCATACAATAAATTTCACAGCTGTCAAGTTTGATGCCTGTCAGGGGACGTGTTTGGATGTGATTCTGATAGAAGCCAACACATTTTGTAGGATGTAACATGTTTTTTAAGGTATATACCTGGGTATATTTCAATGCTCAATAAAGATTAAACATGCTTACAGAGGGGTCAGATCATTGATGTGAGAGTGTTTACAGAGGGGACAGATCATTGATGTGAGAGTGTTTACAGAGGGGACAGATCATTGATGTGAGAGTGTTAACAGAGGGGTCAGATCATTGATGTGAGAGTGTTTACAGAGGGGTCAGATCATTGATGTGAGAGTGTTTACAGAGGGGACAGATCATTGATGTGAGAGTGTTTACAGAGGGGACAGATCATTGATGTGAGAGTGTTTACAGAGGGGTCAGATCATTGATGTGAGAGTGTTTACAGAGGGGTCAGATCATTGATGTGAGAGTGTTTACAGAGGGGACAGATCATTGATGTGAGAGTGTTTACAGAGGGGACAGATCATTGATGTGAGAGTGTTTACAGAGGGGACAGATCATTGATGTGAGAGTGTTTACAGAGGGGACAGATCATTGATGTGAGAGTGTTTACAGAGGGGACAGATCATTGATGTGAGAGTGTTTACAGAGGGGACAGATCATAGATGTGAGAGTGTTTACAGAGGGGACAGATCATTGATGTGAGAGTGTTTACAGAGGGGTCAGATCATTGATGTGAGAGTGTTTACAGAGGGGACAGATCATTGATGTGAGAGTGTTTACAGAGGGGACAGATCATTGATGTGAGAGTGTTTACAGAGGGGACAGATCATTGATGTGAGAGTGTTTACAGAGGGGACAGATCATAGATGTGAGAGTGTTTACAGAGGGGACAGATCATAGATGTGAGAGTGTATACAGAGGGGTCAGATCATTGATGTGAGAGTGTTTACAGAGGGGACAGATCATTGATGTGAGAGTGTTTACAGAGGGGACAGATCATTGATGTGAGAGTGTTTACAGAGGGGACAGATCATTGATGTGAGAGTGTATACAGAGGGGACAGATAATTTATGTGAGAGTGTTTACAGAGGGGTCAGATCATTGATGTGAGAGTGTTTACAGAGGGGACAGATCATTGATGTGAGAGTGTATACAGAGGGGACAGATCATTGATGTGAGAGTGTTTACATAGGGGTCAGATCATTGATGTGAGAGTGTTTACAGAGGGGACAGATCATAGATGTGAGAGTGTATACAGAGGGGACAGATAATTGATGTGAGAGTGTTTACAGAGGGGTCAGATCATTGATGTGAGAGTGTTTACAGAAGGGACAGATAATTGATGTGAGTGTGTTTGCAGAGGGGACAGATCATAGATGTGAGAGTGTATACAAAGGGGACAGGTCATTGACATGAGAGTGTTTACAGAGGGGACAGATCATTGATGTGAGAGTGTTTACAGAGGGGACAGGCCATTGACATGAGAGTGTTCGCACATGGGTCAGATCATTGATGTGAGAGTGTTTACCGAGGGGACAGATCATTGATGTGAGAGTGTTTACAGAGGGAACAGATCATTGATGTAAGAGGGTTTGCAGTGGGGACAGGTCATTGGTGTGAGAGTGTTTACAGAGGGGACAGATCATTGATGTGAGAGTGTTTACAGAGGGAACAGATCATTGATGTGAGAGTGTTTACCGAGGGGACAGATCATTGATGTGAGAGTGTTTACCGAGGGGACAGATCATTGATGTGAGAGTGTTTACAGAGGGAACAGATCGTTGATGTGATAGTGTTTACAGAGGGGTCAGATCATTGATGTGAGAGTATTTACAGAGGGGTCAGATCATTGATGTGAGAGTGTTTACAGAGGGATCAGATCATTGGCGTGAGAGTGTTTACAGAGGGGTCAGATCATTGGTGTGAGAGTGTTTACAGAGGGGTCAGATCATTGATGTGAGAGTGTTTACAGAGGGAACA
The DNA here is from genome assembly GCA_963995525.1 of Escarpia spicata. Lineage (NCBI taxonomy): Eukaryota > Metazoa > Annelida > Polychaeta > Sabellida > Siboglinidae > Escarpia > Escarpia spicata. The sequence goes on from OZ023210.1 coordinate 34,220,513, forward strand.
GATCATTGATGTGAGAGTGTTTACAGAAGGGACAGGTCATTGATGTGAGAGGGTTTACAGAGGGGACAGGTCATTGATGTGAGAGTGTTTACAGAGGGGTCAGATCATTGATGTGAGAGTGTTTACAGAGGGGTCAGATCATTGATGTGAGAGTGTTTACAGAGGGGACAGATCATTGATGTGAGAGTGTTAACAGAGGGGTCAGATCATTGATGTGAGAGTGTTTACAGAGGGGTCAGATCATTGATGTGAGAGTGTTTACAGAGGGGTCAAATCATTGATGTGAGAGTGTTTACAGAGGGGTCAGATCATTGATGTGAGAGCTATGATCACAGAGGCTACAAAACTGGGCAGTGAAGATGGACAAAGCACGGCAGAAGTAAGTTAGCCTCGTACATAAATTGATGGGACCAATGTCCAAGACTGTACTAACTAATTAAACTGAAATTAATTGTACCCAGGATTTTGTTTTGTGACAAACTGCAGATAAGAAACAGTGACATTACACTCTTCATTTTAAATTTGTAATGTATGCAGACGACACCACTGTTTTTAGTACATTGAATAAATTCCAATCTCCGGATGGTCAAGTCCAAAATCAAAACATAATGAAGAATTAGAAAATATATGCAGGTGGCTAAAGGCAAACAACTTTCTCTTAATATAAAAAAAACTAAATCATGGCATTTCACATGCCCCAATATGAAATCAAACTTCCTAAAATATAAATAGATGGGACAAATATTGAATATGTATATGATTTTAATTTGTTAGGTATCACCATAAACCAACACCTAAATTGGGACAGCCATATAAACAAAACAGCGAATAAAATCAATAAAATAGTTGGAATTTTAATTCAACTGAAACATGTATTACCTAAGAATATATTATCAATAATGTATAATTCGCTTATTCTTCCCAAGATTAATTATGGCATATTAGTGTGGTGTCATCAAGCCCATCGCATTTTTAAACTTCAAAAGAAAGCAGTGCAAATAGTTACTTCAAGTAAATACAATTCTCACACAGATCCCATCTTCAAAGAATGTAAATTTCTTAAGCTGGATGACATCTATAGACAACAACAGCTCAAATTTTATTACAAATTGATCAACAAGCTTATACCAGAATACTTCAGTCATATTCCATACACAAACAACTTTGGAATTCACCAATACAACACACGTGGTAAAACAACTTATTTATTCCCAGAGTTAATCATCAATATGCAAAAAGTACATCAGACACAACATTATACAAACTGTTAATAATAGTCCAAATATCATCCTTAATACAATTTCTACACATAGTTTATATGGTTTTTCCGCTTATACAAAACATTACTTTATCAAGAATTATGAATCATGTTATCATATTTCTAACTGTTACATCTGTCATTCTTAAACTAGACATGACTTTGCATTTGTTTAAATTAATTTATGTATTATACTATGTACACACATATATGTATGCATCTATAGTTGATCACGTGATAATTATGTTACATCATTAGGGTGGCTCCCATGATAGTGGCATATCATTGTCTTAATGAGAGCCTCCCTGACCTTACAATTAATATTATATTGTAGTTTATGTACTTATGATGGTCAAATACTACTGAAGCCTTTAGGGGGATGTGTGGGCTACAACTGTGTTTCATGTTTGACTGCACAGACTACAGAAACCTTTAGGGGGGTATGTGGGCTACACCTGTGTTTCATGTTTGACTGCACAGACTACAGAAGCCTTTAGGGGGGCATGTTGGCTACAACTGTGTTTCATGTTTGAATGCACAGACTACAGAAACTTTTAGGGGGGTATGTGGGCTACACCTGTGTTTCATGTTTGACTGCACAGACTACAGAAGCCTTTAGGGGGGTATGTGGGCTACAACTGTGTTTCATGTTTGACTGGACAGACTACAGAAGCCTTTAGGGGGATGTGTGGGCTACAACTGTGTTTCATGTTTGACTGCACAGACTACATAAACCTTTAGGGGGGTATGTGGGCTACACCTGTGTTTCATGTTTGACTGCACAGACTACAGAAGCCTTTAGGGGGGCATGTTGGCTACAACTGTGTTTCATGTTTGACTGCACAGACTACAGAAACCTTTAGGGGGGTATGTGGGCTACACCTGTGTTTCATGTTTGACTGCACAGGCTACTGAAGCCTTTAGGGGGTATGTGGGCTACAACTGTGTTTCATGTTTAAATGCACAGGCTACTGAAGCCTTTAGGGGGGTATGTGGGCTACACCTGTGTTTCATGTTTGACTGCACAGGCTACTGAAGCCTTTAGGGGGTATGTGGGCTACAGCTGTGTTTCATGTTTGACTGCACAGGCTACTGAAGCCTTTAGGGGGTATGTGGGCTACACCTGTGTTTCATGTTTGACTGCACAGGCTACTGAAGCCTTTAGGGGGTATGTGGGCTACAGCTGTGTTTCATGTTTGACTGCACAGACTACAGAAGCCTTTAGGGGGGTATATGGGCTACAACTGTGTTTCATGTTTGACTGCACAGGCTACTGAAGCCTTTAGGGGGGGTATGAGGGCTACAACTGTATTTCATGTTTGACTGCACAGACTACAGAAGCCTTTAGGGGGGTATGTGGGCTACAACTGTGTTTCATGTTTGAATGCACAGGCTACTGAAGCCTTTGGGGGGGGGGGTATGAGGGCTACAACTGTGTTTCATGTTTGACTGCACAGACTACAGAAGCTTTTAGGGGGGTATGTGGGCTACACCTGTGTTTCATGTTTGACTGCACAGGCTACTGAAGCCTTTAGGGGGTATGTGGGCTACAGCTGTGTTTCATGTTTGACTGCACAGACTACAGAAGCCTTTAGGGGGGTATGTGGGCTACAACTGTGTTTCATGTTTGACTGCACAGGCTACTGAAGCCTTTAGGGGGGGGGTATGAGGGCTACACCTGTGTTTCATGTTTGACTGCACAGGCTACTGAAGCCTTTAGGGGGTATGTGGGCTACAGCTGTGTTTCATGTTTGACTGCACAGACTACAGAAGCCATTAGGGGGGTATATGGGCTACAACTGTGTTTCATGTTTGACTGCACAGGCTACTGAAGCCTTTAGGGGGGGTATGAGGGCTACAACTGTATTTCATGTTTGACTGCACAGACTACAGAAGCCTTTAGGGGGGTATGTGGGCTACAACTGTGTTTCATGTTTGAATGCACAGGCTACTGAAGCCTTTGGGGGGGGGGTATGAGGGCTACAACTGTGTTTCATGTTTGGCTGCACAGACTACAGAAGCTTTTAGGGGGGTATGTGGGCTACACCTGTGTTTCATGTTTGACTGCACAGGCTACTGAAGCCTTTAGGGGGTATGTGGGCTACAGCTGTGTTTCATGTTTGACTGCACAGACTACAGAAGCCTTTAGGGGGGTATGTGGGCTACAACTGTGTTTCATGTTTGACTGCACAGGCTACTGAAGCCTTTAGGGGGGGGTATGAGGGCTACAACTGTGTTTCATGTTTGACTGCACAGGCTACTGAAGCCTTTAGGGGGTATGTGGGCTACAGCTGTGTTTCATGTTTGACTGCACAGGCTACTGAAGCCTTTGGGGGGTATGTGGGCTACACCTGTGTTTCATGTTTGACTGCACAGGCTACTGAAGCCTTTAGGGGGTATGTGGGCTACAGCTGTGTTTCATGTTTGACTGCACAGGCTACTGAAGCCTTTAGGGGGTATGTGGGCTACACCTGTGTTTCATGTTTGACTGCACAGGCTACTGAAGCCTTTAGGGGGTATGTGGGCTACAGCTGTGTTTCATGTTTGACTGCACAGACTACAGAAGCCTTTAGGGGGGTATATGGGCTACAACTGTGTTTCATGTTTGACTGCACAGGCTACTGAAGCCTTTAGGGGGGGTATGAGGGCTACAACTGTGTTTCATGTTTGACTGCACAGACTACAGAAGCCTTTAGGGGGGTATGTGGGCTACAACTGTGTTTCAAGTTTGACTGCACAGGCTACTGAAGCCTTTGGGGGGGGGGTATAAGGGCTACAACTGTGTTTCATGTTTGACTGCACAGGCTACTGAAGCCTTTAGGGGGTATGTGGGCTACAGCTGTGTTTCATGTTTGACTGCACAGACTACAGAAGCCTTTAGGGGGGTATGTGGGCTACAACTGTGTTTCATGTTTGACTGCACAGGCTACTGAAGCCTTTAGGGGGGTATGAGGGCTACAACTGTGTTTCATGTTTGACTGCACAGACTACAGAAGCCTTTAGGGGGGTATGTGGGCTACAACTGTGTTTCATGTTTGACTGCACAGGCTACTGAAGCCTTTGGGGGGGTATGAGGGCTACAACTGTGTTTCATGTTTGACTACACAGGCTACTGAAGCCTTTAGGGGGGTATGTGGGCTACAACTGTGTTTTATGTTTGACTGCACAGACTACTGAAGCCTTTAGGGGGTATGTGGGCTACAACTATATTTCATGTTTGACTGCACAAACTACTGAAGCCTTTAGGGGGTATGTGGACTACAACTGTGTTTCATGTTTGACTGGACATACTACTGAAGCCTTTAGGCAGTATGTGGGCTACAACTGTATTTCATGTTTGACTGGACATACTACTGAAGCCTTTAGGGGGTATGTGGGCTACAACTGTGTTTAATGTTTGACAGGACAGACTACTGAAGCCTCTAAGGGGGTATGTGGCCTACAACTGTGTTTCATGTTTGATATGACAGACTACTGAAACCTCTAGGGGGGTATGTGGCCTACAACTGTGTTTCATGTTTGACAGGACAGACTACTGAAGCCTCTAGGGGTATATATGGGCTACAACTGCGTTGCATGTTTGACAGGACAGACTACTGAAACCTCTAGGGGGGTATGTGGCCTACAACTGTGTTTCATGTTTGACAGGACAGACTACCGAAGCCTCTAGGGGTATATATGGGCTACAACTGCATTGCATGTTTGACAGGACAGACTACTGAAACTTCTAGGGGGGTATGTGGCCTACAACTGTGTTTCATGTTTGACAGGACAGACTACTGAAGCCTCTAGGGGTATATATGGGCTACAACTGCATTGCATGTTTGACAGGACAGAGTACTGAAACTTCTAGGGGGGTATGTGGCCTACAACTGTGTTTCATGTTTGACAGGACAGACTACTGAAGCCTCTAGGGGGATATGTGGGCTACAACTCAGAGTGGCGAGAATTGGCTCAGGTCATCAGTAGGGTGAGTCTATGCTTACAGTCCTTCACCGTCACTTGTCTTCCTGGTGTCTTGTGGGGTGAGGGCCATATCACTTGGACTGTTTCGTCCTCTTGACAAGTCGGGGCCACCCAACATGATCATCTGACATTCTCTTCTACTTCCAGCCCCTTAGATATCTCTCCTAGTACTGTCTCTCTATCGTAATGCTGGACTTCTTCTGCCACAAAGAGACTGACAAAGGCAGTGTGGAAAACAGAAGAGGTTCTATTTGCCATACTCCCTTTGTCAGCCTCTCCTCATGCGCAAATATTCAACATTTACGGTTACCTCTATTGAAACCTAACATGCAACTGCACTCTTTCTTTACATTAATAGTTACAATTCTGATGTTGCGTGGTTGCGACTTCTTACATAGAGAAATGACAGAGACATGCATAGTGTTCAGATACTAATTTATTCAACCCTCATCTAAGGTCATAGCTAGGCAGATGTCGTGGTGCACTATCGTAGTGTCCCAAGTGCAGCAAAGCGTTGCTGACAGTATCTCCTTTTTCTAGGTAGGCGAGATTATCTATGTGACTAAAATTATGGAGCAGAGGTTACGAGCACATGACCCCAGAACACTGCCTTTACCACAGTGTTCCCCTCCATGTCACTATACTAACTCTACAACTTCAAACGACTTGCAGAGTGGACCAAACGTCCCGATCTCATATGAGTTATGCCTGGACACTGCTGTTGTTGCTGATGGTGTCGACAGTGGTGTAGTGACTTGGCAACGGCTTGGGGTAGCAGGAGGATGTCCTGGCTCATCCTGAATGACATGTGTAGGAGACAGGTGGTCGTGTTGCATCTGTTGATGATTGTCCATTGTAAATAGCACAGATCTGTTGCATCTGATTGTTCCTTTGGACGTCTGTACCAGGTACGCTCGTATAACCATGTCATATCGGTCTTGATCCCGGACCCACACGTTATCCCCTAGTTCCAACAGTGTCAGATCTTTTGCTCTTTGGTGGCTGTTCAACTGCTGCTGTTGTCATGCTTGTTGCGCATCTTCTTTCTCTCTAACTTTCTGGAGATTGGTACCAGGTACTCCTGGCTGGAGAGTGCTTGTGATGACTGGCAGCCGAGTCCCCAGGCGACGTCCCATCAGCAGTTGACTTGGGCTCACACCATTGAGTAACAATCGTGCGTTGCGTCAGGAGAGCGAGGTGAGGATCTTCATTCTTCTTCAGGATCTCCTTTAGGGTCCTCACTGCTCGTTCCGCTTCCCCATTTGCCTGTGGAAATCTTGGTGAGCTAGTGGTGTGAGTAAAGCCATATGACTTGGTGAACTCAGCGAATGACTTGGCACTGAACTGTGGTCCATTGTCAGGTGAAACCACATCCAGGATCCCATGAGTGGCAAACACTTCTTTCACCACCTCAGTGGTGTGCTCAGACGTCAGGCTGGTTAGCTTTCTATAGTCAATCGATTGGGAGTAATAGTCAACTGTGATTATGTACAACTTCCCGTTGAGCTCAGATAGATCCATACCAACCCTCTCCTATGGACAGGAGGGAACGGAGGCTGACAGCAGTCTCATTCGGCTCTGGGCATACCTTTGCACAGATTTTGACACCATTTCCTCTGTCTTTCAAAAGACCTGGCCACCAGACTGCAAGGTTGGCTCGTGAGCGACACTTGGAGATGTCAAGGTGCCCTTTGTGCACGATCTTCAATATGTCGAGCCTCATATGGAACGAGGAATGATGATATGTTCATCATAGAGCAGCAGGTCATCGATCATGGCGAGATGGCTCCTGCTCTCCCAGTAGGGTCGCAGTAAGGGAGTTTGTGGCATGAAGGCAGGCCAGCCTTCACTGCAATATTGGCGTACCTCTGCGCAGACTTCATCACCTTTCTGAGTCGTCTTTATCTGGTGAAGCTATGCTGCAGATGCGGGCAAAGTGTTGCTTGCCATCTCTGCAGTCAACAGGGTTCCCACTGGTGTCCATGACAGGGCATCTGCAGAGGCAGGTAGACGACCTTGGACATACTGGACCTCTCGATTGTATCGCATCTAGTGCATAAGGAACCTCTGAATTCGTGGAGGCATCATAATAATAATAATAATAATAATAAACTTTATTTATACACCATCAAATCCGGGACTAATGACCCCCATTCACGGGTGTTTACAAATTGCCAATCATATAAGAAGCATAAAAACACTTTTAAGAGAACAAATAAGAAAATAAATTAAATTAGCAAACAATATCCTAGTATATAGTGTATGCATATATATATAAGCCTAAGTATAGTAAAATTACGGGTAAATGCAATGATAAAATAAACGATTAGCAAAAGTGCTGAACAGCTGAACCTACTGGAAAAAATATATATATAATAAAAATATATATATAAATAAATACAAAATAAATAAAATAAAAGCCTAATTTACATTAAATAATTTGATTAGATATAATGTGACCCTGAGATAAATAAGACTAAAAATGTATTAAAACTATATGCATGAATAAAGCAAAGGTTAAATGATGTCTGGCCATATTAGTTTGAGAGCAGAAATGTCTTCAATAATTTTCCAAACTGTCTAGTGTTCTCAATCACGCATAGTTCCAGAGGCAGAGAGTTCCACAATGTCGGCCCAGCACATGCAAATGCCCGGCGACCATAACGTTCTAGGGTTACGCGTGGAACATTCAAAAGCAGACCACCTCCAGAGCGTAGGGTCCTGCGTGGTGCGTAACGATGTAGCAGTGACGCGAGATACACTGGCGTGCCTGCATTCAGTGCCGTGTGTACAACCATGAGTAACTTGTACTCGATGCGCTTTCTCACTGGGAGCCAGTGTAGCTGTTGTAGGACCGCAGTGATAGATCGCCGGTCACCTCGTCGAAGTTGCATCACAACACGAGCGGTTGACCGTTGGACTCTCTCTAGACGGTGCAGCAGACGGTCAGGTATACCAAACAGCATCGCATTTCCATAATCAATTCTGGATGTCACAAGTGCATGGACAAGACATTTGCAGACACTGGTCGTCATTGCCCCTCGTACACGAGCAATTCTCGAGAGATGGTAGTAAGCACTTCGACATACATTTGCAACCTGCGTCGCCATCGATAAATCAGCATCGATTGCAACACCAAGGTCACGGACGATGGTCGATGTCGCTACATATTGACCGCATATGTCGACATGATCAATGAGTATTGGTCTGCGCAAGCTCGATGAACGTATAACAATTGCTTCCGTTTTGCTCTCGTTGAGAACCAGTCCGTTGTCATAGAGCCACGTTTTAACTTCACTGATGCAAGCCTCCATTCTGATGAGAGCATTTGTATGCTCAAACGGTGGAAAATCGACGTATAACTGCATATCAACGGCGTACAGATGGTGTTGTACGTCGTGTCGGTTGAGTACATTCGTTAGAGGCGCAATGTAGGCGTTGAAGAGCACCGGCCCAAGAACCGACCCCTGTGATACTCCGGATCTCATCACGGTACACCCAGACACTTCTTTCCTGACACGCACGGCTGAGGTACGACCATATAGGTATGACGCCAACCACGCATGCGCTTCGCCGCATATGCCATAGCCAAATAGTCTCCGTAGTAAGATATCGTGATTTATTGTGTCGAAGGCTGCTGTTAAATCGAGAAGCACAAGAAGTACTCCACGACGAGCATCAATCGCTTGCGCCACATCACTGTGAATGCGTAAGAGTGCTGTCTCCGCACTGTGGCGTGGTCGGTAGGCACTCTGGTAGACGCCCAGTATGCCATTCTCGTTCAGGAAGCGTTGCAGTTGTCTTGAGACGAAGCGCTCCATTGTCTTCGCCACAAACGAAATGTTCAATATTGGGTGGAAGTTAGATAGCACATTGACATCAGCACCTCGTTTTTTCAGTACAGGCGTTACAATGGCGTGTTTCATCGACTGTGGGACTAAAGCAGTGGAGAGCGACGCATTAATTATGCGTGTAATAACTGGACACAGCACTTTAATGTTCTGTTGAAGGAGTGACGTTGGCAGCGGGTCCGGTTCGCATGACTTGGTAGCAGATGCTAAAATTATGTTCTTCACGTCTGCCGGTGAAGCAGCTTCGAAACATATTAAACGTGCAGCCACATTCGTCACTACGTCTTCGGTTGACGATTGAGCCATATTGCGGCGCAACGCATCGATCTTCTCGGAGAAACTCTTCTGGAATTTCGCTGCAACAGTAGCTTGTGTAGCATCCTCGGGTAGCGGTCGGTCTCCAGCTCGACCAAGTAGTGTGTTTGCGATCTGGTAGACACGTCGGTTGTTGCCACCGGCACTTGTCATCTCAGTACGGTAGTAATGCGATCGTGCAGTCCTAAGTGATTTTCGGAACGCGTTGCGCAAACCGGTGTATATTTGACGATGTACAGTCAGTCCAGTTTGTCGCCAGTTTCGCTCAGCACGACGTAATGCCCGCTTCTCGTCAGTTAACTCGCTTGTATGATAGTCCGCGAGATTACTGGGGCATGAGCGTTAACGATGCTACGTATGCATCCATCGTATCGAGTGAGGATAATTTCAGGATTTTGTTCAGGAATGTTAAGATGCGATGCCGCGAGATCTGCGGTAAAACGGCTGCCGTCAATGGCTGAGTACTTGCGGTATTGGACGCGTCGCGTCATACGCTCTGGTTTAGGTTGGCGTAATCCGCATTCAATAACACGGTAATCAGTGAGAAGAGTTTTTGGCTCAACTGTTGTGGCTATGACGTGATATGTTCCCGACGTGATAACCAGGTCCAGGATGTTGCCGCGTTCATGTGTTGCACTTTGCACATGTTGTACAAAGCCATGAGTCTCCAGTAAATCAGCCAAGTTCATTGCTTCGGCGCATGTGGAATCACCATATCGTGTGTTGAAATCACCACACACGACAGTCTCTGCAGGGTGGGCCGCGGCGATGAGTAAAACCTTCCCAACGTCATCTAGGAAGGAGCGGAAGTTGGACGTTGGCGGTCGGTAGACAATGATCACGCGAATGGTGCAACCAATACGGATATTACGCAGAATAACGCAGCAAGTCTCACTAGCATGAGTATCAATGTCAGCACGTGAAACTAGCTGCAATGTCTTTCGAAATAGTACTCCTACACCACCTCCACGACGGGCCCCACTGCGCGGCTGGTGAACGAACGTGAAATCCTCACCGCACAGTTCGGATTCGACAATCGTTTCGCCTTCTGCCAGCCAAGTTTCCGTTAAGGCGACGACGTCCAGTTCATGCTCGTCGATGTAGTCGCGCACTAGTAGCGCCTGTTTGCGAATGGATCTTGCGTTAATCAGGGCGAACTTCGCACAAAGATGAGAGGAGCTTCGCGCAGTGGAAGACCCATTACCCGAGCCCATCGAGGTCAGTGCGATCAAGTTGGCACTGTTAACACCAGTTTGTTTATAAACAGAATTGACCTGGCGGCACCATCTGCTGGCCACGTTGGTTATTGGTCTGGACCGTCGTCTTATCCCGGCTGTTGTGCCCCGCCTCGTTGGTCGCCGACACAAATGCAGTCTCTCAATTGTTTCCGTCCACGGTTGACTAGGCGGCTGCACGCATTTCCGTAGATTCACCAACAATGTTCTGGACAGCGACATGCTTCAGCAGACACTACCACAAGCAGGCAATGTTCTGGTATGGTGAGCGCAGCTTGGCAGCGCAGACATGTGTAGTTCAAACAGGTTGATAGTAGCAGCCACACCCCAGAATAAAGGGCAGTTTTAAAAGTCACTTTAAAACATGTGATTAAATATGTACATACAGTCACAGACCTTCCATGTGGACGTATTGTATGTTCACGACTTACAATACACAGCACGAAGATAATCCAGGATTTCAAAACGTTGATAAATAGAGATTATAGACAGACCGGGAGCAGCCACACACCGCAGCGCTACAACCTCGACCATCATGGTGAGGTCAGTGGAACTCACGAGTGGAACCAACAGTTTGTGGTCGATTTCTAGTATGACTGTCATGCCAAGAACATAGTCTGCAAACTTGTCACACACCCATGCTGCAGCCAGTGTTTCTTTTTCGATAACTGCGTATCACTGTTCCACTTCAGTGAGTGCACGTGAAGCAAAGCATACTGGCTTTCTATCTCCATTGTCTTGGACTTGCATGAATACAGCCCAAACACCATGGCCAGATGCATCAGCAGCGATGATTGTTGATCACTGGGGAGCATAATGGGCAAGGTCTTCTGTGGAGAGCAGAATGTTCTTCAGCTGCACGAAGGCTTACTGTTGAGCTTCTCCCCACATCCAGACCGTGTCCTTGCGAAATAGTTGCCATAGTGGCTCGTTCAATGTAGCTAGCATTGGGAACAATTTTCCAAGCTGGTTGACCATCCCCAGAAAGCGCTGTAGTTCAGTGATGGTTGTTGGTGCTGAAAAATATTTAATTGCTGTTGTCTTCCTTGGATCAGCTTTGATTGCCAGGTCACTGATGATGTGTCCGAGGAACTTAATAGAGGTCCTGGAGATCTCACACTTGTTGTTTAGAGTAAGTCCAGCTTCTTACTCCCAATCTTTCATTGTGTTGTTTCTGGTCTGTGCCATGAACTAGAATGTTGTCCATGTGACAAACAACTCCTTCCATGCCTTCCAACATGTGTGACATGTGACGCTGGGAGATCTCAGGAGCAGAACTTATGCAGAATGGTAGGCGCTTGAAGGCAAACCTACCGAAGGGCATGATGAAGGTGAAGTTAAACCAATCGGGTAACGGTACCTGAACAGGGTTGAAGTGTGTTGTGCTGCTAGCTGTACTGGCGGTTGTGCTGCTAGCTGTACTGACGGTTGTGCTGCTAGCTGTACTGACAGTTGTGCTGCTAACTGTACTGGCGATTGTGTTGCTAACTGTACAGGCAGTTGTGCTGCATGCTGTACTAGCGGTTGTGCTGCTTGCTGTACTGGCGGTTGTGTTGCTAGCTGTACAGATGGTTGTGCTGCATGCTGTACTGGTGGTTGTGCTGCTTGCTGTACTGGTGGTTGTGCGGCTAGCTGTACTGGCGATTGTGCTGCTTGCTGTACTGGCGGTTGTGCGGCCAGCTGTACTAGTGGTTGTGTGGCTAGCTGTACTGGTGCTTGTGCTGTTAGCTGTACTGGCGGTTGTGCTACTTGCTGTACTGGCGGTTGTGCTGCTTGCTGTACTGGCGGTTGTGCTGCTTGCTGTACTGGTGGTTGTGCTTGCTGTACTGGCAGTTGTGCTGCTTGCTGTACTGGCAGTTGTGCTGCTTGCTGTACTGGCGGTTGTGCTGCTTGCTGTACTGGCGGTTGTGCTGCTTGCTGTACTGGCGGTTGTGCTGCTTGCTGTACTGGCGGTTGTGCTGCTTGCTGTACTGGCGGTTGTGCTGCTTGCTGTACTGGCGGTTGTGCTGCTTGCTGTACTGGCGGTTGTGCTGCTAGCTGTACTGGCGGTTGTGCTGCTTGCTGTACTGGCGGTTGTGCTGCTTGCTGTACTGGCGGTTGTGCTGCTTGCTGTACTGGCGGTTGTGCTGCTTGCTGTACTGGCGGTTGTGCTGCTTGCTGTACTGGCGGTTGTGCTGCTTGCTGTACTGGCGATTGTGCTGCTTGCTGTACTGGCGGTTGTGCTGCTTGCTGTACTGGCGGTTGTGCTGCTTGCTGTACTGGCGGTTGTGCTGCTAGCTGTACTGGCAGTTGTGCTGCTTGCTGTACTGGCTGGTTATCATCTGCCATGTCTTCAGGTGTATTTAGTTGTCTTTTTAAACCACTGCCACCATCTAATGTTGCATGGTTGCGACTACTTAGACAGAGGAATGACAGAGACATGCATAGTGTTCAGATACTAATTTATTCACCCCTTATCTAAGGTCATAGCTAGGTGGGGCGCTATCGCTGTGTCCCAAGTGCAGCAAAGCTTTGCTGGCAGTTATAGTATTATTACAACAATCATATGTTTAAAAAGCTCAGTGCACCAACCGTAGTCACTGAAAGAGCAACAAATGCAACTACAACGGCCATGTCATTTTATCATATATGTCATTTGTTATAATATAGTATAAATTTATATATTGTTAGTATTTATTTGTTAAATCCAGTATTGCCATAAGTTCATTTTCAACCTAAATGCTATGGCAGTTAACTTTGTCTGGATACATATTGCCTTTGCTTTGTCTCTTGACGATGTTACATATCACTACACTACATATAATGATAATATGATTTAGTAAAATAATGACCACTTGAATAATTAACAACACACTACCATAGCAACCTTATAAGTTATTTATATAGTTGTGACAACAATTGCCTTGGGTGAGTCTACTTACTATATTAGGTCTTGTGTCCAATGTGCCCAAGCTGTCAGTCACAGATAACAGACCACCCTTCTTGTACAATGTGCCCAAGCTGTCAGTCACAGATAACAGACCACCCCTCTTCTACAATGTGCCCAAGCTGTCAGTCACAGATAACAGACCACCCCTCTTGTACAATGTGCCCAAGCTGTCAGTCACAGATAACAGACCACCCCTCTTCTACAATGTGCCCAAGCTGTCAGTCACAGATAACAGACCACCCCTCTTGTACAATGTGCCCAAGCTTTCAGTCACAGATAACAGACCACCCCTCTTGTACAATGTGCCCAAGCTGTCAGTCACAGATAACAGACCACCCCTCTTGTACAATGTGCCCAAGCTGTCAGTCACAGATAACAGACCACCCCTCTTGTACAATGTGCCCAAGCTGTCAGTCACAGATAACAGACCACCCCTCTTGTACAATGTGCCCAAGCTGTCAGTCACAGATAACAGACCACCCCTCTTCTACAATGTGCCCAAGCTGTCAGTCACAGATAACAGACCACCCCTCTTGTACAATGTGCCCAAGCTTTCAGTCACAGATAACAGACCACCCCTCTTGTACAATGTGCCCAAGCTGTCAGTCACAGATAACAGACCACCCCTCTTGTACAATGTGCCCAAGCTTTCAGTCACAGATAACAGACCACCCCTCTTGTACAATGTGCCCAAGCTGTCAGTCACAGATAACAGATCACCCCTCTTGTACAATGTGCCCAAGCTGTCAGTCACAGATAACAGACCACCCCTCTTGTACAATGTGCCCAAGCTGTCAGTCACAGATAACAGACCACCCCTCTTCTACAATGTGCCCAAGCTGTCAGTCACAGATAACAGACCACCCCTCTTGTACAATGTGCCCAAGCTGTCAGTCACAGATAACAGACCACCCCTCTTGTACAATGTGCCCAAGCTGTCAGTCACAGATAACAGACCACCCCTCTTGTACAATGTGCCCAAGCTGTCAGTCACAGATAACAGACCACCCCTCTTGTACAATGTGCCCAAGCTGTCAGTCACAGATAACAGACCACCCCTCTTGTACAAAGTGCACACGTTGCAGGTGGTCTTAAATTAAAGGTTCAGTTGTGTAATAAAATAGTGAAGTATTTGGATTATATTTCCAACACTTTCAGTTTTCCATTACGATTATAATTGTCACAGCCCTGAATAAAACATTAAGGATAAAACTACTTGTCCATCATCACCATTTAACACAAAAGGAATTGTTGTATGTACAGTGCTCTATCATTTAAAGTGAATGTTGCTGTATGTGTGATGCACAGCTGAATTGTATACCTTTTGGGGGGTTTTATGTAATTGTCAGTTGAATGATACAAATGATTTATTCCTTTATTTACAGGACATTTATCTACACGACCCAGACGTGAGGTGGGATGATATTATAGGACTGGACAATGCAAAGAGATTAGTTAAAGAAGCTGTAGTTTATCCAATAAAGGTAAGTGTATTATATATATGTAATGCTTGGGGTTAGAGCTGACATGATTGGAGGTTGATATTTGTCTTGCAGGATAATGATTGTGATTGCTAATATTCTATTTTTTCAATCAAAATCCCTTCAAGTGGAATTACGGGTTTTAGGGCATTTGCTCACAGAAGATAAGCTGAGATCACTAGTTTTGTTTCACAATGTCTTATGTGTTGTTCTCCCATTGACAGTGAAAGCTGAGGCACTGTTTCATTTGGAACAATACAATATAAGTTTTCCATACTTGTTTCTAAGGCCACCCATGTGGACAAATTCTCCACACCACTCTGCTCTTGTGAGACTTACATGTATATTTACTGATTTGGAAAATGGAAGACAGAATTGTTTTAGTTACCCGTTTTAATTTCTGCACTGTTTCATCAACTGATGAGTGACCCTGTGTGTCTGCAGTATCCCCAGCTGTTCACAGGGATACTCTCCCCATGGAAGGGCCTGCTGCTCTACGGACCTCCAGGCAAGTCCCTGTCTCCTTCCTTTGACATCACATCCTATAGTCTAGGCTATTGGCTCTAGGACACCATGCTGATTCTAGGACAGTGCTACTGGCTCTAGGACACCACTACCAACTCTAGGACATCGCTACTGACTATATGACACTGCTACACACTCTAGGACACCCCTACTGAACACAAGACACATCTTCTGACTATATGACACCACAACTGACTCTGTGACACCAATACTGGTGCTAGGACACCACAACTGACTCTAGGACAGGACTACTATCATTGTGACACCATTACTGACTCTAGGACGCAACTGCTGACTCTAGGACAATGTATAGCAGTAAACAGCACTGTCATGTTTGGAGCACGGTATTTGTTATTAGTTTTACTTTACTTACAATTGATGAATTCTTTCCATCAATGCTGACTTTGCCGTGTCATTGTTTGGTTGCAGGGACCGGGAAGACACTGCTGGCAAAGGCCGTCGCGACAGAATGTAACACAACCTTCTTCAACATCTCGGCAACCAGCATCGTAAGCAAGTGGAGGGGTGACTCAGAGAAACTGGTCCGGGTGAGAGCTGGTCGTTGTGTAGAGGGTTGTAGTCACTAGCAACTGGTCCAAGGAGAGCTGGTCTTTGTGTAGAGAGTTGTAGCCACTAGAAACTGATCCAATGAGAGCAGGTCATTATATGGAGGGTTTTAGTCACTAGCAATTGGTCCAGTGAGAGCTGGTCCTTGTGTAAAAGGTTGTAGTCACTAGCAATTGGTCCAGTGAGAGCTGGTCCTTGTGTAGAAGGTTGTAGTCACTAGCAACTGGTCCAGTGAGAGCTGGTCCTTGTGTAGAAGGTTGTAGTCACTAGCAACTGGTCCAGTGAGAGCTGGTCCTTGTGTAGAAGGTTGTAGTCACTAGCAATTGGTCCAGTGAGAGCTGGTCCTTGTGTAGAAGGTTGTAGTCACTAGCAATTGGTCCAGTGAGAGCTGGTCCTTGTGTAGAAGGTTGTAGTCACTAGCAACTGGTCCAGTGAGAGCTGGTCCTTGTGTAGGGGCTGTAGTCACTAGTAACTGGTTCAGCGAGAGCTGGTCATTGTATAGAGGGTTGTAGTCACTAGCAACTAGTCTAGTCGGAAGAGAGGGGTATCGTGCACCCCCGGAAATCAACTTCTAATCGGTGCCATCCATCACTCATCATCGCTTTCAATGAAACCGTCAAAGTTAAACATGTCCTCTTCTTCCTCTTCCTCCTCGTTCTCTGAGGGTTTCGTCAAGGTGATCTCGATTGCAAGACTGAGTCATGTAGAGATGTGCATCGGGGGGTCTGTGATGGGGATGTTCTCCACCTCGGCGAATTGTTCCATTAACAGCCTCTCCATTGCCTCACACACGGTTTTGAGGCAAAAGATGTACTTGGCATATGCCTTTCCACTGAGAACACCTTTGTGGGATCCACTTGTACCAGCTGCGTCTCAAGCAGAATCTCTCCATAACCAGAACCACGCATGTTGTGGCCTGTGAGCAGCCAGATATAGTTCATGAACGTGTGAAAGAGTCCGATCATGACCACATGACTGGCGAATTCAACTGGCCAACGCCATGATGGGTAGGGCTTTCAAACAGACTCCCAGATCGAATGTATTCAGGACCCACTTCTGACCCACGTCAGCCATGGCTACCTCTGAGCGCTTCAGTAGCTCGCGAACAACTGTATTGTCAGTGATCGGTTGATGGATGGACGTGAAGTAGTGCACTGTTGATTTTCTGGGTGTGGGAGTCCCGGTTGCAAAGGTGAAGCCCCCTGGTCCAGGCACGGGCTGCTTGCCGATTCTTCTGATATACCTGCTGAAGAGCCAGACATAGTACTCTTGCATCTTAGTAGCATAGATGGCGTCGTTCTCTGCAGGGGGTGTGAATGATGAGCCATCGGGAAACTTTGGGCCAACACGAGTGAAGTGCAAGGGTGGGAGAGTTTCTGGTTTGTTGACTTTCAGGCTACGCTGTTGCAACTTGTTGATGATAGGCAGCATTTGGACCTTGGAGCTCTCGAACCCAGGCCTGACCTCCTGCACCATGATTCCCCCAGCACTTACAATGTTACTGCCGTGTACATTCGTAGTGGTTTTATTCAAGTTGTCCCACTCGCAGTGGAATACGACGTTGCCCTATCCCGTCATGAGTTGGGGCGTCAGATAGTTTGAGATTTCGTCCTGGGTCTTGGCCAGGGCAGTTTTCAACTTTAAGTCAAAATCATAGCCCTCAGAGTGGCCAAGCCTTAGCAATATCATGGTGAGCTGCTTGCTTCAAAACAAGTGCCTGACAGTCAAACAGAGAAGGACATGATTTGGTCACTTCCATTTTCCCTCTGACACTGCACGGCACAGGTCTTGCCCGATGGAGAATACCAAAAGCTTCATCTTTTCACTCATCTCCATCATGCCTTCCTTGCCGGCCATAACCATGCTGAGGAACTGGATGAGGTCTGGAGGTAGGAGCTTTTCAGGACTGAGCTCCATGTCGTCGGCTGTTGGAGGCCACAGTAGGCCTTCGGACTGTCTGAAAGCAGGTAGAATATTACGATGAAGAAGGAGAGCGACGTCTTGGTACCTGTCTGCGCTTCCAGGAGTGTAAGCTTGTGCAAGAGCATTAGAAACGGTGATATTCGAGCTGTACACGAGCCAGAATAAAATGCCATCAGCTTCATTGTGATCGACCTTCGTGAAGTAGACATGGTCCTTGATAGGGTCATGCTTTCGGTAGTTTCCCAAAGTGATAGGTCAAGCTGTCATACCCTTTCCGTTTCAGTTCGTCTACATAGAGCAAGCGCAAGGAAGATTTTCTCGGCCTGTGATTCGATTTGCTCCTATGCATTTTCTCTGTTCTTCCTAGACGAGAAGTCTCCAACTCGCTCAGTTTTACGATCACCATCTTTGATCTCTACTTTTCACAGAAAATGCACTCTGGTGGGAAGATGGGTCCAGCGGAACCTGCTGAAGACAATTTACGTGGGGTGTGATGCCATTGTGAGGTTGAAACTTTGGGTTCTGTATCATCTCCCAGAAGATGGACGCTGCCAGTAAAGCGCTGATAACACTAACGGTGATACCCAGCACTTTCCAGGTCATCAGGGAGAGTTGTAGGGATCCGGTCGGCCACTGATTGCATGAGGACTCATGTGATTGGTGGAGACGTCGGTCCCGGATCTTATGAAACTGCTGTAGTTTTTTACTTGCAGTTACTTTGATTTCACTGAGGGGTGTAAAACGACCAAGATCAGACATGGATAGCACATGAAGGATGCTTGTATGCAAAGAGTGTTTGGGGGCTTTCTTTTGGGCATAATGTCCACTTCTACCACCACTGTTTATTTGGAATGGGAAATAGAAGTCACCATTAATATAAAACATTAAAATAACACAATTTTTGAAATTATTGCCCTCAAAAACCCTCTCGCCACTTATCTGCAATATATATTTTTTTAAATAGATTTTTGGTAATGGCGGCAATAATATTTGCATACTAGTGTGCCATGGACTTCAAGAATAGTTTTATTATATGATCTTTGACCCTTAAAACATGTGTCAAGACACCTTATTTGTTCAGTTATCTGCAATATTGGCTGATATTTATTGAAACAGATTGATCGATTTTTTTTGGTAATGGCGGCACTGCTTTGCATAAAAATTATACGTGGGACATCCGGACGACTTTTTAACATAGCTCCGTATTTTTTCCGATCTAGAGACGCCGATTAGAAGTTGATTTCTGGGGCATGCACGTTACCCCCCTCTTCCAACTAAATTAAACTGGTCCATGTAGGGGTTGTAGTCACTAGCAACTGATCCAGTGAGAGCTGGTCCTTGTGTAGGGGTTGTAGTCACTAGCAACTGATCCAGTGAGAGCTGGTCCTTGAGGGTCCTATGGAGGGTTGTAGGAGTGAGTCTTAGGCAAGACATATGACACTTTGTTTCCTGTTTGCAGGTGCTGTTTGAATTGGCGCGCTTTCACGCTCCATCAACAATATTTCTTGACGAGCTGGAGTCACTGATGAGTCAAAGGGGTTATCAGGGAGGAGGAGGGTGAGTGAGAGAGGGTACCAGGGAGAAGGAGTATGTGAGAGAGGGTACCAGGGAGAAGGAGGGTGTGTGAGAGAGAGGGTACCAGGGAGAAGGAGGGTGAGTGAGAGAGGGTACCAGGGATAAGGAGGGTGGGGCAGTCATTAGTGAACCAGTTATGCAGGATATCTAATGGTGCAGTCCTGACAACGTTGTCCTGAAGTAACCATGTGTTTCTGTTCCCACAGGGAGCACGAGGGAAGTCGAAGGATGAAGACAGAGCTCCTGGTGCAGATGGACGGACTCTCCAAGTCTGATGACCTCGTCTTCCTTCTTGCTGCATCCAACCTGCCGTGGTGAGTGGCTCCCGCTGGTGAGTGTCACCCATCCAGCCTAGGTATGTCGGCAGAAAAACACTGTGTGTCATTAAACTGTCACATGACATAGCGCATGACTGTAGAGGGATTGTCAGTGTGACATAAAGTTGTCACATACAAGAGGTGTAACTAAAACGTTATGTTTACAGGGTGCTTGACAAAGACGTTGTGTTTGACAGGGAGCGTGACTAAGTAGCTGGGTTTGACAGGGAGCGTGACTAAGACGTCGTGATTGACAGGGAGCATGACTAAGACGTGTTTCACAGGGAGCTTGACTAAGACATTGTGATTGACAGGGAGCGTGACTAAGACATTGTGTTTGACAGGGAGCATGACTAAGACGTGTTTGACACGGAGCTTGATAAGACGATGTGTTTGACAGGGAGCGTGACTAAGACGCTGGGTTTGACAGGGAGCATGACTAAGACATTGTGTTTTACAGGGAGCTTGACTAAGACGTTGTGATTGACAGGGAGCGTGACTAAGACATTGTGATTGACAGGGAGCGTGACTAAGACATTGTGTTTGACAGGGAGCATGACTAAGACGTGTTTGACAGGGAGCTTGATAAGACGATGTGTTTGACAGGGAGCGTGACTAAGACGCTGGGTTTGACAGGGAGCATGACTAAGACATTGTGTTTTACAGGGAGCTTGACTAAGACGTTGTGATTGACAGGGAGCGTGACTAAGACATTGTGTTTGACAGGGAGCATGACTAAGACATTGTGTTTTACAGGGAGTTTGACTAAGATGTTGTGTTTGACAGGGAGCATGACTAAGACGTGTTTGACAGGGAGTTTGACTAAGATGTTGTGTTTGACAGGGAGTTTGGCTAAGATGTTGTGTTTGACAGGAAACATAACTAAGATGTTGTGTTTGACAGGGAGCATGACTAAGGTGTTGTGTTTGACAGGGAGCTTGACTAAGACGTTGTGTTTGACAGGGAGCGTGACTAAGATGTTGTGTTTGACAGGGAGCATGACTATGACTTTGTGTTTGACAGGAAGCTTGACTAAGATGTTGTGATTGACAGGGAGCATCACTAAGACATTGTGTTTGACAGGGAGCATGACTAAGATGTTGTGGTTTACAGCGAGTTTGACTAAGACATTGTGTTTGACAGGGAGTTTGACTAAGACGTTGTGTTTGACAGGAAACATGACTAAGATGTTGTGTTTGACAGGGAGTGTGACTAAGGTGTTGTGTTTGACAGGGAGCTTGACTAAGATGTGTTTGACAGGGAGCATGACTAAGATGTTGTGTTTGACAGGGAGCGTGACTAAGACTTTGTGTTTGACAGGGAGCTTGACTAAGTTGTTGTGTTTGACAGGGAGCATGACTAAGATGTGTTTGACAGGGAGCGTGACTAAGACGTTGTGTTTGACAGGGAGTTTAACTAAGACGTTGTGTTTGACAGGGAGCATGACTAAGATGTGTTGACAGGGACCATGACTAAGATGTTGTGTTTGACAGGGAGCATGACTAAGAT
Organism: Escarpia spicata; assembly: GCA_963995525.1. Classification (NCBI taxonomy): domain Eukaryota; kingdom Metazoa; phylum Annelida; class Polychaeta; order Sabellida; family Siboglinidae; genus Escarpia; species Escarpia spicata. Next base: position 34,241,964 of record OZ023210.1, read on the forward strand.
GTTGTGTTTGACAGGGAGCATGACTATGACTTTGTGTTTGACAGGGAGCATGACTATGACTTTGTGTTTGACAGGGAGCTTGACTAAGATGTTATGTTTGACAGGGAGCTTGACTAAGATGTTGTGATTGACAGGGAGCATGACTAAGACATTGTGTTTGACAGAGAGCATGACTAAGACATTGTGTTTTACAGGGAGTTTGACTAAGATGTTGTGTTTGACAGGGAGCATGACTAAGACGTTGTGGTTTACAGCGAGTTTGACTAAGACATTGTGTTTGACAGGGAGTTTGACTAAGACGTTGTGTTTGACAGGAAACATGACTAAGATGTTGTGTTTGACAGGGAGTGTGACTAAGGTGTTGTGTTTGACAGGGAGCATGACTAAGATGTTGTGTTTGACAGGGAGCGTGACTAAGACTTTGTGTTTGACAGGGAGCTTGACTAAGTTGTTGTGTTTGACAGGAGCATGACTAAGATGTTGTGTTTCACAGGGAGCGTGACTGAGACGATGTGTTTGACAGGGAGTTTAACTAAGACGTTGTGTTTGACAGGGAGCATGACTAAGATGTGTTGACAGGGACCATGACTAAGACATTGTGTTTGACAGGGAGCATGACTAAGATGTTGTGTTTGACAGGGAGCATGACTATGACTTTGTGTTTGACAGGGAGCTTGACTAAGACATTGTGTTTGACAGGTAGCATGACTAAGACGTGTTTGATAGGGAGCTTGACTAAGACGATGTGTTTGACAGGGAGCATGACTAAGACGCTGGGTTTGACAGGGAGCATGACTAAGACATTGTGTTTTACAGGGAGCTTGACTAAGATGTTGTGATTGACAGGGAGCGTCACTAAGACATTGTGTTTGACAGGGAGCATGACTAAGACATTGTGTTTTACAGGGAGTTTGACTAAGACGTGTTTAACAGGGAGCATGACTAAGACGTTGTGGTTTACAGCGAGTTTGACTAAGACATTGTGTTTGACAGGGAGCATGACTAAGACATTGTATTTGACAGGGAGTATGACTAAGATGTTGTGTTTGACAGGGAGCATGACTAAGATGTTGTGTTTGACAGGGAGCATGACTAAGATGTTGTGTTTGACAGGGAGCTTGACTAAGATGTGTTTGACAGGGAGCATGACTAAGATGTTGTGTTTGACAGGGAGCGTGACTAAGACTTTGTGTTTGACAGGGAGCTTGACTAAGTTGTTGTGTTTGACAGGAGCATGACTAAGATGTTGTGTTTCACAGGGAGCATGACTGAGACGATGTGTTTGACAGGGAGTTTAACTAAGACGTTGTGTTTGTCAGGGAGCATGACTAAGATGTGTTGACAGGGACCATGACTAAGACATTGTGTTTGACAGGGAGCATGACTAAGATGTTGTGTTTGACAGGGAGCATGACTAAGATGTTGTGTTTGACAGGGAGCATGACTAAGATGTTGTGTTTGACAGGGAGCATGACTATTACTTTGTGTTTGACAGGGAGCTTGACTAAGATGTTGTGTTTGACAGGGAGCGTGACTAAGACATTGTGTTTGACAGGTAGCATGACTAAGACGTGTTTGATAGGGAGCTTGACTAAGACGATGTGTTTGACAGGGAGCATGACTAAGACGCTGGGTTTGACAGGGAGCATGACTAAGACATTGTGTTTTACAGGGAGCTTGACTAAGATGTTGTGATTGACAGGGAGCGTCACTAAGACATTGTGTTTGACAGGGAGCATGACTAAGACATTGTGTTTTACAGGGAGTTTGACTAAGACGTGTTTGACAGGGAGCATGACTAAGACATTGTGGTTTACAGTGAGTTTGACTAAGACATTGTGTTTGACAGGGAGCATGACTAAGACATTGTGTTTGACAGGGAGTATGACTAAGATGTTGTGTTTGACAGGGAGCATGACTAAGATGTTGTGTTTGACAGGGAGCATGACTAAGATGTTGTGTTTGACAGGGAGCGTGACTAAAATGTTGTGTTTGACAGGGAGCATGACTTAGATGTTGTGTTTGACAGGGAGCATGACTAAGACATTGTGTTTGACAGGAAGCATGACTAAGATGTTGTGTTTGACAGGGAGCATGACTAAGATGTTGTGTTTGACAGGGAGCGTGACTAAGATGTTGTGTTTGACAGGGAGCATGACTAAGATGTTGTGTTTGACAGGGAGTGTGACTAAGATGTTGTGTTTGACAGGGAGCATGACTAAGACGTTGTGTTTGACAGGGAGTGTGACTAAGATGTTGTGTTTGACAGGGAGTTTGACTAAGACGTTGTGTTTGACAGGGAGTTTAACTAAGACATTGTGTTTGACAGGAGCATGACTCAGATGTTGTGTTTGACAGGGAGCATGACTAAGATGTTGTGTTTGACAGGGAGCATCACTAAGATGTTGTGTTTGACAGAGTTTAACTAAGACGTTGTGTTTGACAGGGAGTGTGACTAAGATGTTGTTTGACAGGGAGCGTGACTAAGACATTGTGTTTGACAGGGAGCGTGACTAAGACGTTGTGTTTGACAGAGAGTGTGACTAAGATGTTGTGTTTGACAGGGAGTTTGACTAAGACGTTGTGTTTGACAGGGAGTTTAACTAAGACGTTGTGTTTGACAGGGAGCATGACTCAGATGTTGTGTTTGACAGGGAGCATGACTCAGATGTTGTGTTTGACAGGGAGCATGACTAAGATGTTGTGTTTGACAGGGAGCATGACTAAGATATTGTGTTTGACAGGGAGCTGGACCACGCGATGCTGAGACGACTAGAGAAGCGTATCCTCGTGGATCTGCCATCACAAGAGGCTCGTTGTGCCATGTTCAAGCACCACCTGCCACCCATTGTCAACACAGCAATGCAGAACGGACTACAACTCTACTCCAGTGTAGATTACGAATATGTAGCCAAGGTTTGAGAACAGTCTATTATATGAACATTAGTACGCAATTATTTATTTTAGATCTATCTATAATCAGAGCATGCAATATCAAAATTGAGTAAATAGCTAACATAATTCTATTTTCAACCAAAATACAGCATTTGCAGTTGTTTACCCATTAAAAAAATTGTCAGAAAATAGATTTCCCAATTGATATATTGGCTGGCCCCCAGAAACAGGTTGAGTTATCCGTATGTGTTTGAGTTGTTTTACACAAGGCAGTATTCCCTGGCAGGACCAGGCCCAAATTGCATAATGTGATGGGTATTGAAGTTTTAATTGAAATGTAGTACTGTATAATACTATACTTGTATATATATACGTGTGTAGATGACACAGAACTACTCAGGCTCTGACATTCGGTTGGTGTGCAAAGAGGCAGCCATGAGACCAGTCAGGAAGATCTTTGCCGCTCTCGACAACCACTCAGAAGGTCAGTGTTTTATCTTGTTTGGGCAACAGTCACCAGATGGTTGTTTTCATACATGGTGTTGGGACATAGCTTTGATGTGATGTGTTACACTCTAGTGTTGGGACACAGCCTTGATGAGTTGTTATGTTACATGTTGTTGGGACACAGCTTTGATGTGTTGTTGTGTTACACTCTAGTGTTGAGACACAACCCTGATGAGTTGTTGTGTTACACTCTGGTGTTGAGACACAGTCTTGATGTTTTGTTGTGTTACACTCTAGTGTTGAGACACAGCCTTGATGTGTTGTTGTGTTACACTCTAGTGTTAAGACACAACCCTGATGAGTTGTTGTGTTACACTCTGGTGTTGAGACACAGTCTTGATGTTTTGTTGTGTTACACTCTAGTGTTGAGACACAGCCTTGATGTGTTGTTGTGTTACACTCTAGTGTTGAGACACAGCCTTGATGTGTTGTTTTGTTACACTCTAGTGTTCAGACACAGCCTTGATGTGTTGCTGTGTTACACTCTAATGTTGAGACACAACTTTGATGTGTTGTGTTACACTCTAGTCTTGGAACACATCCTTGGTGTGTTGTTGTGTTACACTCTAGTATTGGGACACAGCCTTGATGTGTTGTTGTGTTACACGCTAGTGTTGAACCACAGCCTTGATGAGTTATGTTATGCTCTAGTGTTGAGACACAACTCTGATGTGTTGTTGTGTTACACTCTAGTGTTGAGACACAGCCTTGATGTGTTGTTGTGTTACACTCTAGTGTTGAGACACAGCCTTGATGTGTTACACTCTAGTTTTGAGACACACCCTTGATGTGTTGTTGTGTTACACTCTAGTGTTGAGACACAGCCTTGATGTGTTGTTGTTACACTCTAGTTTTGAGACACACCCTTGATGTGTTACACTCTAGTGTTGAGACAGCCTTGATGTTTTGTTGTGTTACACTCTGATATTGAGACACAGCCTTTACGTGTTGTTGTGTTACACTCTAGTGTTGAGACAAGTCTTGATGTGTTGTTATCTTACACTCTGGTTTTGAGACACAGCCTTGATGTGTTGTGTTACACTCTAGTTTTGAGACACAGCCTTGATGTGTTGTGTTACACTCTAGTTTTGAAACACAGACTTGATGTTTGTGTAGTTTTGCAGGAGAAAGTATTGATGTTGTGTGGTGTTGCAGGAGACAACGTATTGATGTGTTGATGTTATGTTGTGTTACAGGAGACAAAGTATTGATGTGTTGATGTTGTGTGGTGTTGCAAGAGACAAATTATTGATGTGTTAATGGTGTATGGTGTTGCAAGAGACAAATTATTGATGTGTTAATGTTGTATGGTGTTACAGGAGACAAAGAATTGATGTTTTGGTGTTGTGTGATGTTGCAGTAGACAAAGAATTGATGTATTGATGTGTTGTGTTACAGGAGACAAAGAATTGGTGTGCTGTGTTGCAGGAGACAAAGTATTGATGTGTTGTGTGGTGTTGCAGAAGACAAAATATTGATGTGTTGTGTGGTGTTGTAGGAAACAAAGTATTGATGTGTTGTGTGGTGTTGCAGGAAACAAAATATTGATGTGTTGTGTGGTGTTGCAGGAAACAAAGTATTGATGTGTTGTGTAGTGTTGCAGAAAACAAAGTATTGATGTGTTGTGTTGTGTTGCAGGAGACAAGGTACTGATGTGTTGATGTTGTATTGCAGGAGACAAAGTATTGTTATGTTGTGTTACAGGAGACAAAGTATTGTTATGTTGTGTTATAGGAGAGGACCTGCACATCACACTGGAGCGGATTGAGACGGAGGACATTGAGGCGGCTCTACAGCACACGAAGCCATCAGCCCGAGCACACAAGGACAAGTATCTCTCATGGCAGCGGGACTACGAGTCGGTATAGAGCCTTCACAGCAAAGCCTTTATGACATTCAAGTTCTCATACAAGCGTATGGAACTGTTGAGCTTAATGACAGCCAGTACCGGGCCATGTTGTGTAGTGCCATGACACAGCGACTGAGACACTGTGTAGTGCCATGACACAGTGACTGAGACACTGTGTAGTGCCATGACACAGCGACTGAGACACTGTGTAGTGCCATGACACACAGACTCTGATACTGTGTAGTGCCATGTCACATGATCTGAGAAACTGTGTTGTGCCATATAAAGGGACTGAGATAACGTGTAGTGCCATGTCACATGATCTGGTATGCAGTGCAATATCACAGGAATGGGGATACAGTATAGTGCCATGTAGGAGGCACCAAGATGACGCCATGTATATGATTGTATATACTGTACAGCAGACATTAAATAGACTGTAATCTGAGGTGTTGCAGCAGTGTTAGTGTTGCATGTTGACAGAATTAACACTGCTGCCATTGCTGCTTCCATGTGTAACGGGCGGCACTGTTTGTAAAGTGAGTGAAGTCAGACATATCACAGCACTAGATCCATGCAGACCAGATGCTGAGGTTCAATGTACACTACTGGAGTGGACATTAACTAGCAACTTGTCACATAAAGCTAACCTCAAATGATGATCTAACATACCTGTGGCTGCAGCCTGCTGTAGGGATCACAACACTACTTCTCTGGTTGTTTATATTTATGGTTTTGTTGGTTTTTACAACCTAGTCATTGAATACATAATTGGTGTTAAGCTGTGGAGTGATTAAAGCAGTCTAATACTATGTATCCCATTGTTAGACGGGACTGACTATATATTGAGACATATTTCCTAGAGTTTGCAGAACGTGCCATCTGTACATCTTCTCCTAGCTGCCTACAAGGTACTGCAGGGCAAAAAAGACATGAACATTTATCTAATAACTTATGCACAACAGGATTATGGGAATATGTTTCTTAGGAAAACAAGAATTACGAATTGGCGATAAATATGTGAATTTTCAAAATAACATTTTGGAACATGTTGGGGTACAGTATATCTTGTTAACTGTTAATTTGATGTATTTGTGTGATGTGAATGAAGAGGTTTATCTGTGCTGAACCAAAGTGCAAGCCATTGTGATAAAACATGTCTACAATAAAAAATAACTGTATCAGTAGTACCACAGATGGTGTCCAATAATCACGATGCTATTTCATGTACATTTTAATAATTACGAATTGTCAATTACTCAACATATTTATACCTCAAATTTGCATTATAATACAAAACACTAGCTGCAAATATATTTACATTTTTGCTAGGTTGTACAACTAAAAATAAATCACTGTAATTACAAAATGAAAGTATTACCTACATTCAATGCTCACTACTGTAAAAAAAACCACAGACAGCTTCAGTTGGCAGATTCTAATCTACTTTTTATTCCCATAGTTAGATGAATGCTGGAAATCGAGCCTTCTCGGTTGCCGCACCAACTTTGTGGAACTTGCTCTCCCTATTAGCATTAAATCAGTAAGAAATATAGTTTAATTTTGCCGTTATCTAAAAACCTATCTTTTTAATACTGCATCTACATATCCTTCTTAGCAATTCCATCCATTTGTTGATGACTTTTGCCCTGTACATGACAATGAGAATGGATTTGTTGCGCCATTGAGCTAAGATTTTCGAAGGATATTGGCGCTAAAGAAGTAATTCCATTATTATTATAATATTAATAGAAGATACCATTTTCAGTTGCAACATGCATTACTTTACACTATATTTATAACTAATTAATAACAGAGATGTCTCTAAATGTTGCATGCATTAGCAATAAGGTGCTGGGCCACTCTCCAAAAATGTCTGACAGTTCGTTTTTGACTTTCCACGTTGTATTATTTCCAATTATTTCCTCATTTGTGATCTCACATATAAGTTATAAACATCATTGGATTCATTTTGACAAGGTTTTTCAGAATACGTATAATTCCATATAGCAAAATGCAGGCAAAAGGGTCTAATTTATGTTCTAATAGCCTAAAAACAGTCAAAACAGGCTTTCCATTTTTAAACATTTATTTCATATACCTCCAAAAAAATATATTGGAAATTCAAAATTTTAAGTATCTGATGCCAAGGTAAACTATCTTATCGACGTAACGCATTATAATATAATTCCGTAAGATACATAATTCTACCAAATTTTTTTCAATTTCTAATTGACCGTTTTTTTTACAGTTACACCTGATATCAAGCTTCTTCACCAATGCGCCACTATTAGAAATTGTTTATTTTGGTGAGAAAGCTTGGCATCAGGCGTAACTGTAAAAAATGACCTATTAGGTATTGAACAAAATTGTGTAGAATTATGTATCTTATGGAACTATAAGATAGTGCATTATGTCAATAAGATAGTTTACGTTGGCATCAGATACTTAAAATTTTGAATTTCCAATATTTAGTATTTTGTGAGGTATCTGAAGTAAATGGTTAAACATGAAAAGCCTATTTTGGCTGTTTTAGGCTATTCTAACAGGAATTAGGCCCCTTTGCTTACATTTTTGCTATATGGAATTATACATATCCTGAAAGATATCATCAAAACGAATCCAGTGATGTGTATAACTTATGTGTGAGATCACAAATGAGGAAATAATACATGGAAAGTTAAAAACGAACTGTCAGACTTTTTTTTAAAGTAGCCATGATATGGCGAGATGTCAATGTGTGATGTATCATTGTATTTGTTACAAGTTACACATTTTAAATGACACATATTCTCACTTGGGAATAGTATCCAAATATTTTATTGAAACTTCCAGTTATGTATATAAAACACATGCATTCACAAAACAAATCTACTCCCACGTTTTGTTTGTTTGCACCACACAAGACAAGGTTGCAGATCATTTCCCATCAGTCTGCTTGTCTGTGTTGTATCAACAGACTGCCTCTCTATGCTACTCCCTGTATCAATCTCGGCAACTAGCAAAGAGAAATAGTCATTTATTCATTTACATTGTTACCATTATTTTAAGTAGTTCACGTCTAAGTAATAGTCTGTGCTGTTCTTGTGTGCAGGTAACATACAGATTAAAATGATATACAGTACACGTTGACCAGGGCTACAAGACAACAATCAAGGTCACATGACTACACCATTGTCACATGCTACAAGATATCTAACTATAATCAAGACAGCCCATGTATGTCTTTTCCTCAGACATTTTGCATCCAACGTGCAAAAGTTTCAGGGCTATATGAACCCCTCAGAAGGAAAGTAATGCCTATTTGTTTTTCAAAACTCCCCTAATCAATGAGGGGTTTGCACTAGATGATATATGTTTGCACTGGATGTTAGATGTTTGCACTGGATGATAGATGTTTGCACTGGATGTTAGATGTTTGCACTGGATGATAGATGTTTGCACTGGATGTTAGATGTTTGTTCACAACATCACATGTTTTGTAAGTGTATTCGAAATAACATCAATCATTCACCAATACTTTTTTATATGCAACGATCATAGAAAACATGTGAAGTGTTGCAAAAAATAATAGCAAATGTCAGAGACAAATACTTATGGAAACCTCTTCTGCGTTTGTACTGGCATCTGGTGAGTGGGTGGTTTGCAAGTTTGCAGTTTGCAGTAATACAAGATGACCAAATACCAACTAAAAGTCACTGCTGTGTAACATACAACAAGGTGCTATTTCAGTATGTGCCACCATTGCTATGTTGGGCTTCATATGTCACCCTAATCTGCTAGCCGTTTAGTTGTGTCACCCAATTATGTCACCCAAATGTGCACAAGGATGCACTTAGTACATATATACAAGTGTAACGATGTATGCAGAACATTATTAATATGCACACGTACATTTCTGCCACAATTTATACGATAATATATACAGTGGAAACTTACACATTTTAACAATATTTTACACATGTAACAAGTTAGGAGGGCGGAAATAAAACATTGTGCATACTTGTGTTTGCCAGCACGTCATGTATATGGTGTGTTCACTGCTGCTACAACAGGATGCACGATACACTATGGCCAGTTTAGCAAGGGTTATGTTGTACTTTACATATCACTAATAGTGTATCAATGTAGGACAAAGATCATATTGTGCTCTCTGGCACATCACAAACATACATACAGCATTCTTAGAGCACATGCACGCACGCACGCATGCACGAACGCACACTACTTTAACGAGATCAAAGATATGCATCTCATTCAATAAGAACTGCAACTACTACCACAGCAGTCATTTGATGTGTGATTGTATTGCCACATATCACTGGCTGGTTGTTTAATGGATCATCTGTGGATCACTGGCTGGTTGTTTAATGGATCATCTGTGGATCACTGTGTGGTCGTTCGTTGATCATCTGTGATCACTGTTTGGCTGATGTTTCGTCACCTGGTGTGTCACACGTGGTGTCGCCGGCTGCATCACACTGCTCCACATTGCGGGCGATAAACTGAAACATACCCCAACAGATGGCATCACATCTCTTGTGCGTGTTGCAACAATGGCGACTATTTCAAAACCACCAAGAAGTGCATCATGTATAGCTGTAACTGTAATATGTTGTTCGTGCATTCACACAGAACTGACCTACCATACAGTTTCTCTGCCATCCAATCCCATATTTCTAACATTACTGTCTTCCTCACAATCTGCTTTCCTTTCTATTCTGAAATGCGTGAAGATAAGTATTCTTTAATATAGAACAATTGAGTTGCCCAACTCCTTTTCCTAAACATTACATAAGCTGTCTGTCCCAATTTATAATCTAACATGTCTGTATAATACCTACAGTTGCCCCTTGTCATAACGTGCCCCGTTATAACATGGATTCGGTTATGACGAGAGACGGTCGTTGACCCCAAATTTCTGGGGAAATGAGCGCTATGGCAAACTATATTAACGTGGTAATAACTGTCACTTGTCTTGTGTGAAGTTATCATCATCTTTGTCTACAACATGTGTATTTTGTAAGACTAGCTGGCAGACAATAAATTTAACGTTGTTTTGCACTGCCAGCGCTATCAAAGGAGTCACCGACCCCGATTGAATAAGCTATATGATTAATATCTATGGTACACCAATACCATAATAGCTGTACATGCGTTTGTATGTATTTTCCGAATAGTATGTTGAACATATAATGATATTCGTTTATGTATGTCTGCATAATGTTTATATTTGTTGTTTATTACAGCATAAGTGATGTTCAAAAACCAATTAATTGTGTACCTATATGGGGTCAAATAAACGTTATGTTATGTAAATTTTAATTAAAGGCATCAATTTCTTTGACCATGGTCAATTAACTTTAGGCACAGGAAATGTGGAGCATTTGTTTGTTTCGTGCTGACATCAAGCGAATCCTTTCCATTCTGCCAGCCATGGCTTCTGCAGATCCTGCGTCTTCGGCTTCGCTTGCCTTCCACGGGTTTGCCTGGCTTCGGCTCCGGTCGGCTTGTCAAGTGCAATTGAAATTCACAAATACACCTTGCTTAAAGAATGGGGCAAGAATGGGATTAAAAATATTTTAATGCAGCTTATCAGGGAAGATCACTAAGCTAATATTGTGTTACAAATATTAGCTTTTTCGTTGCGATGAACGAAAAGCTACTGGTGTGCCAAAATATGAATTCATCAACCCCATATGAAATGGTGAATCGCAATATTGTTCGGCACGGTAAATGTACGTTCGAAATTGGTACTTTGATACTGATTGAAAACGAAGTTCAGCCAACTGTGGGGGTATTTATTATAGTTTTAAATCCTTAGTCAACTCTAGCAGAGCATTAGTCAACTCGTTTGCTTTTTTGGCTGGTGAGTGCCAGGTTATAATTTTAAATTTTACGTCATCAGTACCATATTATCATTCAGTTGATTGGGGCCTGTTGGTCCAGTCTATTTTAAAACTACACCATTCGTGTATGACATTTATACATAAAGTACATTGATGTTTGTGAAGATGCACGTAACATTAATTATACAAACTGCAAGGAGACTTAGAGAAGTATAAAAAGAAACAAATGACCAGCATTAAAAATAAATTGGCAAAGTTATGTCAAACACATGTTCTACAGCTGGATTTCAATTAGCTTTATGTAAGTATTACAGTCGTATTACATAAAGCTTTATGTAATACAGTCGTATTACATAAATCTTTATGTAATACAGTCGTATTACATAAAGCTCAGTATTATTTACCATACCATAATATATAATAGCGCACCCTCACAAACATGCCTTCAATCCAACCCAACCTCCCCACCTCTATAACCCCCTGCCTCTACATCATCACCCTCTGTCTGTCACTCACCCTCATGGGCAGAGCTGGCATGTTCTCAACCATCAAGGGTAAACGGGATGGGGCTACAAGATTCAACGACACACATAAGTAACAACAAAATATCATAATGGTCTAGCATGACGAACATTTGGAGAACATTCACTATAGGAACTTCAAATGCAAAGGTGACAACATTGGAAGGGGAATACCACTATTTTCCACTGAAATAGCCTGCTTTGTATAACTTTTCTAAAACAATCTGTTTCTGTAAAAATGACTGATTTGTTACACATGAGACTGTTCAAGGCACACATTATTTTAAAGGTCTCGGTTAATTTATTATTTTCTTGCAGAGACCATATAAAGATGGTCGTCCATCAAAGCAACTTGTGGAAGTCTACAAAATAAGAACAAGAGTTACCAGTCGACTCACCACCATTGCCACACATCTCGCATGTCGCCCTCACCCCGATGTTGCTGTAGGTGCATCGAGTACACGTCCACTGACTACCTTGGATAACTAAGTCAGAACAAACATGATCAGCGAGGCCGTACAACTACTAATGTATCTATAACACTGCAGTCTTCAAGTCTACCATTTGGTCAAATAATAGCGAACTGTTGCAGGGAAGAACATTTAATCTGGGAAAGATTATTTGATCTTACAAATGCAAAAGGTCCTGATTTAGATTTCTTAATTTTATGCTCAAACAGTATTGTTTGCATTATGAAGAACTACAGTGTATATCAAGTAAAATGTCAAGAGTTCTCAACTGTGTCCAGAGTTCACTGCAGTGTAGAGAATTCACATCTACATTGCAGGGTAGGTCAAGAGTTCACATCTATATTGCAGGGTAGTGTCAAGAGTTCAGTAGGGAGAATCATCTGGGGGGTATGTGTCTCGCCCAATGTAGGTTGTGTGGGTGTCCTGTGCTCACGTGGGTGTGTGCGGGGGGCTCAACTGTGGTTGTGTGAGGGGGCTCACTTGTAGATGTATGAGGGGGCTCACCTATGGGTCTGCAAGGGGGGCTCACTTGAACGTGTGTGAGGGGGTTCACCTGTAGTTGTGAGGGGGCTCACCTGTAGGTGTGTGAGAGAGCTCACCTTGGGTGTATGAAAGGGCTCACCTGTGTGTGTGTGTGAGGGGGCTCACCTGTAGGTGTGTGAAAGAGCTCACCTTGGGTGTGTGAAGGGGCTCACCTGTGTGTGTGTGTGAGGGGGCTCACCTGTGGATGTGTGTCGGGACTCACCTGTGGATGTGTGAGGGCATTCACTTGTAGGTTTGTGAGGGGGTTGACCTGTGAATTTGTGAGGGGGCTCACCTGTGGTTGTGTGATGGGGCTCACTTGTAGGTTTATGAGGGGGTTCACCTGTGGGTGTGTGAGGGGGCTCATTTGTAGGTTTGTGAGGGGGCTCACCTGTGGGTTTGTGAGGGGGCTCACCTGTGGATGTGTGAGGGGGCTCACTTGTAGGTTTGTGAGGGGGCTCACCTGTGGGTTTGTGAGGAGACTCACCTGTAGATTTGTGAGGGGGTTCACCTGTGGGTGTGTGAGGGGGTCACTTGTAGGTTTGTGAGGGGGCTCACCTGTGGGTTTGTGAGGGGGCTCACCTGTGGGTTTGTGAGGTGGCTCACCTGTGGGTTTGTGAGGGGGCTCACCTGTGGATGTGTGAGGAGGCTCACCTGTAGGTGTGAGAGGGGGCTCACCTGTGGGTGGGTGAGGTGGTTCACCTGTGGGTGTGAGAGGGGGCTCACCTATGGGTGTGAGTGGGCTCATCTGTGGGTGTGTGAGGGGGCTCACCTGTGGGTGAGAGGGCTCACCTGTTAGTGTGTGTGAGGGGACTCACCTGTGGGTGTGAGAGGGGGCTCATCTGTGGGTGTGAGAGGGGGCTCACCTGTGAGTGTAAGAGGGGGCTGACATGTGGGCGTGAAGGGGCTCACCTGTGGGTGTGTGAGAGGGGGCTCACCTGAGGGTGTGTGAGGGGGCTCACCTGAGGGTGTGTGAGGGGGCTCAGGCTGGATGTTGACAAGCTGAAAAGACTGGAGTGCCTCCAAGTGTCTGACATGCTGCTGCAACTGACGCGTCACCTCCTCCTGCTGGTAACACAGACACGACACTCAATACTCAGTCACATCATCAGTTTAACATACTGTCGTAACTTTAAGCTGACTGATTAGTGACAGTATAGTTCTTGTGTGGACATTTTATTCATGTAACAATTCAAAAACCATGGTAACGTAAGAGTGTCACATTTAACCAGAACTGTATCCACTGTTTGCATGAACCAGTGTCTCTAGAGACTTTCTACATGTCCACAGGTCTACATTACTACAGCATTATAGCTAAAAAAGGGAACTAATATAGGAAACCTGGATCCAGCAAATTTGTGGTGTCTAGCAGACACTGGATATGTTAGTGTTTCTCTCAACACCATCATAAAAGTATCACATTTATTTCTGTGGTTTCAAAGACATGGTTAATGCAAATATATAAATATGGAAATGGAATTTTAAAAATTTGCCAAAAAAACACCTGATCAAAGATATATTTCAGAGTATTCTATTTTTGAAATGACACAGAAATAAACATAATTTTACTCATCAACTGTATAAAGATAGTTTGCAGTCAACCGTCTGCACAGGTGACGGCGTAGTGTTATACCTCTTGTTTCTCTCTCAGCAAAGCGATTCTCTCACTCCGAGCTGTAGTTAAGTCTTCCTGGAGCTGAGCGATCTGAAAAATGAAAACAATATTTAAGAGTTCCTTCACAAGGCATCTCTGCTCTTGTAGTAATTACCAATTAGTATTCAGACCACCGTGTTCCTCTGACTCACTGTCACTATCCCTACATTAACATTTACATCTAACAAATCAAATTTCAATTGTCTACTATTACATATTTATTGTGCTGAACCTACATAATGACCACTTTATTTAACTAGTCCCCTGGGTCTTTCTCATATCCCCAGATCATATTGTGCTGAATCTACATAACAACCACCCTATTTAACTAGTCCCCTGGGTCTTTCTCATAGCCACAGATCATATTGTGCTGAATCTACATAACAACCACCCTATTTAACTAGTTCCCTGGGTCTTTCTCATATCCCCAGATCATATTGTGCTGAATCTACATAACAACCACCCTATTTAACTAGTCCCCTGGGTCTTTCTCATAGCCACAGATCATATTGTGCTGAATCTACATAACAACCACCCTATTTAACTAGTCCCCTGGGTCTTTCTCATAGCCACAGATCATATTGTGCTGAATCTACATAACAACCACCCTATTTAACTAGTCCCCTGGATCTTTCTCCTATGCCCAGATCATATTGTGCTGAATCTACATAACAACCACCCTATTTAACTAGTCCCCTGGGTCTTTCTCATATCCCCAGATCATATTGTGCTGAATCTACATAACAACCACCCTATTTAACTAGTTCCCTGGGTCTTTCTCATATGCCCAGATCATATTGTGCTGAATCTACATAACAACCACCCTATTTAACTAGTCCCCTGGGTCTTTCTCATATGCCCAGATCATATTGTGCTGAATCTACATAACAACCACCCTATTTAACTAGTCCCCTGGGTCTTTCTCATATGCCCAGATCATATTGTGCTGAATCTACATAACAACCACCCTATTTAACTAGTCCCCTGGGTCTTTCTCATATGCCCAGATCATATTATGCTGAATCTACATAACAACCACCCTATTTAACTAGTCCCCTGGGTCTTTCTCATATCCCCAAATCATATTGTGCTGAATCTACATAACAACCACCCTATTTAACTAGTCCCCTGGGTCTTTCTCATATCCCCAGATCATATTGTGCTGAATCTACATAACAACCACCCTATTTAACTAGTCCCCTGGGTCTTTCTCATATGCCCGGATCATCTCTCACAATATTTTTTTCCAAAAACTCAGTGTAACCTGAGAAGCAGGCATTCTCCGTAGCTGTGCACAAAGTCTTGAAACAGCTTCCTGTCACTCCTTGCTCTGATTAGAATTTGTACAAATCCATGTTCGTGTAACATGCATAATGATTCTGTCTTGTTGGAAGCCAGAGCTTGATTCCTGATGCTTTAGGCATTACATAAGTTTTATGATTATTAATATTAATAAAAGGTATCAGTAAGACAAGTCAAATACAGTTTTGTTATTTAAAAATGGGTATTTTATAACATGCTTAATGATTTTGTTTTGTTGCAAGCAGGACATCGTTCCTGATGATAATGACACTCTCACTGATACATACCTGACTCTGGCGATCGGACAAGTCTGCACTGACCCGGATCAGTTGTGACTGGACTTGGTCCTTTGCCTCCTGTGTCCGCACACGGTCAGCGCGCTCAGAGTTGAAGTCATCCTTGTACACAACAACCTGGGGGCAACAACACTGTCGGTGTCATCATACACAACCACTTAGGGGCAACAACACAGTCAGTGTCATCATACACGACAACCTGGGGACAACAACACAGTCAGTGTCATCATACACAACAACCTGGGGACAACAACACAGTCAGTGTCATCATACACAACAACCTGGGGACAACAACACAGTCAATGTCATCATACACAACAACCTGGGGATAACAACACAGTCAGTGTCATCATACACAACAACCTGGGGACAACAACACAGTCAGTGTCATCATACACAACAACCTGGCGGCAACAACACAGTCAGTGTCATCATACACAATAGCCTAGACGCAGTCAGTGTCATCATACACAACAGCCTAGACGCAACAACACAGTCAGTATCATCATACACAACAGCCTAGACGCAACAACACAGTCAGTATCATCATACACAACAGCCTAGACGCAACAACACAGTCAGTATCATCATACACAACAGCCTGGGTGCAGAGAGTGTTGTCACTACATATGCAACTATGTGAGACAAAATTGCTTCACTGATTGGTAGTATATGGACATTAACCATTGCAAATTATCCCTTCTCAGTCTATAGATGATTCTGTGCAGAAAACAAACATTAAAGGATGGAAGACAAACATTTGGTGTAATAGATAAGGCAGTTCAATTAAGATGACATGAACCACATACCTGCTGTTGAAGGAGAGCCACCTGAGTGCGTAGAGATTCAGGTGTAGTGAAGTTACCAGATACATTGGCCTCAAGGCTGGCGAGGGAATTCTGCTGCAAACAAAACCACCTCAACTCAGTGTCTTCAACACCCCACTCTAAGCACAATACATCTACAGTAGTAGAGGACTGGGTATTGTCTAATGAGGTTTTCAAGGATTTTCATGTTTTCACACACGCAATACACATAATAGTAGGATGAAAGAACAAGTACCAGTGTCACCTACCAGACTTGTGTCTCTAAATATAAGTACTAATGTCACCTACCAGACTTGTGTCTCTAAATATAAGTACTAATGTCACCTACCAAACTTGTGTCTCTAAATATAAGTACTAATGTCACCTACCAGACTTGTGTCTCTAAATATAAGTACTAATGTCACCTACCTGACTGCTGTGTCTCTAAGTGTAAGTATTAATGTCACCTACCAGACTTGTGTCTCTAAATATAAGTACTAATGTCACCTACCTGACTGCTGTGTCTCTAAGTGTAAGTACTAATGTCACCTACCAGACTTGTGTCTCTAAGTGTAAGTACTAGTGTCTCCTACCAGACTGTTGTGTCTCTAAATGTAAGTACTAGTGTCTACTACCAGACTGCAGTGTCTCTAAGTGTAAGTACTAGTGTCTCCTACCAGATTGCTGTGTCTAAATGTAAGTACTAGTGTCTCCTACCAGACTGCTGTCTCTAAGTGTAAGTATCAGTGTCACCTACCAGACTGTTGTCTCTCTAAATGTAAGTATTATTGTCACCTACCAGACTGCTGTGTCTATGTGTAATACCAGTGTTACCTACTAACTGTTGTGTCTCTAAGTGAAAGTACCAGTGTCACCTACCAGACTGCTGTCTCTAAGGGAAAGTACCAGTATCACCTACCAGACTGCTGTCTATAAGGGAAAGTTTCAGTGTCACCTACCACACTGCTGTCTCTAAGTGTAACTACCAGTGCCACATACCAAACCGTTGTGTGTCTAAGTGTAAGTACTAGTGTCTCCTACCAGACTGCTGTGTCTCAGTGAAATACTAGTGTCACCTACCAGACTGTTGTCTCTCTAAATGTAAGTATTATTGTCACCTACTAGACTGTTGTCTCTCTAAATGTAAGTATTATTGTCACCTACCAGACTGCTGTCTCTCTAAATGTAAGTATTATTGTCACTTACCAGACTGTTGTCTCTCTCTAAATGTAAGTATTATTGTCACCTACCAGACTGCTGTGTCTATGTGTAATACCAGTGTTACCTACTAGACTGTTGTGTCTCTAAATGAAAGAACCAGTGTCACCTACCAGACTGCTGTCTCGAAGGGAAAGTACTAGTGTCACCTACCAGACTGCTGTCTCTAATAGAAAGTACCAGTGTCACCTACCAGACTGCTGTCTCTAATGGAAAGTACCAGTGTCACCTACCAGACTGCTGTCTCTAAGGGAAAGTACCAGAGTCACCCACCAGACTGCTGTCTCTAAGGGAAAGTACCAGTGTCACCTACCAGACTGCTGTCTCTAATGGAAAGTACCAGTGTCACCTATCAGACTGCTGTCTCTAAGGGAAAGTACCAGTGTCACTTATCAGACTGCTGTCTCTAAGGGAAAGTACCAGTGTCACCTACCAGACTGCTGTCTCTAAGGAAAAGTACCAGTGTCACCTACCAGACTGCTGTGTCTCTCGTCGGTCAGAGCTTGGATGATCTGTTGTTGCTCCGCCACTTGCTCTTGCAGCCGTGTCACTTGTGCCTCGACATTAGTCGTGTCACGTGTCATGTGTTCAATCTGTGTCTGTAGTCGTGTCACTAACTGTGCCACAGACGTCAGTTTCAGCTCACACTCTTGTCTCAGTTGCTGAAATCAACAGTTCTACCATCTACAACTTAGGAAAGAGGGCAGCTTTTGACTTGTTTGTGTTTGCATGCGTGCATGCATGCGTGCGTGTGTGTGCATGTATGCATGTTGGTGTGTGCATAGTGACATAAATCTGGTGGCCTGTGTTTTGTAACCTCTGTCTGGCAATGGCCTGTATCTAGTAGCCTGTGTCTGGCAGCCTGTGTCCAGTGGCCTGTGCCTAGTGGCATGTGTCTAGCAGCCTGTGTCTAGTGGTTTTTGTCTTGTGGACTGTATCTGGTGGCTTGTGTCTGGTGTCCTTTGCCTTGTGGCCTGTGTCTAGAGGCCTGTGTCTAGTGGCCCTGTGTCTGCTGGTCTGTGTCCAGTGGACTCTGTCTGGTGGAGTGTGTCTAGTGGCCTGTGTATAGTGGCCTGTGTCTAGTGGCCTGCGTTTAGAGGCCTGTGTCTAGTGGCCTGTGTCTAGAGGCCTGTGTCTAGTGGCCTGTGTCTAGAGGCCTGTGTCTAGTGGCCTGTGTATAGTTGCCTGTGTCTAGTGGCCTGTGTGTAGTGGCCTGTGTCTAATGGTCTGTGTCTACAGGCCTGTGTCTAGAGGCCTGTATCTAGTGGCCTGTGTACAGTCGCCTGTGTCTAGTGGTCTGTGTATAATGGCCTGTGTTTAGAGGCCTGTGTCTAGAGGCCTGTGTCTAGAGGCCTGTGTATAGTGGCCTGTGTCTAGTGACCTGTGTCTAGAGGCCTGTGTCTAGTGGCCTGTGTCTAGAGGCCTGTGTCTAGTGGCCTATGACCTCACCTGCTCTGAGAGGAGTTTCTGCTGCTGGTGCTCCTGCTCACTCCTCAGTCGCTGCACCTGCTGCTGTGACTCAACCAGTTTCGCGCGTAGCTCAGTGGTCATTCTCTCATGCTCCAACTCAATGCGTCGACTGTGGTCCTTCCACTGGTCATTGGCGATCTTAAACTGGAAAATACAGTTGGACAGTCACAACTTAATGCTTTGAATGCAGAATATATTTTAATTTCATAAAGACCATTTGGTGATGTTATTCGACAAAAGTAAATACTATAAACTGACAAGTGACAAGCATAAATCAGAGTCATAACTGTGTCCGAGCCATAAAACACAAACATAATCAAAACATGACAACAACAATTCTACGAGCATAATAAAGCTCTAACTAAGACTGGCAAGATTCACAGTGGCAGACTCTCTCTCTCCTCTCTCTCTCACTCTCACCCCCCCCCCTCTCTCTCTCACCCCCCCTCTCTCTCTCTCACTCTCTCTATCTCTCGCTCACCCTATCTCTCTCTCTCACCCTCTCGCTCCTCTCTCTCCCTCACCCTCTCTCTCGCTCCCTCACCCTCTCTCTCCCTCCCTCTCTCTCTCTCTCATGGCACATTCTCAGGGTCATTTCTAAAATACCAGTACCACAACATTCAATTTGTTATTCAATGTGTTTGTATGATTTTAAGAAATGAACTAGACTACAGGAGATATCTGCCTGTTGCAGTGCCTACCGAGCCAAGCTCAGCCTGAAGTTCCTGGATCTCACGGTACAGAGGTGCCTGCTGGGTAGCAGCCTGCTGTGTAGCTGCCAGTAACACTGGCTCCATCTCCACCACTTCCGTCTGCTGTTACAGATATTTTTTTTAATATTACATTTATTATCCAACAACCTTAAAATAAAATATCAGAAAAGGGATAAAAATGCACCCAACATGAATTATAACTATGTGCTCTCCACTCAGTGAGTAATAGGAAAATACATCACCATTATTGATTAATATAGTAAATGATGCATAGTACATTACATAAAAATCTCCCGCATGTGTTTTTGTTTTTAAGCTAGCATGAGAAATTTCCTCCCTCTAGTGGTTGCCGCACTGAGCAACCAACCAGAATGTCTCACACCCACTGATTGGTCAACAACACTGAGCTATTAGACTCTCTGTCTCACACCCACTGATTGGTCAACAACACTGAGCTATTAGACACTCTGTCTCACACCTAATGTTTGGTCAAAAGCACTGAGCTATTAGACACACTGTCTCGCACTCACTGATTGGTCAACAACGCTGAGCTACCAGACAGAATGTCTCACATTCACTGATTGGACAACAGCACTGAGCTACTAGACAGAATGTCTCACACTGACTGATTGATCAACAGCACCAAGCTGCTAATCAGACTGTCTCACATTCACTGTTTGGTTAAAAGGAACACTCACAAAAGATGTCTTCTCGACCTTCACCCACTCCTGCATGGAGACTGGCTCAGCATTCTCCTGGTCTGCTGGCAATGTATGTTCCCTGGCAGCTGGCAATGCATGCTCCCTGGCTGTCATCCTCACCAGCTGCTCCGTCAGTTCAGTGTTCTCCTCCCTTATGACAGAGTTTAACAACCCTCAATTTAAAAATATTGAAAAAGAACAAGTTATCCAGTGATGCATCAACATTTAGATATGTTATCTTCATAAGTAAGGTGTATGTTAACAGTTAACTCTACACAACCGTGTCATGTCATCTGCCAACCAGCATGGACAGCATTCGTACAACAAACAGGTCATAACTTTCATTTGTCAAAAACTGGCTGCCCAACAAAACCATTTACACCACAGTAGATGGCCTTGCATGGTAAACACTGAGTAGGCAAACATCAGAACATTTGGATTCGAGAAATGAAGACTTCTGGAAATGACTGGAAAAGACATATAAGATACTAACATGTATATTGTCAAGCTTTCATGACAAGAAATAAAATAGTAACCAGAGCCTAAGGGTAGAACATTAGTGTATTTCTGTATAGCTCCACTTCTCACCTGAGGGTTACGATCTGTTGCTCTTTCTCATTCGACGTTGATTTCAGATGATTATTCTCAATGTTCAAACCATCCACAACCATCTACAAGTGTGTCATAGAAACAAGAATAATATTTAAAGACCCTCTTCATAATACAGTATCAATTAAGTTAGTGCTCAATTTAAACATGCATAAAACAGGATTCTATAAGTTTATCTTGAATTGTTTTTTCATCCTTCAATACACCACAAAACTATTCGGTCTATTAAACATACATTCTTTCAGCATCTTAGTATCTGACATCAATCTCTGACCAAAACTGATAAATAATCCATAATTTTATTATAATACCATGTCGAACACTGTCAAGACAGCTCAGTGTTGACAGAAAGTTCTACCTGTATCAACACACTACTGTGTTACACTCAAATACTACACCTGATCTGTGATGTACCACATATTGCATTTGAGTATTACCCCTGCTGTGCGGTGAATTATTACACTTATCGTGTGAAATACCATACCTGCTGTGTGAACTACTGTACCTGCTGTGTGAAGTACCATACCTGCTGTGTGAAGTACCATACCTGCTGTGTGAACTACTGTACCTGCTGTGTGAAGTACCATACCTGCTGTGTGAAGTACCATACCTGCTGTGTGAACTACTGTACCTGCTGTGTGAAGTACCATACCTGCTGTGTGAAATACCATACCTGCTGTGTGAACTACTGTACCTGCTGTGTGAAGTACCATACCTGCTGTGTGAAGTACCATACCTGCTGTGTGAAGTACCATACCTGCTGTGTGAAGTACCATACCTGCTGTGTGAATTACTGTACCTGCTGTGTGAAGTACCATACCTGCTGTGTGAAGTACCATACCTGCTGTGTGAAGTACCATACCTGCTGTGTGAAGTACCATACCTGCTGTGTGAAGTACCATACCTGCTGTGTGAATTACTGTACCTGCTGTGTGAAGTACCATACCTGCTGTGTGAAGTACCATACCTGCTGTGTGAACTACCATAACTGCTGTATGAAGTACCATACCTGCTGTGTGAAGTACCATACCTGCTGTGTGAACTACCATAACTGCTGTGTGAAGTGCTGTACCAGTTGTGTGAAGTACCGTACCTGCTGTGTGAAGTACCGTACCTGATGTGTGAAGTGCCGTACCTGCTGTGTGAATTACTGTACCTGCTGTGTGAAGTACCATACCTGCTGTGTGAAGTACCATACCTGCTGTGTGAAGTACCATACCTGCTGTGTGAACTACCATAACTGCTGTATGAAGTACCATACCTGCTGTGTGAAGTACCATACCTGCTGTGTGAACTACCATAACTGCTGTGTGAAGTGCTGTACCTGTTGTGTGAAGTACCATAACTGCTGTATGAAGTACCATACCTGTTGTGTGAAGTACTATACCTGCTGTGTGAACTACCATAACTGCTGTGTGAAGTGCTGTACCTGTTGTGTGAAGTACCGTACCTGCTGTGTGAAGTACCGTACCTGATGTGTGAAGTGCCGTACCTGCTGTGTGAAGTACTGTTTCTCGAGCTTCCTCACAGCGATAGTGAGCTGGTCGAGCTGTGAGCTGAGGGGTGTGTCCTCACGAGTGTCACTCACGGAGTTCTTTACAGCATTGCACACCTGCGCCACTGTCTCCATGACACTGTGGGGGGACACATCACTCAGGGCGAACTCAAGCACCACACCCTGGGGACAAACCTTCCTGTTACACACTTGACACTGCGGGGGGACATGTCACTCAGGAGGAATGCCAACACTACGTCATAGGAACAAACCTTCCTGTTACACACTTGACACTGCGGGGGGACATGTCACTCAGGGGGAACACCAAAACTACGTCATAGGAACAAACCTTCCTGTTACACACTTAACACTGCGGGGGGACATGTCACTTAGGGGGAACGCCAACACTATGTCATGGAACAAACCTTCCTGTTACACACTTGACACTGCGTGGGGGGACATGTCACTCAGGGGGAACTCCAACACTACATCATAGGAACAAACCTTCCTGTTACACACTTGACACTGCGGGGGACATGTCACTCAGGGGGAACTCCAACACTACGTCCTAGGGACAAACCTTCTTGTTACACACTTGACACTGTGGGGGGGACACGTCACTCAGGGGGAACTCCAACACTATGTCATAGGAACAAACCTTCCTGTTACACACTTGACACTGTGGGGGGGACACATCACTCAGGGGGAACTCCAACACTACACCGTTACACATGCTGTGTTGTTGTTGTCAACAAGGATTTATATGTTTACTTGCATGATCACTCAACATCTCATTCAGTCATATAAAGTTTGTAAAAACGATTCTATCAAAACCAATGCCACCTTTTATTTAAAAAAACCTGTTCAATTTATCCTGTTTTTAAATTGGAAATATCTAAATACCCCTAGTATATGTAGTAGAGGGTGATGTAGTGTGATTATCTAAATAACCCTGGTATATGTAGTATAGGGTGATGTAGTGTGATTATCTAAATACCCCTGGTATATGTAGTAGAGGGTGATGTAGTGTGATTATCTAAATACCCCTAGTATATGTAGTAGAGGGTGATGTAATGTAATTATCTAAATACCCCTGGTATATGTAGTAGAGGGTGATGTAGTGTAATTATCTAAATACCCCTGGTATATGTAGTAGAGGGTGATGTAGTGTAATTATCTAAATACCCCTGGTATATGTAATAGAGGGTGATGTAGTGTAATTATCTAAATACCCCTGGTATATGTAGTAGAGGGTGGTGTAGTGTAATTATCTAAATACCCCTGGTATATGTAGTAGAGGGTGGTGTAGTGTAATTATCTAAATACCCCTGGTATATGTAGTAGAGGGTGATGTAGAGTAATTATCTAAATACCCCTGGTATATGTAGTAGAGGATGATGTAGTGTGATTATCTAAATACCCCTGGTATATGTAGTAGAGGGTGATGTTGTGTAATTATCTAAATACTCCTGGTATATGTAGTAGAGGGTGATGTAGTGTGATTATCTAAATACCCCTGGTATATGTAGTAGAGGTTGATGTAGTGTAATTATCTAAATACCCCTGGTATATGTAGTAGACGACTGATGTAGTGTAATTATCTAAATACCCCTGGTATATGTAGTAGAGGGTGATGTAGTGTAATTATCTAAATACCCCTGGTATATGTAGTAGAGGGTGATGTAGTGTAATTATCTAAATACCCCTGGTATATGTAGTAGAGGGTGATGTAGTGTAATTATCTAAATACCCCTGGTATATGTAATAGAAGGTGATGAAGTGTAATTATCTAAATACCCCTGGTATATGTAGTAGAGGGTGATATAGTGTAATTATCTAAATACCCCTGGTATATGTAGTAGAGGGCTGATGTTGTGTAATTATCTAAATACCCCTGGTATATGTAGTAAAGGGTGGCATAGTGTAATTATCTAAATAACCCTGGTATATGTAGTAGAGGGTGATGTAGTGTAATTATCTAAATACCCCTGGTATATGTAGTAGAGGGTGATATAGTGTAATTATCTAAATACCCCTGGTATATGTAGTAGAGGGTGATGTAGTGTGATTATCTAAATACCCCTGGTATATGTAGTAGAGGGTGATATAGTGTAATTATCTAAATACCCCTGGTATATGTAGTAGAGGGCTGATGTTGTGTAATTATCTAAATACTCCTGGTATATGTAGTAGAGGGTGATGTAGTGTAATTATCTAAATACCCCTGGTATATGTAGTAGACGACTGATGTAGTGTAATTATCTAAATACCCCTGGTATATGTAGTAGAGGGTGATATAGTGTAATTATCTAAATACCCCTGGTATATGTAGTAGAGGGTGATATAGTGTAATTATCTAAATACCCCTGGTATATGTAGTAGAGGGTGATGTAGTGTGATTATGTAGGCATGTGTGCATGTGTAATAATTGTATGTGTGCATTTATGTGAATAAACTGAATAAATATAGGTGCTGTGAAAGTACCTAAAGTCTTTACTACAGATGCAGTTTTCACGAGTTGTCTGCATTATTGTCTGTTCTGAGATAAGAAAATGGCTCTTCAGTTGCAGTTGTCTAGTTGAGTAGTGGACTGACCTGGGATGTGAGAGCACTCTCTGCTGGCTGACTGCCTGTCTCTGCCAGTGACACCAGGGACAAGGACTGGGTGTCTATACTTGACAGACTCAGGTAGCTGGTCTCTGTCTGACACTGTACATCAGTGTGTGTACCAATGTTGCTGCCTGAAGCCTGTCAGGGGATACACAGGCTTATATCATTTCATATGTCAGAGATGCAATTATAAAAGGAAAATTGTTTCATCATTGTTTCTCAATGTCACAAAGGTTTGGCAGAAAGAAAACATAATTTAGCTTTCTGTAGTAATAACAATAACAGTGTATACAAGCTGCATAATCATCACCAGCTGGTGCTGGAGCACTGATGAGCCATTCCCATATGGGTTGATTGTCCATTAGGTCTGTCAGCCACCAAGGTACACATAATATGACTAGTATTAGTTTGATGACCTAATACATTGGGTTCCAGTGATCTAGTGTAACTTACACCATGTTCACTCTGAGAGTCCAAGTCATAGGTCCTTGTATGATGTAGTTAGTTTGATTACCTAATACATTGGATTCCGGTGATCTAGTGTAACTTACACCATGTTCACTCTGAGAGTCCAAGTCATAGGTCCTTGTATGTTGTAGTTAGTTTGATGACCTAATACATTGGGTTCCAGTGATCTAGTGTAACTTACATCATGTTCACGCTGAGAGTCCGAGTCATAGGTCCTTGTATGCAGTAGTGCCAACTGGGCGTTTAGTTCCTTAACTTGCAACTCGAGATGTTGACATTCAGTAATCTTCTGCTGACACACACTGCCTGCAACACAATGGCCATCTTTAGACACAGACATTCACCAGTTACCATGACACCTGGCATATCTGTTTAGTATTTAAAAGAATATTCTATGTTTTAAATTGATGTCTGTTGTCACATTGTTCGTGCAGTAAATACAGAAGCTGGCTAACACCAGGAAGTGAGATCATGTAATAAATAATTATTTCCTGTCACTGTTGGTAATTATAATACAGACCTAATGTTTCATATCCACGTATCTTTGCGTGCAGACCATGTATCTGTGCATCCTTCTGGCCAACCAGCTGCTGAAGCTCTCCAAGACGTCTCCTTAGTGACTCCTCACTTCTGTCTTCTGTCATTGTTAGAGTCTAGACCTCACACATCACCACACACAAGTAGACACTGCAACACAAACACAACTAGTGTCATCTCTAGACCACACACATCATCACACATGAGTAGACACTGCAACACAAACACATCTAGTGTCATCTCTAGACCACACACATCATCACACACAAGTAGACACTGCAACACAAACACATCTAGTGTCATCTCTAGACCACACACATCATCACACACAAGTAGACACTACAACACAAACACAACTAGTGTCATCTCTAGACCACACACATCACCACACACAAGTACACACTAACACAAACGCAACTAGTGTCATCTCTAGACCACACACATCATCACACACAAGTAGACACTACAACACAAACACAACTAGTGTCATCTCTAGACCACACACATCACCACACACAAGTACACACTAACACAAACGCAACTAGTGTCATCTCTAGACCACACACATCATCACACACAAGTAGACACTACAACACAAACACAACTAGTGTCATCTCTAGACCACACACATCACTACACACAAGTACACACTAACACAAACGCAACTAGTGTCATCTCTAGACCACACACATCATCACACACAAGTAGACACTACAACACAAACACAACTAGTGCCATCTCTAGACCACACACATCACCACGCATAAGTGCATGGGTTTTTAATTATTTGCCAGACTAAAATTATTATTTATATATGTACAAGTGTAGATTCGTAATTTGTACCCATGACAAAGTAAAACACACTAAAGGAGCGGTTCTTGTGTTACTGTGACAATTTATAGTGTATTGTTCTTTCCATTGTGTTATTGTTTTATTTTGTAAACAATTCTGCATCATTTAATTGTGCACATTTAATGTAATGAGGGACAATCGACTATTGATACAAACCTATATGACTATACTTACATTATTATGCTCAAACACGCCTTGACATGCAAGTATATCTCTTGAACTATTACTGTCTATAATCTATAGAACAATTATTATAACGACATTTAACCACTTTGTGACTTAGTGTCCATAAATAATTATGTATAATTATTTTCATGCAGACATATATATCTACCACGGTAATTGTAGTGTTCTTATACACTGCAAAGTGTACTAGCATATACTCCTAATCTATAATGGGTCTAACTTAAATACCATCAGGGTATACATGTGTATACAGCGTTGGGCCACGCCCACCTAGTTAGTGATCGTGATAGTAACAGTAACAGTGATACTGATAGAACAACCGTATCTACCATATAGTATCGTGTATGTGTAATAAACAGATTATTGCTAAATCCAATGGAATTATCACTCATATATAATGGGGGATGGCAATTGCATACATATGTATTGAATGTATCAGAAGTTCAGAACCAATAATTTTGTTTGCTTCATCATACATGTACATAGCTGAATGAAATTAAACATGTATGATAAGCAAGGAGTTGCTGAATGTAAATTGAATAGCTTTAAATAAATTTTTGAAAGAAAATCATGTTGAAATTGTTTTCAAACATCTAGACATCTTTAGTACATAATATAATGCCGCAAAATTATACAATACAGGTGAACCTAATACAAAGTGAAAACTTATTTGCCTACACTTGCACTTACTCCATAATATTGTTATATCGTAACATAGCAATAATTATATTGAGTTTGTTATTTAAGAATTTTGATGCTAAAATTGAATCAAACTTTTAAAAAGTAACATTTTGAAAAACAAGGCCATCTTGACTCATATTGTCTATTGTTTTTATATATATATATAGGTTCGTAAATGCAAATATTTGATTAGTTTTTAATTGTTTGTCGAGAAAAATAAACTGGACATTGTCATTGACAGATTAGATTATAAGTTATGCATTTCTACCCAAATCACAAAACTGGTGGAACATGAGGGTATGAAACAGCTGTCTTTGTCTCGTGTGGAGAATATGTCTGTGCGACTTAATTATAGTTCCTATTTTTAAATGCCCGTACGTACAGTATGTGTACTTATGAGAAACCGTGAATTTATTGTATTTGGCGTAAACTTAAAAACAGTATGTTATTGTGTCCGCTAGGTGTCACTACTGAATAAAACCATAATAACGCAATAGTAGTGATTTGTCAATGTACAAAACGGAGAGAAGCAAGGGTGAATTCTATTAAATTTGTGTATCCTGATATTGCTAAAAATTGTTCATAATACGTGAGCACTATTTACTACTTAAACTGTTGTGATTAATATAAAATCTCACCTGTAAATTCCACTGCTAAACGATCACACTGCAACGACGACAAGTACTGAAGTAGTCTCGTTTTCAACGTCGGGAAATTCCCTCGTTCCATTTTCACCGACGTGTTTGTGTGACTGACGGTTGTCATTGGCGCGTGCTCGAGTACTTGCGGCATTTACTTCCTGCAGCAAACTAGTCATGCGGGGTGGTGCATATGATTAATCTTAACTTACTCGTACTAAAAGATTAATCATCCTTATTGTGAGAATATTGCGGCCATTCTTGACACAGCGATTTTGGTTTAGGCCAACTGTTACATGTAATCACAAATGTTTTGGAAATTAAAAAAATTATTAGAAAATATACTGCCGCTGGATTGGAGTTACATACCCTTTGATATAGGGCACACATTGTCAACACAAGACAATGCACAGACACACCCAGAGTGTCAACACATGACAGTGTACAGACACACCTAGAGTGTCAACACATGACAATACACATGCACACTCTGACTGTCAATGACAATACACAGACACATCCAGAGCGTCAACACATGCATGGCAATACATAGACACATCCTGAGCGTCAACACATGACAATACACAGACACACCCAGAGTGTCAACACATGACAATACACAGACACACCCAGAGTGTCAACACATGACACTACTACACACACCCAGAGTGTCAACACATGACAGTGCACATACACACCCAGAGTGTCAACATATAACACTGCACAGACACACCCAGTGTCAACACATGACAATACACAGACACACCCAGAGTATCAACACAAGACAGTGCAAAGGCAGATCGAGAGTGTCAACACATGACACTACTACACACCCGAGTGTCAATACATGACAGTGCACAGACACACCCAGAGTGTCAACATGTGAAACTGCACACACACCAATAGTGTCAACACAAAACAATAAACTGACACACCTGGAGTGTCAACACATGACTATGCAGACACACTAAGAGTGTCAACATATGACACTACACACACCCAGTGTCAACATATGACACTACACACACCCAGTGTAAATACATGACAGTGCACCCAGTGTTAAAACATGACCATACACAGATACACCCAGAATGTAAACACATGACAATATAGACACACCCAGAGTGTCAACACATGACAATATACAAACCCCAAAAGTGTCAACACATAACAGTGCACAGACACAGCCAGAGTGTCAACACATGACAGTGTATAGACACACCCAGAGTGTCAACACAATAGTGCACATGTATACCTACTGTCAACACATTATAGTGCACACACCCAAGGTGTCAACACACAACACAGAATGAATGAATGAATGAATGAACGTTTATTCAACAACAACAACAACATAATACATGCACAGTATGGTTTGCTGCTGCTGCTGCTGCTGCTGCTGCTGCTGCTGCTGCTGCTGCTGCTGCTGCTGCTGCTGAAAGGATATAGCTGAAGTCAGACTTATGTGTTGCTATGCCCTACTCGAACTATGAAAACTGAATAAATACAACAGGAATTATAAATAAATCACAAAATAATATTCACAACTCATATATAGACTGTTTACTATAGTGCTTGTGTTACTATTACATGGGTTTAACAAAACATCACCTTCAATTAACAATTCACAAATATGTAGAAAGTAACGACAACTTGATTGCTTTTTTAAATTGTGTTAAACTTGGAAGCTGAGTCAATTTGTTTGGCAAATTGTTCCACGTTTTTATACCCTTGACGGTGATTGACAGCAGTCGGAGGGTGGTGTTTGTCTTTTTAACATAGAACAGTTTGCTTTGTCTTGTATCATGTATGTGTATAGCTGCAGTTGGTTCAAATAATGCTTGAACACGACCATTTAAAGAATGGTTGTTTGCTTTATAAAGTATGATCATAGTCTTGTATTTAACTAAATCATGAAATTTAAGCATGTTTGAGAGCTGGAAAAATACAGATGTATGATCATGGTAATTAAGATTATAAATAATCCGTATAGCTTTTTTCTGTAACATAAATAGTTTTCTGAGTCTAGATTGATAAGTATTTCCCCAGATCTCACAGCAATATGACATATGTGGTTCAACAAGTGAATTATATAATATGTGTAACGCTTGACAATCAAGAACATGCCTAGTTTTATACAAAACTGCTATGTTTTTTGATTCAACCATTTTTATGTGTTCTCTCCATGTTACGTTTTCGTCAATGGTTACTCCAAGGAATTTAGTATATAGTGCTCAATGTTTTTCCCATTCAAAACTATATGCACATCTGTTCTAGGTTGCTTTTTATTGTTGAACATTATAAAATGTGTTTTGTTCACATTAAGTGATAATTTGTTCGCTCGAAACCACAGGTCTAGTTTTTTTAGTTCGTTGTTAATAACAGTGCTTACTTCATCTGTGTTATATAAAGCGGAATAAAAACTGTTTGTATCATCAGCAAACAAAATAATATCAAGCAATTTTGAGACTTCACACATGTCATTTATGTACAGAATAAATAATAACGGGCCAAGGATTGAACCTTGCGGGACTCCACACTTGATTTCCTTTTGTTCTGAGTTACTGTTGTTATAGCATACATATTGTCTACGGTTGGTTAAGTAGCTTTTTATCCAGGCCAGAGCCAGACCCCTGATTCCGTAGCATTGCAATTTACTTAGCAGTATGTTGTGGTCAACAGTGTCAAAGGCTTTTTTTAGGTCGATAAAGACCCCAATCGTGCTTTGGCATTGATCCATTGCGGATGTAATTTTTTCGACAAATTCTGTTAAAGCTAGTGAAGTCGAGTGATTACTTCTGAAACCATACTGCCCATCTGTCAATATGTGTTGTGTTTCAATGAAAGACCTTAGCCTTTTGTTGAATATTTTTTCAAGTATTTTTGAAAATTGGGATAAGAGAGATATAGGTCTATAATTAGAAAATTGAAAACGATCTCCTGACTTAAATGTAGGAATGACTTTTGCTAATTTCATATCATTTGGAAATGATCCGCTGATCAAAGATCTGTTAAAAATGTGGGTTAGCGGTTGTACAATTTGCTTTATTACATGCTTAACTGTTTTCATGCTGATTTCATCGTGTCCGTATGAAGTTTTACTTTTGCACCCAGACACAATTTCGAGTACTTCTTGCTCAGTAACGGGGGACATATACATTGATTGTGATACAGTACGTTTTACATAGTCGGTTGGCTTTGTTCCCGGGCAGGGTTCTATGAGGTTGGATAATTTAGTACCTATATCGACGAAGAAATTGTTAAAATGATTAGCTATTTCTTTATTTTCTAATACTACTATGTTATCGCCAACATGAAACTTGTTCAAATATGTGGTATCAGATTTTCTTTTACCTATTATGCTGTTAAGAGTTTTCCAAGTTGCTCTTATATTAGTCTTACAATCGTCAAGTTTTTTTCTGTAATATTTTTTCTTTTCTAGACGTAATAATTTTGTTAACTTATTTTTGTAGCGGATTTCTGTTAATTCTGTCCTATTTTTTTGAAACGCTAAGTACATGTTATTCTTCTTAATGCAAGCGTTTTTTAGCCCGCTTGATAACCAAGGTTTATAATTCTTTTTTGTCTCTCCTGAATACGTTGTAGTTTTTACAGGACAGGCATCGTTATAAGTATTATTTAGTATTTGCATAAAGCGCGAGAATGCTAAATCAGGGTTTGACTCGTTCATTACAGTGTCCCAGTTTGCATAATTTAAATCGTGCATTGATTTTTTCGTGTTTACTAATTTGTATCTCAATAAAGATGCTTTCAAAACAGTCATCAACAGCATTCGATATATTCCTTAGACAAATATCAGAAGACTGGCAATTGTTAAGTACAGATTCACACACATATATGGCAACGCCGCCACCGTGCTTGTTTTTTCTGGAATTACAGTACAGTTTGTAACCCGAAAATACAACATCGTTACAGTTTACTTCACTTCCGTCCCAATTGTTTTCTTTAAGCCACGTTTCTGATATAGCAATTATATGAAATTTATACTCCATGCTTTGGATAGTATCTTTAATCTTGGGTAAGTTAGCTTTTAAACTCCGAGCATTAAAATGTATCATACTCAGTTTGATTGGCTGGTTTTTGCCAACACTGCTAAAGTTTGTTGAAAATTGTGCTGGGGTGTAGTATTTACATTGCGTGGGCAAATCGTTATACAACAAACAATCAGTATCAATATCGTGTTCGTAACAGTGTTCATTATAATCAAACGGTGTATCATATGGAGGCGTTAACTCGTCATTTTGTTGTGTAGTTGAAGCCATGGTTAAGTCATCACAAAAACGTTTGCCAGGATAGTCAACAGGTACTTGGTAGTTTAACCACGGTTTGCGACATCGTGTCACTCTCTTACCACCAGTTTGTCAAATGACATACATTATGTCCCACAATGCCTCTAAGGACAAACGTTCTCCAAAGAGTTTCCTTGAAATGTGACTTTCGAACAGATATGTCATTAGGACAAAATCATTTGGTGTGAAGAAATAATGTATAAAACAAAATATTAGCATGATAATGTGATAGTCCAAATGCACAGTACTTGAATAATGTCAAGTTTATTTCAGTAGAGGTACATACATGTACTTACACATTAATATACACAGACTAGAGCTTACCTGGTAATGTGTATTTACCAGAGCATGTAGGCCAAACAATGCACAACTATCAGCATGACATATCACACATATATAATTATCATATTGTAGGCATATACTTAAGAGGGATATAAAGTAAGCATGCTGTACACACAAAGAGGCACCATACCAAGCACAATTGTCACAGAACTTACATTAAAGGGAAACCAAGGCACTTATGTGGGCTTATATACACAAGAGTTAATACAATCCAACCATTTGCAACTGCAATCAACTATATCGTGCCTGTGGTTTACTCAGAATTTATTTTCAAAGTGGAAAATTCTAATGAAATGTCAGTTCTTGACGACCGACATATTTATTGAAACATGCTCCCGATGCTTCACCAAGAAGTGCTGTTTCTTTGACCGTGACACTGTGGTGACACATTGAATACCCATTTCATTGACGTGTATCAATATGCCAGCTGATATATTGGTTTCTTGTATTCCCTTCGATTCAGATTTACATATGTACATACCAACTGTCATAATGCTATACTATTTTAGCAGCTACAGCACCAAAAAAAATTTGGCAATGCAAACTAGAGTATATATTCTTAATTTGGTGACTGGCAAATTGGGAAGAGAAGGCATTGGTGATGTCAGGCAATCTATGCTGTCTGTCCAATTAAAATGTT
This sequence comes from Escarpia spicata, assembly GCA_963995525.1. Lineage (NCBI taxonomy): Eukaryota > Metazoa > Annelida > Polychaeta > Sabellida > Siboglinidae > Escarpia > Escarpia spicata. The sequence continues at coordinate 34,276,105 of OZ023210.1, forward strand.
GTCTTCAACAAGGTTATTCTAGTAAACTACTGGCATAATATGCTTGATTGTAGTTGCTAATGTAGTTTTTATTAACTCTTAGATGCATAGACCCAACAATATGCCTTTTGTTTCCCTTTGACTTAACCCACATTATATAATTGCCATGTACACAATTACAGAAGCAAGTCTATGAAGCTATTGTGTGGTAGTATTATTATAAATACTGGAAAATTCCAGCCCTTTAATTACTTGATGAAAAAAAATTCCCCTTCAACATGTTGTCAGTATGCAGAAGATAACAACTGACACTGATATTATCACTGGCTGCGTATAACCAACCTGTATACTGAAGCTACGACAGGACACAACTGTTATCACTGTGTAATCATAGTCACCACACTGGGTTATACCATGCAGCTTATTTATGTTGTCATTCACAGAATCTCTTACCATAATTTTACATCATACCATTTAAACACTTTAAAGACTGTTCATGCATTACAAAACACACTAAACAATCACGTTAACGGTTAGTCTTTAAAGACTCAGTACGTGAGAACCACATCATTGTTGCATAATGGGTATCATGCAAAGCTCAAGTCACCAAAGAGACTCCATGACATATATACTGCTATAATAATGGTAGCCCCTGTTGACTGAGAATGACAGCAGACTACTTGTGTACTGCCAGTGTCATCAGCAACACCTTCTTCATTAGAACTCTTATGGCAAGAATGCAGGAGGAAACACAACACAAGTGGTTACTCACATGAAATATATAACATAGTCCGCATTGAAAACCCAAGACTAATGAGAGAACCCGGGGCTACCCAGAGAGAGGAATCAGGTTCACAGTGAAGACCCGAGGCTAGCGAGAGAGGACTCGGGTTCACCGGGAGGACCCGAGGCTAGCGAGAGAAGACTTCAGTTCACCGGGAGGACCCGCGGCTAGTGAGAGTGGACTTAGGTTCACCAGGAGGACCCGAGGCTACTGAGAGGGGACCCAGGTTCACCGTGAGGATCCAAGGCTACTGAGAGAGAGGCCCTAGGTTCAATGTGAGGACCCAATGCTACTGAGAGGCCCCAGGTTCACAAGTGAGGACCCAATGCTACTGAGAGAAAGGCCCCAGGTTCACAGTGAGGACCCGAGGCTACTGAGAGAGAGAGGTCCCAGGTTCACCATGAGGACCCGAGGCTACTGAGAAAGAGGCCCCAGGTTCACACAGACAGTGTGCTGTAGAGTTGTCAATTCTGGTTCCTTCGACTCAGAGGGCAGTGAGCTCACCATGTTCCTGTAGTTGTACCTCAGCTGTAGACTCACCTACAACAGACAACACAACATAATGGGCAATATACTAACCACTCAGGGCAACATACTGACCACATAGAGGCTAACACACTGACCATTCTGGCCAACACACTCACCATGTAGAGGCCAGCACATTCATCACATAGTTGTCAACATACTCACTATATAGGCCAACACGACGATCACTCAAACCAACAAACTCACCACATAGTGGCCAACACACTCACTACTTAGAGGCCAACATGCTGACCACTCTGGCCAACAAACTCACCACATAGAGGCCAACACGCTGACAATTCAGGCCAACACACTCACCACATAGAGGCCAACACACTCACCACATAGAGGCCAACACGCTGGACATTCAAACAAACACACAACATCACGTAGAGACCAAAACACTCTCACCACATAAAGGCCAACACACTCACCACATAGAGGCCAACACTGGACATTCAGACCAACACACAACACAACATACAGGCCAACACACTCACCACTCAGGCCAATGCACTCACCACATACAGGCCAACATACTCACCACATAGAGGCTAACACGCTGACCACTCAGGCCAACACACTCACCACAAAGAGGTCAACACACTCACCACATAGAGGCCAACACACACACCACATAGAGGCCAACACATTCATTATATAATGGCCAACACACTCACCGCATAGGCCAACATGCTGATCACTCAGACCAACACACTCACCACATAGTGGCCAACACACTCAGCACTCAGGCCAAAACACTCACCATATAGAGGCCAACACGCTGGACATTCAGACCAACAAACTCACCACATAGAGGCCAATATGCTGACAACTCAGGCCAACACACTCATCACTTGGAGGCCAACACACTAACCACTCGGGCCAACACACTCACCACATAGAGGCCAACCCGTTGACAATTCAGGCCAACACACTCACAACATAGAGGCTAACACACTGACAACTCAGGTCAACACACTCACCACATAGAGGCCAACACACTAACCACTCGGGCCAACACACTCACCACATAGAGGCCAACCCGTTGACAACTCAGGCCAACACACTCACCACATAGAGCCCAACACACTCACCATATAGAGGCTAACACACTCACCATTCAGGCCAACACACTCACCATATAGAGGCCAACACGCTGGACATTCAGACCAACACACAACACCACGTAGAGGCCAACACGCTCACCACATAGAGGCCAACACACAACACCATGCAGAGGCCAACACACTCACCACATAGAGGCCAACACACAACACCACCTCACCACATAGAGGCCAACACACTCACCACATAGAGGCCAACACTCTGCAGGTATATGTTTTATTCAAGTCAATCAACATGGCAAAGTGTGTCAGTAGGTATGCTGTATGGCTCTCTCGCTGTGACTGCTAGTTGGGGTACATTCTTTCACTTGCTAAGAAACTGTATTGTCTGGTGTGATTTGTTGACCCATTTTATTACGTACAATACTCTACTCGAGTATTAGCTTTATGATTAGACACATTTAAGCTGTCATTCATCAAAACAAAACAGAACATGAAAATATGATAATTCTTACATTGTCAAAAATGACATCTGATAAAGTTGTCTTTAACAATACTGAAAATATCCTGTCAAAGTTCACATTTAATAGAATCACAAGGAAAGAAGAAGGGCAGAAAGTTTTATTTAGCAGGTGGCTTCATGTATGTCTGGCTGCATTTGAGTTCACTATAACACCAGGGTCTTTCTGTTACCTCAGTAACAAGAGGGTAGAGTAACCTCTGAGGTAACCAGGGCCTCAGTAACAATAGTTACCTTGGTAAAGTAACTTCTGAGGTAGCCAGGGCCTCAGTAACAAGAGTTACCTGGGTAAAATAACCTCAGAGGTAGCCAGGGCCTCAGTAACAGGAGTTACCTGGGTAAAGTAACCTCTGAGGTAGCCAGGGCATCAATAACAGGAGTTACCTGGGTAAAGTAACCTCTGGGGTAGCCAGGGCCTCAGTAACAGGAGTTACTTGAGCAATGTAATCAAGAGGTAGCCAGGGGGTGAAATGATACTGTAGTTATCTAGATTGTTATCTTTCAGTTTCTAAAGAGACATTGTTGCCGGATCTAACTAAAAAGTCACAGGCCTAAGAGCACAGTGCTGATCCAGGAAAATCCCCTCAATATTTCCAACTACGTGATGTGGTTACGTGTGTGGTGCAGCAGTGAGTGCCTCCAGCACAGCCTCGCACACACCACATGCCTAGTCTCCACCCGACCCCCACAACCACTTACACAACACTCAGGCTGACTACAGTATTCACATGCTTTCATGTTATCCAACTTACATGGTGCATGCAGTAGTATGCACTATAAAATCTTGGAGATTGTTACAGTTATTTATTGGCCTGGCATGCCAATCACACTACACCTGTTGTTGAGTGAGTGCAACTACATGACATGTCATGGTTCACTGGCCTCTGTGGGCCACCTACTGCTAATTGTGGACAGGCACACTGAACTCAAATTACAAATCATAAATATCACATTACCTGTGGTTGCTATTCTTCAACAGGTTTATGAATGCTAACTAAACCAGTCTTACACAATTGCCCAAATAGAGGCACATGTCATCTTGACAGAAGTGATACAGTTATTCTATTCTATAATTCTTCCTATTTATGATTTATTTAGTAAGTAAAAAATTAATTATTGTGATATAAATAATATTGCAGTATTGTCTACATCGCATTCTTTCCTTCACTCTTGAACTTCTTCCTCTCTCTCTATCTTCCTGTACTAGTTTCTATACAATTATACATGTGATCGATTCTCACAGAAGCTCAATAGGTATAATTTCATCGAATATGAATCCATTTGGAACCAGTCTCACCAATAAACATCAATGTAATGTTATTGTAATGTTATTGTAGTGTTATTGGATTCATGGAATTGCTGGCTAAGTTTCTCCAAAAAACGTTTGTCTTATAGCAAAAATCTAAATTGTCATGAATTTTATTCTGATCTAAAATAAACGAATAACCATACAACATGCAATTGTAAAATGAACAATAATGAAAATATAGTCATGAATAATTATACTGTTTATTTCTCCAGTCACAGACTCGACAATGTTAAACATAAGCATGCATGGTCTAACAAGGAATTACTTATACATAAATATGCTAGGGTTGAAAGTAAAAGAAAAAGTCAGAAATGGTAAGAAAACTGCATAACCATATGAATGCCCTTTACACCTACTAACTGTCACAAGTACTGAGATCAGTGAGGGATCTTTAGTCCATGTTATATACACAGGCCAAGGAACAAGGAAACCAATCATATCATTACAGGCTTACAACTGCAATTGCTAGTCACTCAATAATTGCACATAACCATACAAATTGGATAATTTTTTTATGGGGTTCCCCAACATGTCTATTTTATGAAAACTAAAGCTGGGAACAATACCAGCAAGTACGATAATTTACAAAGTCCGGCTTCTGTGAGAATCGACCATATGTATACACAGTCTTCCCTATCAACCATTGCCATTGTTAGTTTTGCTTTTATTCCCATGTCTTTAAACTATAAACAACAAATTACTGCAACTATCTATACAGGCTACTTACAATCTGTGTAAAACCAAATGTCAACTGTTGACGTAGAGGAGAAGTGGACACTGACCTTCACCTCTTCTGTCTTGCTCTGGGGCGTCACTTTCACAATGAAGCCTAGCTTGTTGGCCTTACGCAGGACGACCACACTGCAACAACAACACACCATGTACACCAGCCCTATGGACAGCCACACTGCAACAACAACACACCATGTATACCAGCCCTATGGACAGCTACACTACAACAACAACACACCATGTACACCAGCCCTATGGACAGCCACACTGCAACAACACACCATGTACACTGGCCCTATGGACAGCCACACTTCAACAACACACCATGTACACCAGCCCTAAGGACAGCCACACTGCAACAACAACACACCATGTACACTGGCTCTAAGGACAATCACCACACTGCAACGACAACAACACACCGTGCACACAGGCCATATGGACAACCACACTGCAACAACAACACACCATGTACACTGGCTCTAAGGACATTCACCACACTGCAACAACAACACACCATGTACACTGGCCCTATGGACAATCACACTGCAACAACACATCATGTACACTGGTCATGTGGACAATTAGACTGCAACAACAACAACACACCATGAACACTGGCTCTAAGGACAACCACACTGCAACAACAACACATCATATACACAGGCCCTATGGACAACCATCTCTCACTGACCTTGGGTCGTCCTTGAAGTTCTGCTGCTCTCGACCATCATCAAACTCTGCAGCATCATCCCTGGCCGCCAGGACCAATTGACAGCTGGGCAAGACAATCTGAAACAATAGAAGTAACATCATCCCTGGCTGTCAGGACCAATTGACAGCTGGGCAAGACAATCTGAAACAATAGAAGTAACATCATCCCTGGCAGCCAGGACCAACTGACAGCTGGGCAAGACAATCTGAAACAACAGAAGTAACATCATCCCTGGCAGCCAGGACCACCTGGGCAAGACAATTTAAAACACCAGAAGTAACACCTTCCCTGGCCGCCAGAACCAACTGACAGCTGGACAAGACAATCTGAAACAATAGAAGTAACATCATCCCTGGCAGCCAGGACCAACTGACAGCTGGGCAAGACAATCTGAAACAATAGAAGTAACATCATCCCTGGCAGCCAGGACCAACTGACAGCTGGGCAAGACAGTCTGAAACAACAGAAGTAACATCATCCCTGGCAGCCAGGACCACCTGGGCAAGACAATTTAAAACACCAGAAGTAACACCTTCCCTGGCCGCCAGAACCAACTGACAGCTGGACAAGACAATCTGAAACAATAGAAGTAACATCATCCCTGGCAACCAGGACCACCTGACAGCTGGGCAAGACAATTTAAAACACCAGAAGTAACACCATCCCTGGCCGCCAGAACCAACTGACAGCTGGGCAAGACAATCTGAAACAACAGAAGTAACATCATCCCTGGCAACCAGGACCAATTGACAGCTGGGCAAGACAATCTGAAACAACAGAAGTAACATCATCCCTGGCAACCAGGACCAATTGACAGCTGGGCAAGACAATCTGAAACACCAGAAGTAACACCATCCCTGGCCGCCAGAACCAATTGACAGCTGGGCAAGACAATCTGAAACAACAGAAGTAACATCATCCCTGGCAGCCAGGACCACCTGGGCAAGACAATTTAAAACACCAGAAGTAACACCATCCCTGGCCGCCAGAACCAACTGACAGCTGGGCAAGACAATCTGAAACAATAGAAGTAACATCATCCCTGGCAACCAGGACCAACTGTCAGCTGGGCAAGGCAATCTGAAACAACAGAAGTAACATCATCCCTGGCAGCCAGGACCACCTGACAGCTGGGCAAGACAATTTAAAACACCAGAAGTAACACCATCCCTGGCCGCTAGAACCAACTGACAGCTGGGCAAGACAATCTGAAACAATAGAAGTAACATCATCCCTGGCAACCAGGACCAACTGTCAGCTGGGCAAGGCAATCTGAAACAACAGAAGTAACATCATCCCTAGCAGCCAGGACCACCTGACAGCTGGGCAAGACAATTTAAAACACCAGAAGTAACACCATCCCTGGCCGCCAGAACCAACTGACAGCTGGGCAAGACAATCTGAAACAATAGAAGTAACATCATCCCTGGCAGCCAGGACCACCTGGGCAAGACAATTTAAAACACCAGAAGTAACACCATCCCTGGCCGCCAGAACCAACTGACAGCTGGGCAAGACAATCTGAAATAAGAGAACATTCGCTACTACTTGGTCGTTTTATAAATGGGCAACTGTCGTCAGTTGGGGTTAAAATCCACAGTTTAACATATGGTTGATGATAAATTTGTGTTAATTAACCTACAAAGTGAGTATCTAATAAGACATTTGTGGTTGTAGTTAATGTGATCAGTGTCATGTTGTTTTATTCGTAGCTGCCCCATCGTATATACATATTGAGCATTTGAGACATTGATAGATGATTGGCATATGCAACATTGTTAATTGAAAAAAAATTGCACCCAAAATTGACAAAGTAACATTGGTTTAATGATTGGATACAATCTATATGGTTGTTTGACTTGCTAGGAACCCGACACACTAATGTGCTTGAACTGTGACAATTTCCAACTGCCCAACTGTTTATTATCTGCAAGGAAGGCTGTGTTATACGGAGACATCAATATCTTAAATAATGTGGCTACTCATTAATTATCTGATTTGTAACATCAGTTCATGCAAATAACATTGACTCTAGTCCCTTCCCAGTTTCCACGAGTCATATGATACTGACCTTCGCTGTGGACCAGTCGTCTAGCTGAGGGTCAGCAGGTAGTAGCGTCACGGGGGTGACAATATCCAGAGGGTTGAAAAGGGTCAGAACCACAGCCGCTTCCTGACAGACAGATACAGGCGTAACAGAGACATCAGCTTCAGTCATTATTGAGAATATAAAGCAATGGTTGGTGTCTTCAAAACTCACTCAACACCACCAGATTCAGGTAAAAGAATATAAAGTATATATAAAGGTTGCATGTAATCATGAACAAAGCTCTAACATGAAAAAAAATTGTGTGTATTTGTAAATAAATAACTGTTTAGAACATAATAATTAGCATAAGATGCCTACCTTGTTGAACTCCAGGGCAGGAATTGACAGCATTCGTATTTCTGGCACATGATGTCTACAAATAAAGGAATAAACAAAGTTTATAACTGTCTGACTCTTACTTATAAAGTCTTATATAAATCAGGTTTCTATCGATGACAAACAAACACACATTTGGTTGATGTGGAAACTACAACTAATTGTTGAGTCATTTTCTCACCAGTTCACTGCCTCGGTATATTTACTCTATATCTAATGTATAATGCAAACTCAAATTGTAGAAATTATTGTTCCTTTCTGTTCTGGTTAGACATCCATCAAAAATTAATAATAAAGTTAATATTCACTAGTATGATCATAAAGAATGATGACTGGCTAAAGATCAAACAAGACTCCATCCGAGGCTCATTCTTGTCGTAATCAACTCACAGTCCAACGAGTTGAATCTTGAACTTGATGGAAGATGGATTGTACTCCGGCTTGCTCAGTTTATGTTCACATTCCTGGCAACACAACACCAACAATTTCTCTGAAGATTATGTCATATATTGGTCATTATATTGTTTGATGTAACACTAAGATTCATCTAACATCTCTGCGTTTCCCTGCCTCAGGCCTACTGTCCTGACAGTCACATATTGTCCAGTGTTATCCTGTCACTGCATTGACATTCACATGTTGACCAGTGTTAATCTGTCACTGTCCTGACAGTCACATATTGTCCAGTGTTATCCTGTCACTGCACTGACAGTCACATATTGTCCAGTGTTACCCTGTCACTGTCTGACAGTCACATGTCGACCAGTGTTAACCTGTCACTGCCCTGACAGTCACATATTGTCCAGTGTTACCCTGTCACTGCCCTGACAGCCACATATTGTCCAGCGGTACCCTATCACTGTCTTCTGACAGTCACATATTGTACAGTGTTACCCTGTCACTGTCTGACAGTCACATGTTGACCAGTGTTACAAGGTTACTGTCCTGACAGTCACATATTGTCCAGTGTTACCCTGTCACTGTCTGACAGTCACATGTTGACCAGTGTTATCATGTTACTGTCCTGATAGTCACATATTGTCCAGTGTTACCCTGTCACTGTCTGACAGTCACATGTTGACCATTGTTACCCTGTGACTGTCTGACAGTCACATGTTGACCAGTGTTACCCTGTCACTGTCTGACTGTCACATATTGACCAGTGTTACCCTGTCACTGCACTGGCAGTCACATATTGTCCAGTGTTACCATGCCACTGCCCTGACAGTCACATATTGACCAGTGTTACCCTGTCGCTGCACTGACAGTCACATATTGATCAGAGTTACCCTGTCACTGACCTGACAGTGACATATTGACCAGTGTTACCCTGTCACTGCACTGACAGTCACATATTGTCCAGTGTTACCCTGTCACTGCACTAACAGTCTCATGTATATGACCAGTGTTACCCTGTCACTGTTCTGACAGTCACATATTGACCAGTGTTACCCTGTCACTGTTCTGACAGTCACATATTGACCAGTGTTACCTTGTCACTGTCTGACAGTCACATATTGACCAGTGTTACCCTGACACTGCACTGACAGTCACATATTGACCAGTGTTACCCTGTCACTGTTCTGACAGTCACATATTGACCAGTGTTACCCTGTCGCTGCACTGACAGTCACATATTGACCAGTGTTACCCTGTCACTGTTCTGACAGTGACATATTGACCAGTGTTACCCTGTCGCTGCACTGACAGTCACATATTGATCAGAGTTACCCTGTCACTGACCTGACAGTGACATATTGACCAGTGTTACCCTGTCACTGTCTGACAGTCACATATTAACCAGTGTTACCCTGACACTGCACTGACAGTCACATATTGACCAGTGTTACCCTGTCACTGTTCTGACAGTCACATATTGACCAGTGTTACCCTGTCACTGTCTGACAGTCACATATTGACCAGTGTTACCCTGTCACTGTACTGACAGTCACATATTGACCAGTGTTACCCTGTCATTGTCCATATAGTCACATATTAACCAGTGTTACCCTGTCACTGTCCTGTCAGTCACATATTGTGTTACCCTGTCATTGCCCTTATAGTCACATATTGACCAGTGTTATCCTGTCACTGCACTGACAGTCAAATATTGTCCAGTGTTACCATGCCACTACCCTGACAGTCACATATTGACCAGTGTTACCCTGTCACTGCCCTGATAGTCACATATTAACCAGTCTTACCGTCACTGCACTGACAGTCAAATATTGTCCAGTGTTACCATGCCACTACCCTGACAGTCACATACTGACCAGTGTTATCCTGTCACTGCCCTGATAGTCACATATTAACCAGTGTTACCCTGTCACTGTCCTGTCAGTCACATATTGACCAGTGTTACCCTGTCACTGTTCTGACAGTCACATATTGTCCAGTGTTATCCTGTCATTGCACTGACAGTCACATATTGTCCAGTGTCACCATGCCACTGTCTAACAGTCACATATTGTCAAGTGTTACCATGTCACTTTCCTGACAATAACATACTGTCCAGTGTTACCATGTCACTTTTCTGACAATCACATATTGTCCAGTGTTACCCTGTCACTGTCTGACAGTCACATATTGTCCAGTGGTACCATGTCACTGCCCTGACAATAACATATTGTCCAGTGTTACCATGTCACTTTCCTGACAATCACATATTGTCCAGTATTACCATGTCACTCTATGACAGTCACATATTGTCCATTGTTACCATGTCACTGTCCTGACAGTCACATATTGTCCATTGTTACCATGTCACTGTCCTGACAGTCACATATTGTCCAGTGTTACCAATTCACTGTCCGGACAGTCACATATTGTCCAGCGGTACCATGTCACTGCCCTGACAGTCACATATTGTCCAGTGTTACCCTGTCACTGGCTGACAGTCACATATTGTCCAGTGTTACCATGTCACTGTCCGGACAGTCACATATTGTCCAGTGTTACCATGTCACTTTCCGGACAGTCACATATTGTCCAGCGGTACCATGTCACTGCCCTGACAGTCACATATTGTCCAGTGTTACCCTGTCACTGGCTGACAGTCACATATTGACCAGTGTTACCCTGCCACTGGCTGACAGTCACATATTGTCCAGTGTTAACAAGTCACTGTCCTGACAGGCACATATTGTCCAGTGTTACCATGTCACTGTCCTGACTGTCACATAGTGTCCAGTGTTACCATGTCACTGCCCTGACAGGCACATATTGACCAGTGGTACCATGTCACTGCCCTGACAGTCACATATTGTCCAGTGTTACCATGTCACTGTCCTGACAGTCACATAGTGTCCAGTGTTACCATATCACTGTCCTGACAGGCACATATTGTCCAGTGGTACCATGTCACTTTCCTGACAATAACATATTGTCCAGTGTTACCATGTCACATTCCTGACAATAACATATTGTCCAGTGTTACCATGTCACTTTCCTGACAGTCACATATTGTCCAGTGTTACCATGGCACTGCCCTGACAGTCACATATTGACCAGTGTTACCCTGTCACTGCACTGGCAGTCACATATTGTCCAGTGTTACCATGCCACTGCCCTGACAGTCACATATTGACCAGTGTTACCCTGTCACTGTCCTGACAGTCACATATTGACCAGTGTTACCCTGTCGCTGCACTGACAGTCACATATTGATCAGAGTTACCCTGTCACTGACCTGACAGTGACATATTGACCAGTGTTACCCTGTCATTGTCCTTATAGTCACATATTAACCAGTGTTACCCTGTCACTGTCCTGTCAGTCACATATTGTGTTACCCTGTCATTGTCCTTATAGTCACATATTAACCAGTGTTACCCTGTCACTGTCCTGTCAGTCACATATTGTGTTACCCTTTCTTTGCCCTTATAGTCACATATTGACCAGTGTTATCCTGTCACTGCACTGACAGTCAAATATTGTCCAGTGTTACCATGCCACTACCCTGACAGTCACATATTGACCAGTGTTACCCTGTCACTGCCCTGATAGTCACATATTAACCAGTCTTACCCTGTCACTGCACTGACAGTCAAATATTGTCCAGTGTTACCATGCCACTACCCTGACAGTCACATACTGACCAGTGTTATCCTGTCACTGCCCTGATAGTCACATATTAACCAGTGTTACCCTGTCACTGTCCTGTCAGTCACATATTGACCAGTGTTACCCTGTCACTGTTCTGACAGTCACATATTGTCCAGTGTTATCCTGTCATTGCACTGACAATCACATATTGTCCAGTGTCACCATGCCACTGTCTAACAGTCACATATTGTCCAGTGTTACCATGTCACTTTTCTGACAATCACATATTGTCCAGTGTTACCCTGTCACTGTCTGACAGTCACATATTGTCCAGTGGTACCATGTCACTGCCCTGACAATAACATATTGTCCAGTGTTACCATGTCACTTTCCTGACAATCACATATTGTCCAGTATTACCATGTCACTCTCTGACAGTCACATATTGTCCATTGTTACCATGTCACTGTCCTGACAGTCACATATTGTCCATTGTTACCATGTCACTGTCCTGACAGTCACATATTGTCCAGTGTTACCATGTCACTGCCCGGACAGTCACATATTGTCCAGCGGTACCATGTCACTGCCCTGACAATCACATATTGTCCAGTGTTACCCTGTCATTGGCTGACAGTCACATATTGTCCAGTGTTACCATGTCACTGCCCTGACAGTCACATATTGTCCAGTGTTACCCTGTCACTGGCTGACAGTCACATATTGACCAGTGTTACCCTGCCACTGGCTGACAGTCACATATTGTCCAGTGTTACCAAGTCACTGTCCTGACAGGCACATATTGTCCAGTGTTACCATGTCACTGTCCTGACAGTCACATAGTGTCCAGTGTTACCATGTCACTGCCCTGACAGGCACATATTGACCAGTGGTACCATGTCACTGCCCTGACAGTCACATATTGTCCAGTGTTACCATGTCACTGTCCTGACAGTCACATAGTGTCCAGTGTTACCATATCACTGTCCTGACAGGCACATATTGTCCAGTGGTACCATGTCACTTTCCTGACAATAACATATTGTCCAGTGTTACCATGTCACATTCCTGACAATAACATATTGTCCAGTGTTACCATGTCACTTTCCTGACAGTCACATATTGTCCAGTGTTACCATGGCACTGCCCTGACAGTCACATATTGTCCAGTGGTACCATGTCACTGCCCTGACAGTCACATATTGACCAGTGTTACCCTGTCACTGCACTGGCAGTCACATATTGTCCAGTGTTACCATGCCACTGCCCTGACAGTCACATATTGACCAGTGTTACCCTGTCACTGTCCTGACAGTCACATATTGACCAGTGTTACCCTGTCGCTGCACTGACAGTCACATATTGATCAGAGTTACCCTGTCACTGACCTGACAGTGACATATTGACCAGTGTTACCCTGTCACTGCACTGACAGTCACATATTGTCCAGTGTTACCCTGTCACTGCACTAACAGTCTCATGTATATGACCAGTGTTACCCTGTCACTGTTCTGACAGTCACATATTGACCAGTGTTACCCTGTCACTGTTCTGACAGTCACATATTGACCAGTGTTACCTTGTCACTGTCTGACAGTCACATATTGACCAGTGTTACCCTGTCACTGTACTGACAGTCAAATATTGTCCAGTGTTACCATGCCACTACCCTGACAGTCACATATTGACCAGTGTTACCCTGTCATTGTCCTTATAGTCACATATTAACCAGTGTTACCCTGTCACTGTCCTGTCAGTCACATATTGTGTTACCCTGTCATTGTCCTTATAGTCACATATTAACCAGTGTTACCCTGTCACTGTCCTGTCAGTCACATATTGTGTTACCCTGTCATTGTCCTTATAGTCACATATTGACCAGTGTTATCCTGTCACTGCACTGACAGTCAAATATTGTCCAATGTTACCATGCCACTACCCTGACAGTCACATATTGACCAGTGTTACCCTGTCACTGTCCTGTCAGTCACATATTGTGTTACCCTGTCATTGTCCTTATAGTCACATATTAACCAGTCTTACCCTGTCACTGTTCTGACAGTCACATATTGACCAGTGTTACCCTGTCACTGTTCTGACAGTCACATATTGACCAGTGTTACCTTGTCACTGTCTGACAGTCACATATTGACCAGTGTTACCCTGTCACTGTACTGACAGTCAAATATTGTCCAGTGTTACCATGCCACTACCCTGACAGTCACATATTGACCAGTGTTACCCTGTCATTGTCCTTATAGTCACATATTAACCAGTGTTACCCTGTCACTGTCCTGTCAGTCACATATTGTGTTACCCTGTCATTGTCCTTATAGTCACATATTAACCAGTGTTACCCTGTCACTGTCCTGTCAGTCACATATTGTGTTACCCTGTCATTGTCCTTATAGTCACATATTGACCAGTGTTATCCTGTCACTGCACTGACAGTCAAATATTGTCCAATGTTACCATGCCACTACCCTGACAGTCACATATTGACCAGTGTTACCCTGTCACTGTCCTGTCAGTCACATATTGACCAGTGTTACCCTGTCACTGTTCTGACAGTCACATATTGTCCAGTGTTATCCTGTCATTGCACTGACAATCACATATTGTCCAGTGTCACCATGCCACTGTCTAACAGTCACATATTGTCCAGTGTTACCATGTCACTTTTCTGACAATCACATATTGTCCAGTGTTACCCTGTCACTGTCTGACAGTCACATATTGTCCAGTGGTACCATGTCACTGCCCTGACAATAACATATTGTCCAGTGTTACCATGTCACTTTCCTGACAATCACATATTGTCCAGTATTACCATGTCACTCTCTGACAGTCACATATTGTCCATTGTTACCATGTCACTGTCCTGACAGTCACATATTGTCCATTGTTACCATGTCACTGTCCTGACAGTCACATATTGTCCAGTGTTACCATGTCACTGCCCGGACAGTCACATATTGTCCAGCGGTACCATGTCACTGCCCTGACAATCACATATTGTCCAGTGTTACCCTGTCATTGGCTGACAGTCACATATTGTCCAGTGTTACCATGTCACTGCCCTGACAGTCACATATTGTCCAGTGTTACCCTGTCACTGGCTGACAGTCACATATTGACCAGTGTTACCCTGCCACTGGCTGACAGTCACATATTGTCCAGTGTTACCAAGTCACTGTCCTGACAGGCACATATTGTCCAGTGTTACCATGTCACTGTCCTGACAGTCACATAGTGTCCAGTGTTACCATGTCACTGCCCTGACAGGCACATATTGACCAGTGGTACCATGTCACTGCCCTGACAGTCACATATTGTCCAGTGTTACCATGTCACTGTCCTGACAGTCACATAGTGTCCAGTGTTACCATATCACTGTCCTGACAGGCACATATTGTCCAGTGGTACCATGTCACTTTCCTGACAATAACATATTGTCCAGTGTTACCATGTCACATTCCTGACAATAACATATTGTCCAGTGTTACCATGTCACTTTCCTGACAGTCACATATTGTCCAGTGTTACCATGGCACTGCCCTGACAGTCACATATTGTCCAGTGGTACCATGTCACTGCCCTGACAGTCACATATTGACCAGTGTTACCCTGTCACTGCACTGGCAGTCACATATTGTCCAGTGTTACCATGCCACTGCCCTGACAGTCACATATTGACCAGTGTTACCCTGTCACTGTCCTGACAGTCACATATTGACCAGTGTTACCCTGTCGCTGCACTGACAGTCACATATTGATCAGAGTTACCCTGTCACTGACCTGACAGTGACATATTGACCAGTGTTACCCTGTCACTGCACTGACAGTCACATATTGTCCAGTGTTACCCTGTCACTGCACTAACAGTCTCATGTATATGACCAGTGTTACCCTGTCACTGTTCTGACAGTCACATATTGACCAGTGTTACCCTGTCACTGTTCTGACAGTCACATATTGACCAGTGTTACCTTGTCACTGTCTGACAGTCACATATTGACCAGTGTTACCCTGTCACTGTACTGACAGTCAAATATTGTCCAGTGTTACCATGCCACTACCCTGACAGTCACATATTGACCAGTGTTACCCTGTCATTGTCCTTATAGTCACATATTAACCAGTGTTACCCTGTCACTGTCCTGTCAGTCACATATTGTGTTACCCTGTCATTGTCCTTATAGTCACATATTAACCAGTGTTACCCTGTCACTGTCCTGTCAGTCACATATTGTGTTACCCTGTCATTGTCCTTATAGTCACATATTGACCAGTGTTATCCTGTCACTGCACTGACAGTCAAATATTGTCCAATGTTACCATGCCACTACCCTGACAGTCACATATTGACCAGTGTTACCCTGTCACTGTCCTGTCAGTCACATATTGTGTTACCCTGTCATTGTCCTTATAGTCACATATTAACCAGTCTTACCCTGTCACTGTTCTGACAGTCACATATTGACCAGTGTTACCCTGTCACTGTTCTGACAGTCACATATTGACCAGTGTTACCTTGTCACTGTCTGACAGTCACATATTGACCAGTGTTACCCTGTCACTGTACTGACAGTCAAATATTGTCCAGTGTTACCATGCCACTACCCTGACAGTCACATATTGACCAGTGTTACCCTGTCATTGTCCTTATAGTCACATATTAACCAGTGTTACCCTGTCACTGTCCTGTCAGTCACATATTGTGTTACCCTGTCATTGTCCTTATAGTCACATATTAACCAGTGTTACCCTGTCACTGTCCTGTCAGTCACATATTGTGTTACCCTGTCATTGTCCTTATAGTCACATATTGACCAGTGTTATCCTGTCACTGCACTGACAGTCAAATATTGTCCAATGTTACCATGCCACTACCCTGACAGTCACATATTGACCAGTGTTACCCTGTCACTGTCCTGTCAGTCACATATTGTGTTACCCTGTCATTGTCCTTATAGTCACATATTAACCAGTCTTACCCTGTCACTGCACTGACAGTCAAATATTGTCTAGTGTTACCATGCCACTACCCTGACAGTCACATACTGACCAGTGTTATCCTGTCACTGCATTGATAGTCACATATTAACCAGTGTTACCATGTCACTGTCTTGTCAGTCACATATTGACCAGTGTTACCCTGTCACTGTTCTGAGTCACATATTGTCCAGTGTTATCCTGGTCATTGCACTGACAGTCACATATTGTCCAGTGTCACCATGCCACTGTCTAACAGTCACATATTGTCCAGTGTTACCATGTCACTTTCCTGACAATAACATACTGTCCAGTGTTACCATGTCATTTTTCTGACAATCACATATTGTCCAGTGTTACCCTGTCACTGTCTGACAGTCACATATTGTCCAGTGGTACCATGTCACTGCCCTGACAATAACATATTGTCCAGTGTTACCATGTCACTTTCCTGACAATCACATATTGTCCAGTATTACCATGTCACTCTCTGACAGTCACATATTGTCCATTGTTACCATGTCACTGTCCTGACAGTCACATATTGTCCAGTGTTACCATGTCACTGGCTGACAGTCACATATTGTCCAGTGTTACCATGTCACTGGCTGACAGTCACATATTGTCCATTGTTACTATGTCACTGTCCGGACAGTCACATATTGTCCAGCGGTACCTTGTCACTGCCCTGACAGTCACATATTGTCCAGTGTTACCCTGTCACTGGCTGACAGTCACATATTGTCCAGTGTTACCATGTCACTGTCCTGACAGTCACATATTGTCCATTGTTACCATGTCACTGTCCTGACAGTCACATATTGTCCAGTGTTACCATGTCACTGTCCGGACAGTCACATATTGTCCAGCGGTACCATGTCACTGCCCTGACAGTCACATATTGTCCAGTGTTACCCTGTCACTGGCTGACAGTCACATATTGACCAGTGTTACCCTGTCACTGGCTGACAGTCACATATTGTCCAGTGTTACCATGTCACTGTCCTGACAGGCACATATTGTCCAGTGTTACCATGTCACTGTCCTGACAGTCACATATTGTCCAGTGTTACCATGTCACTGTCCTGACAGTCACATAGTGTCCAGTGTTATCATGTCACTGCCCTGACAGGCACATATTGTCCAGTGGTACCATGTCACTGCCCTGACAGTCACATATTGTCCAGTGTTACCATGTCACTGCCCTGACAGGCACATATTGTCCAGTGGTACCATGTCACTGCCCTGACAGTCACATATTGTCCAGTGTTACCATGTCACTGTCCTGACAGTCACATAGTGTCCAGTGTTACCATGTCACTGTCCTGACAGGCACATATTGTCCAGTGGTACCATGTCACTTTCTTGACAATAACATATTGTCCAGTGTTACCATGTCACTTTCCTGACAATAACATATTGTCCAGTGTTACTATGTCACTTTCCTGACAGTCACATATTGTCCAGTGTTACCATGTCACTGTCCTGACAGTCACATATTGTCCAGTGTTACCATGTCACTGTCCTGACAGTAACATATTGTCCAGTGGTACCATGTCACTGCCCTGACAGTCACATATTGTCCAGTGGTACCATGTCACTGCCCTGACAGTCACATTTTGTCCAGTGTTATCCTGTCACTGTCTGACAGTCACATAGTGTCCAGTGTTACCATGTCACTGTCCTGACAGGCACATATTGTCCAGTGGTACCATGTCACTTTCCTGACAATAACATATTGTCCAGTGTTACCATGTCACTGTCCTGACAGGCACATCTTGTACAGTGGTACCATGTCACTTTCCTGACAATAACATACTGTCCAGTGTTACCATGTCACTTTCCTGACAATAACACATTGTCCCGTGTTACCATGTCACTTTCCTGACAATAACATATTGTCCAGTGTTACCATGTCACTTTCCTGACAAGAACGTATTGTCCAGTGTTACCATGTCACTTTCCTGACAATAACATATTGTCCAGTGTTACCATGTCACTTTCCTGGCAATAACATATTGTCCAGTGTTACCATGTCACTTTCCTGACAATAACATATTGTCCAGTGTTACCATGTCACTTTCCTGACAATAACATATTGTCCAGTGTTACCATGTCACTTTCCTGACAATAACATATTGTCCAGTGTTACCCTATCACAAGACAATCACATCTTGTCCAGTGTTACCCTGTCACTGTCTGACTGTTACATATTGTCCAGTGGTACCATGTCACTGCCCTGACAGTCACATATTGTCCAGTGTTATCCTGTCACTGTCTGACAGTCACATAGTGTCCAGTGTTACCATGTCACTGCCCTGACAGTCACATATTGTCCAGTGTCACCAGGCCACTGTCCTGAGTCACATATTGTCCAGTATTACCCTGTCACTGTCCTGACAGTCACATATTGTCCAGTGTTACCCTGACACTGTCCTGACAATCACACATTGTCCAGTGTTACCCTGTCACTGTCTGACAGTCACATATTGTCCAGTGTCACCATGTCACTGTCCTGACAGTCACATATGTCCAGTGTTACCCTGTCACTGTCCTGACAGTCACATATTGTCCAGTGTTACCCTGTCACTGTCCTGACAGTCACATATTGTCCAGTGTTACCCTGTCACTGTCCTGACAGTCACATATTGTCTAGTGTTACCCTGTCACTGTCGTGACAGTCAAACACTACCCTGTGTTACCTTGCAGCGCTGTGAGCGTTTGATGAGCAGGTGTTTGTGGTTCGGGTAGAGATGAGACACATGAGCCGGCTGGTTCTCCACACTCGCTAGTCGCTGGCTCACAGTTGTCACTGAAACATACAGCGATAACTTAGACAACTTGCAACAAACAGAAACATCACTCTAATAACTTCTATCTTACCACTTGTCTTGCAAATATCAACAGTCAGGGGAAACACAGCAGGACATTTAAACTATTAGTTCAAAACTATAATTCCATTCTAAACATTGATAAAAGCAGAATTGAAGAAATCAACATTTTGCAAATATTCCAATAAATTAATACCGACACGTATACCTATAGCTCACTGACACGTCTACCTGTAGCTCAATGACATGTCTACCTGTATCTCGCTGACATGTCTACCTGTACCTCACTGACACATCTACCTATAGCTCACTGACACATCTACCTTTAGCTCACTGACACATCTACCTGTAACTCACTGACATGTCTATCTGTAGCTTACTGACACGTAGCGCCATGGTGCAGTGGTTAGAGCTTCGGACTCTCGACCAAGAGATCCTGGGTTCGAACCCTGTGCGGCGGTGTCGAACCTTAAGCAACTTCGTTCACTATACATTGCTCCAGTTCACTCAGCTGTATGAATGAGTACCTGGCTATAGACAGTGGTGGATATTTGTGTATGAGTAGTCTTCGTGTATTGATTGCAGCATGGCTGGATGCTTCCCAGAGAAGTCAAGATGGTGTTCAATTGAACAGGTTTGCCAGGGAGTAAAGTGTAAAGTTCTTTGAGCTGCGCTATATAAGAACTTACCTTTATTTTTATTTTATGTCTACCTGTAGCTCAATGATACGTCTACTTGTAGCTCACTGACACATCTACTTTTAGCTCACTTACACGTCTACATTTGGCTCATTGACACGTCTACCTTTAGCTCACTGACATGTCTACCTGTAGCTACTGACACATCTACCTGTAGCTCAAGAGTAAAAAGAAGAAAAACAGAGTAATGGTAACTTCTTATGTAATGCAATATCCAATCTAAGCACTGTACACTTTACTCACTAGCAGACCTGTTTAATGTGAAGCGCAGTAGCGCAGTGGTAAGAGCTTCAGACTCTCGACTGAAAGAACCCGGGTTTGAATCCTGTGCTGCGGTGTCGAACCTTGGGCAAGTTCGTTTACTCTACGTTGCTCCAGTTCACTCAGTTGTATGAATGAGTACCTGGCTATAGACAGTGGTGGATATTTGTGTATGGATAGTCTTCATTAATTGCAGCATGGCTGAATGCTTCCCAGAGAAGTCGAGGTGGTGTTCGATTGAACAGGTAGGGAGTAAAGTGTAAAGCACTTTGAGCAGTCCTGTGGACTGGATACTGCGCTATATAAGAACTTACTTTCAATCAAACACCATCTCGACTTCTCTGGGTAGTTTCTTGATACGTCTACCTGTACTTCACTGACAGCACAGATTGGCTGGTGGAGGAATCAGTAGTGGGAAACACAATTTTGACATGTTCATATTAACAAAAATAGATAAGCGAGTGAAAAATGAACAACTCAAAACCCATCCTAAAAACGCTTTTTTGAAAGATTGCTAATACCATTATGGTTTGTCGGATCCCAGCAATCTTGAAATTGTTTGAAAGCTTACGCTTTCTGCTATTCAGACATATAAATGGTTTCCTGATAATCAGTCCTAAAATAAAGTATAAATGGACGTACAACCATGCCCGTTCCAACTGCGAACTATGTTGGTTCGTTGACACGACTGACCAATTTACTGATTGAGGCACCACTATCTGTTTTCGCGGTATAAGCTCCACTGACTTTCAAACGGCTGCTAAAATGCCATACTCAACCAACGCAAATTTTGACCCATTGGTTGGCGTACGTTATTGTGATGTAGAGATATATCGGTTTTGCTGCGATCAAGGCACATCAGTTTCGTCACGGCTTAAAAGTGGGTGGAGCTTATAATATTAAATCAAGAAATGGTGAAGTGCATATGTCTGAACCTATGTAAATGAGGAAAACAGCATGGAAGATTAGTGTATTGAGTACTCGCCACCAACATTGTTCGGAACCATACAGAACAGAAAAAATGCCACAATTGTAGGTCCATTTATAGGTGTTCTACAACTGGTTACCAGGAAATCTAGATGACACTAAAATAACAAAAAGTGCATCCTTTCAAATGATACCAAGATCATCGGGATAGGACAAGCTGTGAGAACTTCATGTGTTCTGAGTTGTTCATTTTTCGCTCGCTTATCTATTTTTTATATTAATCAGGTTTATTAAAAGTCGAAGACGTACTCATTATAGTTACGTTATTTGTGTACGAATAGTCTTCGTGCATTTAATTGCAGCATGGCTGGATGCTTCCCAGTGTAGTCGAGATAGTGTTTGATTGAACAGGTCAGGCAGGGAGTAGAGTGTAAAGCGGTTTGAGCAGTCCCGAGGACTGGATACTGCACTAGATAAGAATTTACCTTTTATATTTGCATGTTAACTAACAATATGAAGGGAATACACATAGACAAACCGTCAGTAAGTGAGAGTGCCTTGGTGTAGATGTCGTCTGGGAGGGGTGTCACCTCCTCCCTGGCGACAGACGGCGGGGCGTCAGGCACCTTCATATATTCACCCTCCTTCAAACTACAACAACAGTCACATGGGTAGCAAACATGGCTGGGTTATGACTGTAAACACCACACACGTGTCATGTTTCCACAGCTAGAAACATATATAGTACTGGAGATTTTGTACAACTTAAAAACTTAGTTCAATCATATATGTATAGGCAACTGAACATTAATGTATGTCTACAACTAGCAATGTGTGTGTGCGTGCGTGCATGTGTGCATGTGTGCATGTGCATACATATGTACAGCTGTACATGCGTGGTGTGCGTATGTGACTACATGTGAATATACGTACTTGAGACTTGCCATACTCATAAGAGCAGATCGTCTGCGTGAAGCCACAGCACCCAGTCCATATCTGTCCTGTTCACAGAAAACATCACTTCAGCACAAGTACTCCACATTTCCCCTAATCACACATCCATGCACTCTTGCACCAACTGCAGTACAAATCCACATGTGTAATACAATGTAGTATATATTGTTATCATTAGATGGTGTTTTTGTAATACATCTTCATGTTTCAAGGTACAATGTTATGGTCAATTCCAAGATCTGTATCCTTGGATGGCTGCATAATTTGTGTGAAGATTTAATACATTATGTCCCTGACTGCTTTGCTCAACAAAACTAAAATAACAACTACCAGGGGCACCTATCTAAGCGAACGTGCATGCATGAAACATGTTCACACATTACACATATTCTTGTATATTGTTGAGTGCCACCAGATATTACAATAACTGGCTACATAGGGTTAACATTAGTATATTATACATCAAATCCATCATTCCCCAATAATTACAGGGAATAATCAATTGTTTAGATTCAGTACCGAAACATAAAAATGTGATGGGAGTGCAGACCACAGACTTGAGAGATGAGACAGTAGAAAGATGTGACAATGTTGCGTAGATATGACAATGTTATACAGGTGTGACAATGTGCTAGAGGTATGACACTGTTGTGGTATGACACTGACTGAGAGTTGGAGGTAGCTGCGTCTACGCGTGTGTTTCTTCTTCTCGTGGTCTGCCTTCTCACACTGTGCCAGCTGACGATAGTACTCCAGCAGGGTGTTCACCTACGGCAACCGACGTCAACAAGACTTCTACATCCATACTTCATTCTTACTTTTATGGTAAATATTAGTAATAGTATTTTTTTAAGAAGTTAATTGTTCCAAACAAGTAAACAATGTTCACTTATTAGGATTCATGTTACTGGGGTACTAGATATTTGGCAAATGAAGCAATCTTGTTTATGATAGTCATGTTTTCTCAGTGCCAGTGCCTATATAAGCCATATTTGTAGTTACATCGGTTGGTGCATCTCCATCTCAGTGCCAATGCCTATATAAGCCATGCCTGTAGTTACATCGGTTGGTCCATCTCCATCTCAGTGCCAATGCCTATATAAGCCATGCCTGTAGTTACATCGGTTGGTGCATCTCCATCTCAGTACCAATGCCTATATAAGCCATGCCTGTAGTTACATCGGTTGGTGCATCTCCATCTCAGTGCCAATGCCTATATAAGCCATGCCTGTAGTTACATCGGTTGGTCCATCTCCATCTCAGTGCCAATGCCTATATAAGCCATGCCTGTAGTTACATCGGTTGGTGCATCTCCATCTCAGTACCAATGCCTATATAAGCCATGCCTGTAGTTACATCGGTTGGTGCATCTCCATCTCAGTGCCAATGCCTATGTAAGCCATGCCTGTAGTTACATCGGTTGGTGCATCTCCATCTCAGTGCCAATGCCTATGTAAGCCATGCCTGTAGTTACATCGATTGGTGCATCTCCATCTCAGTGCCAATGCCTATATAAGCCATGCCTGTAGTTACATCGGTTGGTGCATCTCCATCTCAGTGCCAATGCCTATATAAGCCATGCCTGTAGTTACATCGGTTGGTGCATCTCCATCTCAGTGCCAATGCCTATATAAGCCATGCCTGTAGTTACATCGGTTGGTCCATCTCCATCTCAGTGCCAATGCCTATATAAGCCATGCCTGTAGTTACATCGGTTGGTCCATCTCCATCTCAGTGCCAATGCCTATATAAGCCATGCCTGTAATTACATCGGTTGGTCCATCTCCATCTCAGTGCCAATGCCTATATAAGCCATGCCTGTAGTTACATCGGTTGGTGCATCTCCATCTCAGTGCCAATGCCTATATAAGCCATGCCTGTAGTTACATCGGTTGGTGCATCTCCATCTCAGTGCCAATGCCTATATAAGCCATGCCTGTAGTTACATCGGTTGGTCCATCTCCATCTCAGTGCCAATGCCTATATAAGCCATGCCTGTAGTTACATCGGTTGGTCCATCTCCATCTACATGAACAACATGTTTACTTCTCTCTTGTTTCCAATTCATCCTTATTGATATTCCAACAAAGTTTCAATCACTCATTTGTAAACAGTACAATACAATAATACAACAGAACTTCCAGCATGAAAAAGTGAGCTATAACTAAACAATGGAATGGTTCACCCCACCATGTGATTTAAACACCCTACTGGCAACAAAACCAAAACGAATTATCATACTTGCTTGACTTGGAGATTCTCTTGAATGGGCCAACATCCGTTTGCTGCACGAGAGAGTAGAATACAGTGTTAGTGATTGGAAGCATGAAGTTACCTTTCCGAATTCTTGATGTCTCTTACGGAGCTTTCGGTGTCCTCACGACACCCTTATCAGTGTTGGACTGCTGTCGTGAGGACACCGTTAGCTCCGTTAAGAGACACCAAGGATTCGGAAAGGTAACTTCATACTTCCAATTACGAACATAACTGAATCCGGTAACAACATACATGTTGATAGTGTTAGTGGTGTTTTGTGTTGTGAGTCCGGGATACACACAGCAGGCTTGTGTTAGCTCTAGCTGTGTGGAGATTGTAGACATCAGTGGAACTTATAACTAGCAAAAATTTGAAATATTAATATGCATGCCTGTGAAAAGAAATTGCTGACTGGACACTTTGTCACTCTGACACTGACATGTAGTGACAGCAGTAGCTGGTGACACGTTGTGTCTCTCATACTGACTGAAGAGTGACACCAGTAGTCAATAGTAGAAGTGTGCAATGACAGCAGTAGCTGGTGACACTTTGTCTCTGACACTGACTGAGGAGTGACATCAGTTGTCAGTAGACACAGTGACATGCAGTGACAACAGTAGCTGGTGATACTTAAGCGTCTCTCTGACACTGACTGAGGAGTGACATCAGTTACCAGTAGTAGAATCATGCAGTGATAGTAGTAGCTGGTGATACTGACCAGTCACCTGGTCTGGTATTCCCACGTCCCTGGATGTCCACCGACAGAACCCACAGGCCAGATAGAAGACCTTCTTGGCCGCACTCTTTGGTGTACCGTCCTGGTCAGTGGTGGTCACTTGGACACTTGTGGCTCGAGTGGACAATGTATTGCCACAGCTTGGACAGTCAAAGCAGTTGGAACATCTAAAACATGAACATTCACAATCTACATCTGAGATAGGCAGACATAGTGAACGCACACAATCCACATCTGAGACATGCAGTCATAGTGAACACACACAATCCACATCTGAGACATGCAGTCATAGTGAACACACACAATCCACATCTGAGACAGGTAGTCATAGTGAACACACATAATTCACATCTGAGACAGGTAGTCATAGTGAACACACACAATCCACATCTAAGACAGGCAGTCATAGTGAACACACACAATCCACATCTGAGACAGGTAGTCATAGTGAACACACACAATCCACATCTAAGACATGCAGTCATAGTGAACACACACAATCCACATCTGAGACAGGCAGTCATAGTGAACACACACAATCAACATCTCAGACATGCAGTCATAGTGAACACACACAATCCACATATGAGACAGGCAGTCATAGTGAACACACACAATCCACACTGAGATAGGCAGTCATAGTGAACACACACATCCACACCTGGACAGGCAGTCATAGTGAATGCACACGATCTACATCTGAGACAGGCAGTTATAATGAACACACACAATCCACATCTGAAACATGCAGTAATAGTGAACTACACCATCCACATCTGAGACAGGCAGTTATAGTGAATACACACATCAACATCTGAGATAGGCAGTTATAGTGAACACACACATCCACATCTGAGACAGGCAGTTATAGTGTAAACACACAATCCACATCTGAAATATGCAATTATAGTGAACTACACCATCCACATCTGAGACAGGCAGTTTTAGTGAACACACACATCAACATCTGAGACAGGCAGTTATAGTGAACACACACATCAACATCTGAGACAGGAAGTTATAATGAACACACACAATCCACATCTGAAACATGCAGTTATAGTGAACTACACCATCCACATCTGAGACAGGCAGTTTTAGTGAACACACACATCCACATCTGAGACAGGCAGCTATTGTGAACACGCACACATCCACATCTGAGACAGGCAGTTATAGTGAACACACATAAACATCTAAGACAGGCAGTAATAGTGAATGCACACCATCTACATCTGAAACATGCAGTCATAGTGAATACACACCATCAACATCTGAAACATTTTGCATAAACTGATGCTCCATGAACAAATGCCCCATGAGCAAAAGGCCCATGAACAGATGCAACATGACTGTACCTTGCAATTTTACAACTCCACAGACTATACAATAGTCAATAGTCTGACAATTACCGGTAGTGTAACTATAAATATCTATATAAAATGTTCATTAATATTTGTCAAAACTATAAAGCAACTGGACCATGTACTTCACAAGAGAAATAATTCCATACTTATTCCTTCTCAGCTTTGCTTCACCAGAAGTTACATTCTCCAAACAATTTGGGCAGTAGTTGGAATCCACCTAAAACAACAGTCAATAACAACATGCTAACATAAAAAGTCATAAATAACTGTTAGTACTAATAACTATTAAATTGGGATGTTGATATAATACAATTACATTATAATTTAAATTACTAAATAGAAAATTAACAATAATTTATATTTCAATTTTACAATCACTCTACTGGTGGTACTAGGCAGATGATCTCTCTGCACTGCTCATTGGAGAACTCTACTTCTAGATATGGGTGGTGTCAGGTGGTTCCAATCCCAGACTGTCTCCACTGATGGTATGCTGCGACTGGTCTCTGTGGAATGTGGTGAACAATTCCTTTCTTCAGCACTTGTGTAGAATTCAGACCCATCTTGATTTTGTTACAACTTGCAGAATTGTGATACGCTACTGCATTAATGCCATAATCCCACATCATCCCAGGCATATATTTATCTTATAAAAATATTGTATCTTGGTGCATTTTGAGGCCCAAATAGTGCTCCGGTCTGTGCCAGTCTGCTCCACTGTGGCCATGCATAACTGCAATGTGCTTGAAATGAGCTTGCTGATACAAACATAATGTTTTTACAATGCAAACGTGCCTGGGATGTTGCGGGATGATGTGTTTTTGTACGCAAACTGTATTTAACTAAAACCAACTTTTCTTACAATTGATTTGCATAACAAGACAAATAAGGAGGTAGGGAGTTACATGATGGATATCTTTTGCAAATGTTTCTTCAGATTTTTTTAATACAACATGTTTATATTACAGTAGTATAATACTCACTGACAAGCCCATTATAACTCAATTGAGAATTTCTTAAGTTAAGACTTAATGTTAAAACGCAGTCAACTAGCCTATGCAGGTCCAACTTGATTATTACTGCATGACTGTAGTGCATGTTAACATAACAACAAATCAAGTTAAGATCTGGGACATACCAGCATTAGCTATGACCTATGACTAAGTAGGCATTTGTGTTGAATCCGGACATACCTCAATTTCGCCATTATAACTTGAGTTTTGCCTAACTTTGATACCTCAGTGCGTTAGTTCCATCATTCAACATCATCCCAGGCATATTTATGTTTAAGAATATTGCATCTTGCCGCACTTTTGAGGTGTAAATAGCGACCCGGTTTGTGTCAACATATGCTGCTACATCGTTCATTTTACGTGAGCGATGCGGTAATGCATGGCTGCAGCGTCGCAGACTAGTGCAAACAGGGTCGCTAGCCCTCGGTTCTAAAATTACGGCAGTCATATTGCCAAATCTTTAGCACTCGGTTCTAAAAGTACGGGAGATTTTCCACGCATGCGTTTTGATGTAGAAGAAACGTAAGCTGTTTCTTAGCCCTCGTTTCTAAGAGTATAGCAGTCATATTGCTGTATCTTTAGCACTCATACAACAGTCTCTGCACACATGTATTTCTGATATATATTATAAACAGGTATTGACATACTAGAAGTACAGCGTGTATATATGCGTGAATATATAATTAATTTATGTACTGGTAAAACATAATTGATTAAATGCAAAGTAGTACTGTAGTAACACATCACATTATTTTTATTAACTTATAAACATTTATATAGATGAGCAAATTACTTATGATGTCACAATTGATTGTTTCACAAAACAACTATAACCCAAAGTTAAAACCATCAATCCAGTACAGAAGAGGTCGAGATAACCAGCTTGATCAACTAACACAGATGGCATGTGATACAGTTTTGCACACACAGGAGAAAAAGGGGAGAAAAAGCACATCAAGTCAACACTACAACCAGTTATGTTGTTTTTTTATTTTGTTCTGGTCGCAGCATTTAAATCATGTGGAGAAAGTTAGTGTTTAAGAGGACAGGCTCCTCATAACATTTCATCTTTTAAATGAGTAGAGAGTAGAGTAATGCTTTTGAAAGAAATATTTTTTGTAATATTATCTTACATTTAAAAAGTAATAACCAAACATTAAAAACATATGTTTACCAAGTTTTAATAAGAATTTCCCAAAACTTATACTATACTTAATACTTTGCAAATTTGGTAAAGATAGGAAAAGAAGTTTTTCATGCATAAAGTATCAAAAGGTAGGTATTTCAGTTAGTAATAATTCGAGCATTTATAAAGCATTGTGACTCCTGGTTATCCTGTCCAAAGGTATCAGACAAAAAGACAAGATTTTATCAACATAAAAAATAGCACTAAAAAATCAAACATCATAAAAACATGGCACCAACTGTCCAATCAAATTGTCATTAAGGAACTTATAAAAACATAAAAAAACAGCAATAAAAAGATTATAGTTCACGAAGAGACAAGTGAATGGTAGAATAATAGCAGAGGTAAAGATAGAAGTAGTGGGTGATAGAAGAGAGAATTCTTGCTGATCTAGCAAATATGATCACAGACATGCATGGCACCCATTGCACATCCAAGTTGTTTTCTTGGGAGCTGTGCTAATGCCCACACATCTACCATGAAACCAATTAAGGCAAGTATCGCATCCTAACGACAAACCACTGTCGACATTCCCGTCACACACCTTGCATTTCCACACACCAGATCTGGGGCAGAGTACATTTTCATGAGTACAAGTAGGAGTAGGAGTACTTTGATGATGGATGAGTACGAGTACATTGCTAAAAGCTGAGTACGAGTACAAGTATGAGTACATTCTCACGAGTATGAGTAAAAGTACGAGAACATTTTGTTAAATATAAATATTAAAAAATAACGTATTTTAAAATTATTTAATTAATCTAATTTATATAACTCAGCACAAGTGAATATGCAATGGCAGTTGATACATTTTTTATGAGGAAAACTAAGAAAAACCTCTATTTCATCAACAATTAAATTCACTTCATTGGCATTAATTTCAGTGGCATCGTATGATCTTATCATTTGCCATTGCACCGAATGAACATGAGTTGTTCACAGGTTGAGTCTTTCAGGCTGCACCGTTCAGGGCAGAATACTTTTTCGGCTATGCTAAATACCCTTTCAACTGGGGCTGATGAGGCTGAAATGCTGAGATAGTGAGGGAGTTGGAAAACTCAGAACTGCAGTGGGTTACTGTGACGATCTGTACATGGCTGACTGAGGTATTCGTTCATCTCTACAATCAGCAATCTGCTGATATTATAAGTTTGCAGTTTATATTTTCTGATCATAGACTACTAATTGTTAAGAGGGTTAGCACATGTCCACATAACAGGCTCAGTATCCCCTTTGGACTTTTTAGCCAGGCTGTTGGCATGGGATTATACTAGTGTAGGAGGCAGTCTGACTTGAGCCACCTTACTTCTACAGAGGAAGACTGGCAGTTCTTGTTCTTAGCAGTTAGCACTGTCAGCCACTGTCAAGTGGCACCATCTCCAGACTACATCAAAGGCATTCCTGTCTAACAGGTGGGTTAACTGCTGATTGGCTCTTTATGGACATCCTGGTGGCTCAATTAAACAAACAGGTTTATGACCTGAACTGATAGCCTACAATTATTTGCTGAAGAGGGTGTTTCTGACTGGGAAAAGATGCTGCCTGTTGCCATGTTTGGGTATCATAAGTCATGGTTATCAGAGAATGAGGATGTACTATGTGTAGGGATGGTAAGGTCGTATTCTATCAGAATTAACAAAGTATTAAAAAAATAGTTGAACATTTAAATATTTCAGGAAAGTTTCATTTTATAACCAAATACATTTATTTTCCCCAGTACATATTGAGAAAGTACTCAGATGTACTCGTAAAATCTGAGTACAATGAGTATGAGTACGAGTCCATGACCCATAAGTTTTATGAGTATGAGTACTTCAAAAATGTACTCGAGTACACAAGTGCAGAGTACTTCGGCCCCAGGTCTGCCACACACCCTTCAGTGTGACCTTCCTAACTACACACAAAAGTGCTTCTCATCCTGCTAGGGTGAAGAGTACTTCCGGACCCGGTTGAGGTCCACTTCTCATCAGTGCACTTCATGGGGACCATCTCTGGGCGCTTCTCTACTCGCTCAGCGGAAAGAATACTTACTGATGAGCCTGTCGTTGACCCTTCCCATGTGACTTGAAATTCTTGCCACCGTAAATGCAGCAGTACATGATTTCGGAAAAAATTAGGTCCTTATTTGCCGTTTTGGCAATATTTGGACATCGTTTCCTATGCGATTCAATCAGTCTTGAACTACACTTATACAAGTTCACTAACTTTTATTTCTAATAATTAGCGATGGCAGTACCTAAGTCTGATAATTTCAAAAACATCACACCCACCTCTAACTCCACCATCGCGACTATAGACACACAGTGGACGAAACATGAATTTGCAGAATTTATTTACATTTCTCGAGGAAATCAGGAAATAACAAATCGAAAACAGATGCGCACGCATCCTCACATACCCTTAGGCCACCAGGCTAAAGATGCGGCTCACGTACGCATAGACACTTCATATATAAAAAGCGATTCTCAGACTCTTATTCTCAAGAGTTAGACAGACTCTATGACAGTCTCGCTCCACCATTATACTTCAGTATTATACTTCCATCCAGTGTACAAAATAAACCCAATTTAAATAGTTTTATATTATCATATTATCACCGCAAGACTACTTATGTGAACACTTATCATCTAATATTACTGTTATTACATTTACATATATGTTCTATTAATTATAGCAACGTAACCAACACACTACACGTGAAATCATTGTTGATAACAGTTATTTTGGGGATGACGGCGACTAGTTTACTTATCATTATCATCTTACATTGGAATAATTAAAACAAACTGGTTACAACCTTAATTGGCTCCGCTGTCAACCTGGAATTGTATATCATTTTGTCGCTTGTTTATGCATGATTTATTAAATTCCAAATAAAGTCTACCTACGTCACGACGGCGATTAAACGTACAAGTACAAGGCTACATACCTACCTACCTGCTCACTCACTTTTAATATATACAATTTATTATATTGTTTACCTATGTTATGTATATCTTATGGTTTATTATAATATATGCATGTCACCACTACCAAAACAGTTGTAACTGAATGTAGTCTGTGAATAAATATATTGTATATTGTATGATCATGATGTATTACTCTCAGTCTCTCAGACTCAGTCTCACTCTCAGACTATGAGGGAGTGTCAGACAGAAATCGAGGTTCATACACTAATTTTCGTTTTCTTACAAGTTCATACATTTAGTTATTACCTCGTGTAAAACACAGTCACTAGATTTCAATTTCAGACAATGCATGCAGAAGTAGAGTTTGCTTAGCGGTGCCTTCAGGCCCGGTTTGACAGCGTACTGCACCCTCCCTACATCCATGTACGTCGCCATTTTGCTGTAGGACATGTGCTACTGGAGTTGATTGGTTCTTTTAT
This sequence comes from Escarpia spicata, assembly GCA_963995525.1. NCBI lineage: Eukaryota > Metazoa > Annelida > Polychaeta > Sabellida > Siboglinidae > Escarpia > Escarpia spicata. The sequence continues at coordinate 34,308,817 of OZ023210.1, forward strand.
GGTCAACCAACGAAAACCTTCGGTACAAACCTCACGTCAAAACATCCCGTTTTGTCGTACGCGGGTCACGTGTATGCAGGTCCGTGTTGTTTGACAGTCTAAGTAGCGTTAACCATTTAAATGAATATGGGTGAGTGCTTGTGAGTGCGTGTGTTTGTATGTCATGTCTGTTTTCTCATGTATGTTGTTCTTGCACTTACTTAAATATCAAATATCTGTAAAATATGGAAGAATACGACGCGGTGCTTGTTGAGCCTTGAGAGGTCAACTCGCGCGCCGCATGTAAACAACAGCAACACGCGGGGTCGGCCAAGTCACACTCCCCTCATTTCGGTGACACTGACAGCTAGCGTGTTGGAGGAATGATGTGCTAACACTCTGCTTTCTTCTATATCTGTATCCTGTCAGGACAGTTTCATCTCATTTCACGGTTGGTTTGTATGTATTTATATGTTAGTGAAGACATTTAAAGATTACCAGGCAATGCAGGCATACAGTAACACTAACACTACAGTAACAGTGGTACACATCACAGACACAGTCACAGTTCTCAGACTCGGGCAATGCCAAGGCAATGGCAATGGTCAAAGTCTCAGTCTCAGACTGTCAGACGTAGCTGCAAGGCCAAGGTTTGGTTAATATCACACGTCAGGCTTAGTGTCCTCCCTTACCGTAACTCTTAGTCAGAGATCTCACTGGATCTTATATTAAATGGGAGTCGGATGTTTCGGCCCCCGTCGGGTTCGGCCCATGGGGCCGAACCATCCGTTCATGCAACTGGTTAAACATGACCTGCTTGCGTTCGCGTGGGCCGAATCAACCGTTTCTGTAACTGGTGTCGGCGGTGAAGTGGGCCGAATCAACTGTTTCTGTAACCTGTGTTGGCGGGCTCTATGACTATGGGCCGAACCATCCGTCCTGCTTCTGTTTAGAAATCTGACTTTTATGTTTAAATAATTCTTATATTGTGGGCAGAAAAGTGCGTGTTGACGCTGAGTTACTACTTCTTGGCAACGTATACACAGTTCCATTGCAGAAAGACAACACTTGGACCGAACGCAGTCTCTTATATACATGTACCAATAGGGCCACAGTTTCTATTCATCAATGTGCCATTTCCTTTCATCAGTGCAATACACTAAGGCAGTTTATCACACTTCACTACAAACTAGGCCATATCTGTAAAGTAACACCTCCTCCAGGGAGTCTTTGTCACTTTGGTCACACATTCCATCAGTTCTACTGACTTCTAGTTAACTTGAGCAGAAACAATGTGCTCAGCCATCTTCAAACATATTAGCATAGGCCGGTGTTGTTTTTGGTTACTGGAAAGGATGCTGCTACTGCACACAAACAGGTATTGTAAGGGTGTTACCTCAAACAATAAAGACGTGGTAAATAAATGAATAAAATAAATGTAAAAAATACATGCATACATATATTATATATCGATAATAATTATAGGATAATAAATGTATATATATATATATCATTATATGTAAGAACCTATATATATATATATATATTAATACATTATATATAATATATTATACTATATTAACTCTTGGTATATATATATATATATATAAAGAATTAATATAGTATAATAGATTATATATGTATATAGAGGAGGGGCAGGGTGGTCCTGGATCACAATTCACACTGAAAATATTTGGGTTTTCACATTTCACACTAAAAAATACAATTTCTTGTATCACGCAGAGATCGAAGTTGCATATGTATATGGCTGGTGAGATGATACTTTTGTTAATGTAATCACTCCATAAAGAGGAATAATGTAATATCTCCTTGAAGAAATATTTGTCATATTACTATTACAGTACTATTAATTCTTCTATTGTAAAACCTTAATAAAAGTTATTCTTGAAAGCAGACACATTCGTCATCATTATACAGCTCTTGAAAAATCGTTACAATAGACCTGTGAACTGTAGAAGAACATCCTCATCAATGCGTCTTTGAAAAGTGTGGTCACACATTTTATCTGTTCAATTGACATCAACTACATAAAGGGAGTGAGCACATTGCATGTGCTCACATCTTGTGCTCTGTTACAAGTCTGTTTGTTTAGCTTACTGCTAGGATACTTTGCAACAAACAAACAAATGTCACACAAGCAATCCAGGTAAGAGTGCCAGTTCAAACTAATAAACCAACACATAATAAAGAGGTGGTAGCACTGGTAGGTAATTTATTGTGAAACATCAAAAACAATCTTCAAACGCAACGGGCCGAATCAAACGCAGTGGGCTGAGGCAGGACTGAGGCGACCGCTGCTTTTGATAATTATCAATGGGCCGAAACATCCGACACCGCACGTCATATTTTCGGTGAAGTGCGCCGAAACATCCTTCAGCGTTAGTGTCTGCGTGGGCCGAAATGTCCGACCCTGCATAACGGATTTTTTTTACGTGGGCCAAACCATCTGTCGGCGTGGGCCGAAACATCCGGGCCGAACCATCCATCTGCGTGGGCCGAACTCGTCAGGGGCCGAACCATCCGGGACCCTATTTAATGTACCATTAAGCGGATAAGTCATTTCTCGATTGTATTATTCCTACTAACTGTTTCAAAGAAAATTTATGCAGACAGGTTTGTGAGATGTTTTTAGTATCTGGTACAAAATGTAGCAGCTCTAGCACATTGCAGATTTATTATAGTACACCATATTTCACTTTTTAGATGAAAATACATGAACCTACTTATAATATAAATCACAGGAAAGTTATAGAACGATGTGAACCAGTTGATTTAGCAAAGCACTGTATCTTACCATAGGCATAGTATGAAGCTTTAAAAAGCCATCTTAGACCAATATGCGACATAGCATCGGTTTGTGAAGCAAGGTTTCCTCATTGAACAAATTGTAAGGGAAGGAAGGAATGAACGTGAGACATCACCCAAAATCAACCAATGACAACCTGTAAAAATGGCGGCGTTAGATGACAGAAGGCTTAACACATTGGCATTAAAATGAATGATCGAACTAACCAAAATCCAAACAGTGGAGAGTAATAGAGAAAAGAAGAAGGCAGTTGGAGAGGTGTTTTATGTATATCAATCCATCATGTTTACTTTTCTTTTAAATGTGTTGTTTTGATTATAGAAATGATGTCTTGCTTACAATGTTACACCATTGTTCTTGTCCGTTGTTGTGGTAGTAATATTGTTTTTGTGCATTCGTGTATAGTATTAATTGTGGGAACATAATGATAGGGCATATATATAAGGCGCTAAAACACAGGTTCTGATAAGTGGAACCTTGGATGACTAGAAGTATTGCCATGTGTCCCTGGAGGTTCGACTTATTCAGAGTGCATTGTATTATCTTTATTACATTTTGATGCTGCCATCTGCTATAGAGTGCTCAACATTGTTTTGTAGCTTGCAGGTTGGCGAGAAGTTTGCTGCTAAGAGGGGCTGTGCAGACAAGATTTGCTAGCACAATGACTTCAGAAGCTGAGGTACAACACTAAACCTGGACTAGTCAAACCACTTTTTAATCCAACAGTTATAGCACACGTTATAGCTTTATATGTCAACATTTAGTTCTACATAAGTATGCAGAGAATTACACACATAAGTAATCTTTACTTAATTAATTTTACGAGGTCACGTATATATCAATGACAGCCTCATTGCCCTGATGTTTCATACATTATATTCTACGATGAAACATGAAACAACTCACTGTGACTAGTCAGCAGTTCAAATGGCCCACTAAGAGGTGACATGAACTGCCAGCATGGGTGTCAATCATGCCACTACAGATTGTTTTATATAGAAGCTTAATTATGAATATGATTACTTAATTGACTTGTAAAACCTTTCACTTTGTTGTTATCTTCTGACACAGAGACCAGTCCAGGCCGTCATTGTAAGGAAGTTGACAGAACACTTTCAGGTGAGTGTTGCAAGGTAACACCACTGTAGGCAGACGTCTGTACCTGACACCACTCTAGACATACATCTGTAATCCGACACCACTGTAGACCGACTTCTGTAGTGTGACACCATTGTAGACAGACGTCTGTACTCTGACACCACTGTAGACAGATGTCTGTAGTCTGATACCACTGTAGACAGGTGTCTGTATTTTACGCCACTGTAGGCAGTCGTTTGTATCTGACACCACTGTAGACAGACGTCTGTATCTGACTGACTGTAGACACATCTTTATCTCACACCATTGTAGACAGACGTCTGTACTCTGACACCACTGTAGACAGATGTCTGTAGTCTGATACCACTGTAGACAGGGGTCTGTATTTTACGCCACTGTAGGCAGTCGTCTGTATCTGACACCACTGTAGACAGACGTCTGTATCTGACTGACTGTAGACACATCTTTATCTCACACCATTGTAGACAGACGTCTGTACTCTGACACCACTGTAGACAGATGTCTGTAGTCTGATACCACTGTAGACAGGGGTCTGTATTTTACGCCACTGTAGGCAGTCATCTGTATCTGACACCACTGTAGACGGACGTCTGTATCTGACTGACTGTAGACACATCTGTATCTCACACCACTGTAGACAGTCGTCTGTAGTCTGACACCACTGTAGACAGACGTCTTTATCTGGCACCACTGTAGACATACGTATGTAGTCTGACACCACTGTAGACAGACGTCTGTAGTCTGACACCACTGTAGACAGATGTCTGTCGTCTGATACAACTGTAGACAGATGTCTGTATTTTACGCCACTGTAGGCAGTCGTCTGTGTCTGACACCACTGTAGACAGACGTCTGTAGTCTGACACCACTGTAGACAGATGTCTCTCGTCTGATACCACTAGACAGATGTCTGTATTTTACGCCACTGTAGGCAGTCGTCTGTATCTGACACCACTGTAGACAGATGTCTGTAGTCTGACACCACTGTAGACAGATGTCTGTCGTCTGATACAACTGTAGACAGATGTCTGTATTTTACGCCACTGTAGGCAGTCGTCTGTGTCTGACACCACTGTAGACAGACGTCTGTAGTCTGACACCACTGTAGACAGAAGTCTGTCGTCTGATACAACTGTAGACAGATGTCTGTATTTTACGCCACTGTAGGCAGTCGTCTGTGTCTGACACCACTGTAGACAGACGTCTGTAGTCTGACACCACTGTAGACAGATGTCTCTCGTCTGATACCACTAGACAGATGTCTGTATTTTACGCCACTGTAGGCAGTCGTCTGTATCTGACACCACTGTAGACAGACGTCTGTAGTCTGACACCACTGTAGACAGATTTCTGTAGTCTGATACCACTGTAGACAGATGTCTGTATTTTACGCCACTGTAGGCAGTCGTCTGTGTCTGACACCACTGTAGACAGACGTCTGTAGTCTGACACCACTGTAGACAGACGTCTGTAGTCTGACACCACTGTAGACAGATTTCTGTAGTCTGATACCACTGTAGACAGATGTCTGTATTTTACGCCACTGTAGGCAGTCGTCTGTGTCTGATACCACTGTAGACAGACGTCTGTAGTCTGACACCACTGTAGACAGACGTCTGTAGTCTGACGCCACTGTAGACAGATTTCTGTAGTCTGATACCACTGTAGATAGACTTCTGTAGTCTTACACCACTGTAGACAGATGTCTGTATCTGACACCACTGTAGACAGACAGCTGTAGTTTGATACCACTGTAGAGAGACAACTGTAGTTTGACACCAATGTAGATAGACGTCTGTGATCTGACACCACTGTAGACAGATGTCTATGGTCTGACACCACTGTAGACAGACGTCTGTATCTGACACCACTGCATAAAATCGAGTGTAAGTATTAATAAATTGGCGGTCCCCGATTTGACATGGCAAGTTATAGGTTCAGGTGCACTAGGATTCGGAGTGAACGAATAGCAAAATGTAACACCAGATACGTATGTACGAGAAGCCAACTGGCGTTCCCATTTAATACACCAACACAAACATTCGGTTCAGTGATAGTTGGCCAACCGTTACTCTGCTATGACATTATAACACCATACATTGAGCTCGACAAGTGTGCATCCAAATACGGATTTACATGGGAGACAATTTAAACAGCTGGTCACTTACATGAAGACGGGTATACACAGTTGTATAGACTATAGTCAATGAGCTGTAACCAATGTCTCGTGATGTGCGAATGTCAGCTTTCGCCTCGGCCGCTTTCGGTGAGATATCTGAACGAATGTCGCTCGGCGTTCAGCGAACGAATTCACGTAGACGAAAGCAGGCGACTCGGGCGATACAGTAGACGGTAGATTTGCCTTGTTGATCCCACGCGAAACACCAGGCAACAACACGGAAACGATGTCACGACGTCGACGATGTCGAGAAGGTCTGTCACGGAGTCCGTGTTACGACAAATGAGCTATAGCCCGGCGGAATGGCTATGCCTAGTTGACAGTCGCTAGCAGACGAAACGGTGGTGGCTTCGCATTCGAAGATCACGTCAAAATGGAATTGCAGACGGTTATCGCTCAGTCTTCTTCAACACATGAGAAGTGCAGCGTCTCACATCTAATCAGTACTGTTGAAATCGTAGAAGTATTTACCTCAGGCGTTGGGCGGACACACATTTCGGCCCAATTCCTGGAGACGAGCGTGCAACACTTTCTTCTGCTCAAACATTCGTCTGGCCTTGATTGAATGGTCGTTCTGCCCTTATATAGCTTGATGGCCTAAAATTAGTCTGACCAATTACGACACTTAATTAATACAAATTAAAGTCGCTCCAGAAACCGGCTCCCGAAACCGTTCACACTTCGAACCAACCCATTCAACTCGCCGAGTTTAAAATAGATTTTGCCAGCTAAACGTTTGGCTATATAAGTGCTCATTTAATCTTTAACTTACGTGAATTACTTACATAATTAATATCACTGGATTCCCTGTATCGAGCCGGATACCATAATGTTCATCGTACATTCCAACTCTCACGAATTAATCCATAATTTTAATAAAACACGCACTATTCATAAGCTAGGTGTGACCCGGCCCAGTGTTTTTCACACCTACATTTCTGTAAACAATTATTATAAGTTCATAATATAATCTATCTTCTTATAACCACAACATAAGTAGCTTGCAAGGTCACCATATTACCAGCCACATTAAATAATTTCTACTGATACAAAATTTGGTATACCTAACCGTAACATTAGTGGTGAACGCTACAAATGAAATTAATTAAATCTGACTTGTCGGCAGATAAAACGTTACACACCTTATTCGCCAGAGGGCACCAGCGCATACCTCAGTGACAATACATACCAGCGATGGCAGCACCAATACTTTGTAAACAAAACCGCTGTTCTAAAGCCTGATTAAATTCTATACAAACCACTTTGTGACACACTGTAGACGTACATCTGTAGTCTGACACCACTGTAGACAGAGGTCTATGGTCTGACACTACTGTAGACAGACATCTGTATCTGATACCACTGTAGACAGACATCTGTAGTCTGACACCACTGTAGACAGACGTCTATATCTGTCACCACTGTAGACAGACATCTGTATCTGACACCACTGTAGACAGACGTCTGTATCTGACACTACTTTAGACAGACGTTTGTATCTGACACCACTTTAGACAGACATCTATATCTGACACCACTTTAGACAGACGTCTGTATCTGACACCACTTTAGACAGACGTCTGTATCTGACACCACTGTAGACAGACATCTGTAGTTTGACACCACTGTAGACAGGTGTCTGTAGACTAACACCCAGAAAGAAAGTACACAACTATTTAAACGCCGCATTTATGAGTGTGACTGTTAATTATTGATTGCTGTTTCTTCATTTCAATAACATTCGCAATTCACAGTATTTGGTGTAATCAGATGTATTTATAGATATATCCATTTAATGAAAACATTCCGAAATGCAATCAACTTGGAGACCAAAGAACAATTCGGCATAGTACAGTAGTGCCGTAAAACCGTAATGTTTCACGTTCATACTTATCAATGTAGACCTGTAGGCAGTGTCTTCCAGGCCAGATTCTGAAGTCTGAGTGTCATCTTGCCTGTACAGCACTGATGGAACATGACACACAATCTCATTATCAATGTCTGGCTCATCATCCGTAGTTGCACTTTGACTGTCACTCAAGAAGGCATCAGTGTCATCACAGTTTACAACATGACTGTCCCATTTTGCAATATCTTCTGTCATCTAATATCACCCTACTTCATTTACATTTCAGCCACAACATCTCGACATTGTCAATGAAAGCCACATGCATAAAGTACCAAAAGGTATGTATTTCAGAAAATTGATCAAATCTAATCACAAATGTATGGTTCACCAACAAAGGTTCTAACAATTTATTTTTCAAACTATCTGTGGTTGTTTAAGAAGTAGTCTGTGTGCATGTCTGGTTCTTATTTATAATTTTATAGTTGATGTATTTATTTAATTTGAATGTATGTTTATTTTGTCTAGGATCTGAGCTACACTTTCGGGTTGTGGTTGTGTCGGACAAGTTTCAAGATAAAGCAGTGATACAGGTAAAATTTGGAGGCCTTCCCTGCCGCTGCCACTCACTGCCTGGGCCCTTGTGTCACTTTGTACGACAGTATAGAATAATCACAAACTATTGAATAAAAGTAAGCTGGATAGCCCTAGGCTGACATTGATCTAGATCCCAATATCAACATTACCTCTATTCTAATAATGTCTGATCTAGGTGGGACAGTGAGTGGGTTTATGAAAAGTTAAATCATTATTTAGTGTAGTAAATTAATTATTAGCACTGTAGGAACAGCACAGTGAGAGGTTTTTATTTCAACCATGCCTGTAAGCTGGGGGTACGATTTGGACATATGCACCCCTCCTGAGGCAAGGGTTCCACTGGAGGGAAGAACTCTAAGTTCTCGGGGGGTGCTGTTAGAGGTTTTGTGATCCTGCAATCCCAGGTTAAAAAACACACCCAAGAAAAACAGTCACAGAGAGACGGGTTCTGTCAGGCCTGTTTCAATGAGAAGTCGATGGACAAAATAAAGTAAAAAATGATGACGTGGATTACCAAACTTTCTGATGGAATACTAAAACCTGAACTTTGATGATCCAATTATAATAACTGAGGATCAACTTTATAATCAACCCTTGTGTTCTAAGTTGTTGTTGGTTCTAAATAGGTGTTTTAAACATCATTCCTATTAGGCAACTGATATGTGATACAATATTTTCCATTCCATGAAATGTTATTTTGTTCTCTGCAGAGACACAGAATGGTGAATGAAGTCTTACAAGAGGAACTGAAAAGCATCATAGCTTTATCAATATCTGTAAGTACTTAGTTTTGTTGTGCAAAATTATGTTGAATGTTGAAATGAAGGCTAGGATCAGACAACCAGACTAATATGGCCACAGCTCATACACTGTAAATCTAGCAGCAGTATTATGTACATGACAAGTGACTGGAGTCCTTCCTATGTCAATGTTAGGTCTGATGTCTTCACATTTTAGGGTTTGTTGTTTCCCATCTTACACATCATTGGCAAATCAATTGTTGTCTCAAGCAGGCACTAAAAGATGTTGAAATGGTGTATCTTTGATTAACCAAGTTGTTGGCAGAAAAACGACTAAAATGCAATGCTTGAAGGATATGTAAAGTATAAGTGAAATTAAGATTACTTCATGTGTAGGCAATCTTGAATTGTGTTAAAAACTGTTAATTAATTAAATCACCAAAACATTTTGTACAGTTACATGTTGGTATGCCATTTGTTTTATTTGTTCTCATGTGGAATATGTAGTTCTAACAGTTCTGTTGTTGTTAAATGAGTGTGATGTTATAGGCGAAGACGCCAGACCAGTGGCAGGACTCGGACAAGAAGGTGGGGAAGTCTCCCGCCTGCAGGGGCGGGGCCTTCCTCTAGTCATCTCATGTCTCACTCCACCCTGCTGGCAACACAACAGGCATCCCATGGAGACGTCTACATCACTGACATGTCTGGCTGGCTGGCCGTGCACCACCACTGCTCTGGAGATTGTCTCAAGCTGTCTGTAGGCACTTATATAAATGTTGATGCTGAAAGAGTAATTGTTATTCATCATATAGTGTATATGATCTAGTTGCAATAAATATGCTTGTGTATGCTGTAGTGCTGTCTGAAGAAGATTCTTTGTTTTTGTCTTTGCTGTTCTTGTAGCCCACACATAGCAGAGACACATATCCACATGCATGCTTGTATGCATGCACACATGCAAGTACACAAACGTACACACACATACACACACACACACACAAACACACACACACACACACACACACAGATCGACATACACACAACACATGCGTGACATAAACAAACTGTCCGGTATCTCGGAGAATTCTGTTAATAACTTTTTTATCTTGATCTACATATTATTTAAACTACAGAACAGTTACTTTGTTTGGTAGAATATCCAATGTGTCATGTTGAAAAGACGATCATAAGTCTAAACTAATCAGCAAAGAAATCAAAATATAAGTGACAGATAAAATATGTTCTACAACTATAATTGTTGCGGAGCTGGCCTCCAAAGTCCAAGCACAGCAGACAATCATCATACTTTATTGTGTCCATGTGTCCAACAGTTTTCCTGTTGTGGTGTCCGAAATTAGCAGACCATTGAACAGAAAACCTTGCTGACTAGTAGTGACTACACAACATTGCTGACTAGTAGTGACTACACAACATTGCAGACTAGTAGTGACTACACAACATTGCAGACTAGTAGTGACTACACAACATTGCAGACTAGTAGTGACTACACAACATTGCAGACTAGTAGTGACTACACAACATTGCAGACTAGTAGTGACTACACAACATTGCAGATTAGTAGTGACTACACAACATTGCAGACTAGTAGTGACTAGACAACATTGCTGGCTAGTAGTGACCACACAACATTGCTGACTAGTAGTGACCACACAACATTGCTGACTAGTAGTGACTACACACCATTGCTGACTAGTAGTGACTACACAACATTGCTGGCTAGTAGTGACCACACAACATTGCTGACTAGTAGTGACTACACAACATTGCACACTGGTAGTGACTACACAACATTGCTGGCTAGTAGTGACCACACAACATTGCTGACTAGTAGTGACTACACAACATTGCAGACTGGTAGTGACTACACAACATTGCTGGCTAGTAGTGAACACACAACATTGCTGACTAGTAGTGACTACACAACATTGCACACTGGTAGTGACTACACAACATTGCTGGCTAGTAGTGACCACACAACATTGCTGACTAGTAGTGACTACACAACATTGCAGACTGGTAGTGACTACACAACATTGCTGGCTAGTAGTGACCACACAACATTGCTGACTAGTAGTGACCACACAACATTGCTGACTAGTAGTGACTACACAACATTGCAGACTGGTAGTGACTACACAACATTGTTGGCTAGTAGTGACCACACAACATTGCTGACTAGTAGTGACTACACAACATTGCAGACTGGTAGTGACTACACAACATTGCTGGCTAGTAGTGACCACACAACATTGCTGACTAGTAGTGACTACACAACATTGCTGACTAGTAGTGACTACACAACATTGTAGACTGGTAGTGACTACACAACATTGTAGACTAGTAGTGACTACACAACAATGTAGACTGATAGTGACTACACAGCATTGTAGACTAGTAGTGACTACACAACAATGTAGACTGATAGTGACTACACAACAATGTAGACTAGTAGTGACTACACAACAATGTAGACTAGTAGTGACTACACAACATTGTAGACTGGTAGTGACTACACAACATTGTAGACTGGTAGTGACTACACAACATTGTAGACTAGTAATGACTACGCAACAATGTAGACTGGTGTGATGTCTGTTGAGACTGTTCAGACAAAACTAAGTGTACTAGTGGGTCGCTTGGTGGCGACACCGATGTGCCCTCAGCCTTGACATGCTGCTAGTTTGGCACAGCGTGAATGCATAGTTCCATGTTATCTTCGGTTTGCACTTTATATTATTATTATGAGTATTTCTTAGCGACCCAGGGAGCTGTCTCCAACACCATCTCACAGCAGCGTTCCTGACAATACAATGTCATGTCTCTAACACCATGCATCTCACAGCAGCGTTCCTGACAATACAAAGTCCTGTCTCTAACACCATCTCACAGCAGCGTTCCTGACAATACAAAGTCCTGTCTCTAACACCATCTCACAGCAGCGTTCCTGACAATACAAATTCCTGTCTCCAACACTATCTCACATCAGCATTACCGGCAATACTAAGTCATGTCCAACACGATATTATCATCTCATTATAGCGATCCTAATAATAATACGTCCTCTTTCGAAAACATCTCACAGCAACACTAGTGACATCACAGACGTAATAATTCCGGTTGTGCCGGAAGCGTCACAGGTATGTTAGATTTGGTGGCGCCTGATGTTGGCGTTGGCAGTTATGTTGATTGTAGTGTTTGTGATGATTGTACCGTTGCTGATGGTGGTGATGCCAATAGTGTTTCCGATGGCGACGGCAGCGGCGGCGGTCATCCTCCTCCTCCTCGTCGTCGTCGTCGTCGAGTGGTGGTGTTGATGGAATAGTATTGTTAGTAGAGTTGTATTTTTGCTGGAGTTGCGGTGGTGGTGTTGTTGTTGCAGTGGTTTTATTGCTGAAGTGGTGTTGTTGCTAGAGTAGTAATGTTGCTAGAGTGGTGGTGTTGCTAGAGTGGTAATGTTGCTAGAGTAGTGGTGTTGCTAGAGTGTTGGTATTGCTAGAGTGTTGGTATTGCTAGAGTAGTGGTGTTGCTAGAGTGTTGGTGTTGCTAGAGTGGTACTGTTGCTAGAGTGGTGGTGTTGCTAGAGTGGTTTTATTGCTAGAGTGGTAGTATTGCTACTGGTGGCGTTGCATGAGGGGTGATGTTGCTATAGGGTGGTGGTGTTGCTAGAGTGTTGGTGTCGCTAGAGTGGTGACGTTGCTGGAGTGGTGGTTTTTCTAGAGTGGTAATGTTGCTAGAGTAGTGGTGTTGCTAGAGTGGTGGTGTTGCTAGATTGGTGGTGTTGCTAGAGTGGTGGTGTTGATAGAGTGGTGGTGTTGTTAGAGTGGTGGTGTTGATAGAGTGGTGGTGTTGTTAGAGTGGTAATGTTGCTAGAGAGGTGGTGTTGTTATAGTGGTTTTATTGGGGTGTAAGGGATGTCAGGGAGGGATATAGTACCTTTGATGGGGGAGCATGTCGTGCTCGTCGGAGTAGCTCGTCCTCTTTGATTCTCACCTGGCACCCAACTCTCACTTGTGGCTCCAAGTAGCTGTAGCAGGCAGACAAAACCAGGTGAGGGTAATCGACAGGTCTCAAACCCTCGTTGGGTTTAGGGACCTGCTCACCCAGCATGCGAAGACTGTTGCGAAGGAAATCAAGTTAAGATTCAACGGCCGAGAATGCGGAACAGCAGTGCACTGTGGAGTGTGTAGGTCATGGCAGAGCATCGAAGATGTCATGGCCATCCACTGCAGTCAAGGAAGTCTTCAGTTGTACCAACCTTCTGGGCAACGGCTTTCCCACTTTAAAAGCATTCATACAGTGATTTGTGCTACTCATCATTCGACACCATCTCATCTATCATCATTTCTTTATCAAGCCCTGCGGCGATAGGGGAGGGGCAAAGCGACAGGTGGAGGTAATCACTGGGAGTCGTAGTCCCGAACCTGCACGTAGGCGGCCTGTGGGCAAGGGGTCGTTTGACTCTGCAACCAGGGCAGCGGAGGAGTCCGGCAGCACCCCAAGCGACTGAACAGCCCTTTTCAGGACAGCACTGCTCACCCTTTGTAGGGGAGGGGGCCTAGAAAGGGTGGCCTAAAGAATGCCTGCCCTGCTACAACTGGCCAGCATACCGCGGCTGGCAGTTCAACCCATTCTAGCGGTCGAAAACACAAGAAAACTCCTTCTCCTAGCATGGAATGCTCGCACACTTATGGATAAAGTTGACATTGCAAGACCGGAAAGAAGGATTGCCCTTATTGCAAGAGAGCTGCGGCGTTATAATATTGATATAGCGGTTCTGAGTGAGGTGGACAGAGGAGGGCTGCCCGAGTGAACCAGGCGGCGGCTACACCTTCTTTTGGAAAGGCAAGGCGGAGAATGAGGCCAGAATCCACGGAATTGGCATAGCAGTGAAACATTCTCTCTTCTGCGGCAGCTTCTGGCCCTTCACAAAGGGATCAACTAAAGGCTTCCGAAGCTGCGTTTCCCCTTGAACGCCACTATCACAAGTGCCTACGTACCCACCCTTACAAGCTCCAACGAGACGAAAGAAAGATTCTATGAAGATCTCGACAGCTTGGTCTGGTCCACACCTGCTAGTGACAAGCTCATCATCTTGGGGGATTTCAATGCAAGAGTCGGAACTGATAGCAGGAACTGGAAGGGAATCATCGGACAGAATGGCATAGGAAGACTAAACACCAATGGCCTCCTCCTCTTGAGCATGTGTGAAGAGAACGACCTAACTATCACAAACACTCTGTTCAGGCAGGCCGATAAGTACAAAACAACCTGGATGCACCCCAGGTCCAAGCAATGGCACATGATAGACTATGTCATCGTAAGAAGGCGCGACATCCAGGATATGAAGATCACAAGGGCCATGCGGGGAGCAGAGTGCTGCACGGATCACCGATTGGTCAGGACAGTCTTCCAGCTGCACATTGCCCCATTTCAGCGCAAGCGTCCAAAGTCGATCAGAAATGCCTTCAACATAGCCAGGCTGAAACACCAGTTTTACCGCGAGCAATTCCAGGTTGACCTTGAAAACAGGATGATGTCCCACGGACAACCTACTGGCAACAACACAGAGAAGTGGGCCCAGTTCAAGCAGATGGTGACGGCACACCAGGACTGGTTCGATGAAAACAACGAAGACATCTGCAAGGCGCTGGATGAAAAGAACAAAGCGTATTTAAAATGGCAGAATGACCCTCCCTCAGTTTCCAAGAAAGACCGCTACAGACACCTGCAGAGCAAAACACAGAGAGTCCTGGTGGTGTTGCTAGAGTGGCCGTGGTATTGTTAGAGTGGTGGTGCTGCTAGAGTGGTAATGTTATTAGAGTGGTGGTGTTGCTAGGGTGGTAATGTTGCTAGAGTGGTGTTGTTGCTAGACTGGTGGTGTTGCTAGAGTGGAGGTGTTGCTAGACTGGTGGTGTTGCTAGAGTGGAGGTGTTGCTGGAGGAGTAGTGGTGTTGTTAGAGTGGTGGTGTTGCTACAGTGGTGGTGTTGCTAGAGTGATGGTGTTGCTGGAATAGTGATGTTGCTGGAGTGGTGATGTTGCTGGAGTGGTGGTGTTGTTAGAGTGATGGTGTTGTTAGAGTAGTGGTGTTGCTAGAGTGATGGTGTTGCAGGAGTGGTGGTGTTGCTGGAGTGGTGGTGTTGCTGGAGTGGTGATTTTGCTGGAGTGGTGATGTTGCTGGAGTGGTGGTGTTGTTAGAGTGGTGGTGTTGCTACAGTGGTGGTGTTGCTAGTGTGGTGGTGTTGCTAACGTGATGGTGTTGCTGGAATAGTGATGTTGCTGGAGTGGTGATGTTGCTGGAGTGGTGGTGTTGCTACAGTGGTGGTGTTGCTAGAGTGGTGGTGTTGCTGGAGTGGTGGTGTTGCTAGATTGATGGTGTTGCTGGACTGGTGGTGTTGCTGGAGTAGTGGTGTTGCTGGAGTGGTGGTGTTGCTGGACTGGTGGTGTTGCTAGAGTGATGGTGTTGCTGGAGTGGTGGTGTTGCTGGAGTGGTGATTTTGCTGGACTGGTGGTGTTGCTGGACTGGTGGTGTTGCTAGAGTGATGGTGTTGCTGGAGTGGTGGTGTTGCTGGAGTGGTGGTGTTGCTGGAGTGGTGATGTTGCTGGAGTGGTGGTGTTGCTAGAGTGGTGGTGTTGCTAGACTGGTGGTGTTGCTGGACTGGTGGTGTTGCTAGAGTGATAGTGTTGCTGGAGTGGTGGTGTTGCTGGAGTGGTGGTGTTGCTGGAGTGGTGATGTTGCTGGAGTGGTGGTGTTGCTAGAGTGGTGATGTTGCTGGAGTGGTGGTGTTGCTAGAGTGGTGGTGTTGCTGGACTGGTGATGTTGCAATAACGGTTGTGGTGTTGCCCCTTTGTAATGCATACAAATTCAGCTTTGTTTTATTATTTATTTAAAATACCATTCATCTTTAGAACACATAATGTACGTATCTGTTGATGTCTCCTAATAGAAATGCTGATCCAATACACCGAGATGTGACGCTATCAACATCACGTTCGTTAAATATACCAAATATGTACCATGTCCTTGTGTTTCTGTGATAGTCCCAACTGTGCCTGCATAGCTCTCTATATGGGAACCATCGTAAAGAGGAAGGCCGACGTGGGATACGACATGTGCACCCTACTGGTTGCACCGACATTACTACAGTCCGAAGCATCTGATGAACGAGCAGCAAACTTGCTGTCAAATCCACTTATTGTAGGTTATTGTTTTAATCATGTTCTTCATAAGTCTGTAGCGTTGAAAGGCCATGAATCGCTTTGAACTCTGGTAGTTGACGTCCATTTGTTCGATGAGGTCTCGGATCATGGAGATCTTACGCCGGAACTGTTTGATCTGTTCCTGTATGTCATTGCTCTCCAGGCTGATCTCCTGGGTAGATAGACCTGCAACACCAACGGCAACACGACGTACGGATTAGTTGGCACAGGTGCATGGTCATGTGAAATCTCGTTGTAGCCACCTGTCAAAGACGGTAAAGAAGGATTTCCGCATACAAATTGCATGGATGGAATCGTTTGGGATAGGACTTAGAAACGGCCGAATGAAACAGTGATAGGAGCTTGTGCGCTTCCAGCTTGCATGTATGGTTTGGGAACACTGCGCTGGAAGAGGAAGAGAAAGCGTAGGAAAAATTGCAGGTAGCCGAAAACAACAAAGTTTAGTTAAGATAAACTACTGTAGGTCGACACGCGTTGAGTAACGGTATGTCCTTAAAGGTAAACGTAAGTTCTTATTTAGCGTGGTATCCATTTTAGGATGCTCGGTGCGTTTTGCACTTCACTCCCTGGCAGACATGTCAACTCAACCACCACCCAGACTACTCTTGGACACATTCCATCACTTTGCAATTACTGCACGAAGACTATTTTTTTTACAGATATGCACCACTGTCTATGGCCAGGTACTCATTGATACGGTTGAGTAAACTGGAGCAAGATGGACTGAACTAACTTTTCCAATGTTAAAAACGGCGGCAAGAGGATTCGAACCGTTGCTCTAATTATTTGAAAATGGGCATCAATTGGGAGTCCGCTGCTTTAATGATTCGAACAGGACATCTCTCAATTGAGAGTCTGTTGCTCTAATGATTCAAACCGGGCATCTCTCAATTGAGAGTCCACTGCTCTAATGATTCGAACCAGGTATCTCTCAATTGGGAGTCCACTGCTCTAATGATTCAAACTGGGTATCTCTCAATTGACAGTCCGCTGCTCTAATGATTAAAACCGGGGCTCTCTCAATTGAGAGTCCACTGCTCTAATGATTCGAACCGGATATCTCTCAATTGAGAGTCCGCTGCTCTAATGATTCAAACCGTGTATCTCTCATTTGAAAGTCGGCTCCTCTAATGATTCGAACCATGTATCTCTCAATTGAGAGTTGCCTGCTCTAATGATTTGAACAGAGGATCTCTCAATTAAGAGTCCTATGTTCTAATGATTCGAACCGAGCATTTCTCAATTGAGAGTCCATTGCTCTAATTATTCGAACCAGGTTTCTCTCAATTGAGAGTCCGCTGCTGTAATGATTTGAACCGGGGATCTCTCAATTGAGAGTCTAGTGCTCTAATGATTCGAACTGGATATCTCTCAATTGAGAGTCCGCTGCTCTAATGATTCAAACCGGGTATCTCTCAGTCCACTGCTTTAATGATTCGAACCGGGTATCTCTCAATTGAGAGTCCGCTGCTCTAATGATTCGAACCGGGTATCTCTCAATTGACAGTCCACTGCTCTAATGATTCGAACTGGGTATCTCTCAATTGAGAGTCTGCTGCTCTAATGATTCGAACCATATATTTCTCAATTGAAAGTTGTCTGCTCTAATGATTTGAATAGGGGATCTCTCAATTAAGAGTCCTCTGTTCTAATGATTCGAACCGAGCATTTCTCAATTGAGAGTCCATTGCTCTAATGATTTGAACCGGGGATCTCACAATTGAGAATTTGTTGCTCTAATGATTCGAACCAGGCATCTCTCAATTGAGAGTTAGCTGTTCTAATGATTCAAACCGGGCATCGCTGCTCTAATGATTCGAACCTGGTATCTCTGAACTGAGAGTCCGCTGCTCTAATGATTCAAACCGGGTATCTCTCAACTGAGAGTCCGCTGCTCTAATGATTCGAATGGGGTATCTCTCAATTGAGAGTCCGCTGCTCTAATCTCTAAATTATACATTCTACCGCGCTATTAGAAGGATGAATGAATTGCGGGAAGAGATTAATAGGCGGGCAGGGAAACCCTACTTAAAACGGGGGACTGCGTGGAGTAAAACAAATCTGCAGGATATGGGGGAATGACAACACGTCATCACGGGTGGTAGTTCTAAGCTGAACAATGTGTATAGTTCTGCCCCCGACTGGCAAAAAAGGAAAAGAAGACAATTTGTTACAGTGCTCTGCTTCCATTAAGAGGCAAATAACTTCATCCCGAGCAGCCTCTCACTCTCTGCTTAATAACTTCATCCCGAGCAGCCTCTCACTCTCTGCTTAATAATTTCATCCCGAGCAGCCTCTCACTCTCTGCTTAATAACTTCATCCCGAGCAGCCTCTCACTCTCTGCTTAATAACTTCATCCCGAGCAGCCTCTCACTCTCTGCTTAATAACTTCATCCCGAACAGCCTCTCACTCTCTGCTTAATAATTTCATCCCGAGCAGCCTCTCACTCTCTGCTTAATAACTTCATCCCGAGCAGCCTCTCACTCTCTGCTTAATAACTTCATCCCGAGCAGCCTCTCACTATCTGCTTAATAACTTCATCCCGAGCAGCCTCTCACTCTCTGCTTAATAACTTCATCCCGAGCAGCCTCTCACTCTCTGCTTAATAACTTCATCCCGAGCAGCCTCTCACTATCTGCTTAATAACTTCATCCCGAGCAGCCTCTCATTCTCTGCTTACTACGAGTAATGCAAATGTAGTTGAAGCACATAACGCTATTTCTAAAGCTTGGAATCTTCGTGAGCGTCAGACTTAGTACAACATAGAGCACTGCAGTTGTTTCTTCTCCATCTTCCATTGTACGACCAGCACCATCTTGTTGATGAATCTGTCGTAGTCTACTGAGAGTTTTTTTAGGATGAGACCTCCGCTCAGTGCGTCCACTACAGTTTTTCCCTGCGTGGGATCTTTTACTTTCCCAGGCATAGATACCAGATAGAAGGGACCAACGGCTTATAGTGTCTCTTCCAAAAGACATGCAACGCAGGATGAAACAAATTGCCACGTTTCGACACGGTGGCCGAATCAATACCAAACCACCACCCGGCCGGCATCATGCAGGGTTTACAGCCGGGTTCCTCCGAACAACAGTCCAACACTATAACGGCTCGTCCACTGTGCCTCCTATTTTATATAAGGATTGACATTCATCTACTATTTCCAACTGTGGCTACGTTCGCCACAAGCAACAATTAGTAGGCCCTATATAAATACAAAACTTACATCACACATTCGCATAATTATGATTTCAAACATCACAACTGTGTGGTGACGTCCAAACATCTATCTTGTAGTCTGCTGTGTTCAATGTGATTCGTTTTATCAATGGTGATGTGATTAACTATGGTACAATTTTATATTTTAATAACATAATTTAACTCCTCCTAGAATCGCACGGACAACTTGAGGTTATTTAGAAGCGAATTAAGTAGCCATATAATGAGATTATCGTACCATTGTGGTATAGTGATAACCCATTTGATGAAGGACACATCTATCTTCCAGCAGCTAACTGCGTGAAGTTACTCGCTAGAGAAGATGCTTAACAGTACATTTGTAGCTATGATAGCTATCTGGTCCTGACCCAATGGTATTTAAATTGGTTAAAATCGTCCAAAACAATTTGCGGTTCGCTATTTACTATGGGATATCATAAAGTATCATGATAAGTCGAAATATTCCATTAAATAGCAAAACCAGAGCTGTGGTGGTAAACGGTCTTGATTGTAACATTGGCCTACATCCTTTCAACACTTACTTTAGGCCTACAGTTCATATAACGAGAGTTATAATAGTTCCTGTAACGACCGTTGTAACAGTTCCTACAAGTGTGCAACTAAAATTTCATTAGCACAATTTTGAAAGTCATTTTAAAAGCCATTAGTTGTGTGTCACTCTTGCATGTGCTCGTTCATACCATCACTATAGAGTAGTTCTGGGTCATATCGCAGACGTAGGCTGCCTACTTCGCACCTACTAGGATCATGCCGAAAGTAGGTGGTTTGGGCAAGTTGCACGTTTAATTTTGACAATGTAAATGTGCACCTGTTTGCACGTTTAATTTTGACAATGTAAATGTGCACCTGTTTGCAGGAACAAATAATAAGAATACAAACACCGAAATAAAACTTAGAACTTAGTGTTGGCACGGCAACACAACTGGTGACCAAAAAGTTCTAAGAACAGTCAACTTGTTCAGTGCACTTGCGCTACATAACAACCTACTCCTTGCACACACACACACACACACACACGCACGCACACACACACAGGCATCGTCGAGAGACGGTGACATTGAACAGGATTAACCACAGCGACATCGCAAGCTTCGCTCATTTAAAACTATCTAATAAAACGAAAACATCTTTGATTTCCAGTTTCATTTGTCAATACATGGTACATCGAGTGGTGGTAAAGGCACAATCTAGCAATCAGCCAGTCGTTTCTTTGTCGAGGTAATCAAGTTAACGAACCGCACTTTGAAATGACTGACAGTTGATGATGGCGGGTAAGTCACGGAAGGGGTCTGCAAGCCGGGAACCCAACCTCAAACCCCTAGTTAGGGGGAGGTGTGATTTACCACCCAAGTGCTATTAACACCGAACGGACTTTAGGCCTAACTCTACCACCGACCATGGCATGATTACCTAAAATAAATTACAGCGATCCAAACCTTTTAACACCTTCTTGGATAATAAATAAATTGAACGTCCGCTAATTATACATAACTAGCTAGCAACAAAGCATGGACAGCAACTGTAAAAATTACAGTATGTGGAATTTCAACACGTTCCCATGACCATTTAATTCCTGCTGCCATTGTGTAGTTTACCTCTCAAAGTCGTCGTGGCTGGTAAGAAACACAGGCATCCACTTCGGCGGCGTCCGTACAACTGGTTGCCAGGTAAAAACAAAACACGTCACGTGATGACAGTCCAGCGCTTCTTGACTGGTTATCAAGACAAACATGTATATCATAACAATTAAACATTGAAAATAAACATTTTTACATATGCTTCTTTAACTACGGTGATGAATGAGGCCTATGAAAGTGTAATTGTAAAGTAATAAAAGTCATAATTTATTGCAGAACAGTCACAATGACGTCACTATCCCATGATCATCACGTTAGTATTCCTACTCAGATTCTTCTGCGTCATCGTGCCAGTTACGCATTGCTATTGTAGTTATATATCTGCCTACCTTTTTTTTATTCCGAAAGATTTATCAGCGGTTCAGCACGCTCCCAGTGCCGCACTATCTCGTCGCGCTGACTAGGATCGCGATATCGGAGGACGGGGCGAGGGGTGCATGTTGGAGATATCTCGCCGGAACTTCACCAGTTCAGTATGTCTCACGGAAATTCCGGGAGAGTTCGCAGGTATATAGTTAAATCAAAACACGTTGATAGTATACGTGCTTTGTTTAGATATAATTTAACTCAGAGTTCCATAGGCGTATAGTGGGGATTAACTGGTCCAAAACAATACTTAATAAGTGTTTACCGTGAATGAAACGTGGCGGTGGCGGTGGGGCAGCAAACTTAGCAACCTTCGGTTTTCTCAGGTGACCAAGATAACGTTTTCAATTTTACTCATACACCAATTAGCCGTTAACATGCGTTAAGAAGTAATAACTTCAGACCCGCTTCATCTGAAAGGCCTTACATTAATTTGTAAAAACATACTTGGTGATTAGACTCTACATGCACTATGTGCGATTTGAAAAATGGTCACTGTAAATGTAAGCCGAAAATCAGTACTGAAATACTTCCAAAATTATTACTGAAAGAAGGCATGTATATTGCATATGACGTCTAACTCTCATGGGCAGTCTTTTGTCGAACGTTCATTAAAAACGATTGATACAACAATTTTTCTATGTTGAGTTCCTGGATTACTCTTGCAACTCACCACTGAAATTTGAACGACTAACACTAATCGTTTGCTCCTGGTCTACCCAGGTAATTGTTGCAGAACGATTAAAAATGATATCTAATACACATAATATATAATATACAAATAATAGTATGCGGATATTGATTAAAGTAATTTTTCCGAATTGTTTGTTCATTGAATATCAAATGACGGATATTTTTTTATCTTCGGAACTAAGATTTATCGGCTGATAATGACAATGGTTTTTATTTCCCTACGGCCCTTTGCGGAGTATGAGATAAGTTTCTTTCTACAGTAAATGTTAACAAAACATCTACAATAAATAAAACATCTAGTCATATATTGTATAAAACATATTTTCAATAAATAAAATCAACAGTACACAATGCATAAAACATCTAGTGACATTACTAGAAAAATATGTTCTATATATAAATTAGATCAAGTCAAATTAAACAAAATTGGGTATGCATTGCACAATTTCAACTAATATCTGTAATAATATGAAAAGTTAATTAATTCTACTTTTACTTCTACGCAATTCATTGTTTTAATAAGGCAGTTTGTTGGTTAGACAAATTTTGTTTTTGTCTAGACCTCTATGTCAAAATGACGCGGACTCCGTATGAATGACTGAGAGACGGGAAATTACCAGGTACGTACAAGTTATTTTGACGTGTAATCACTTTTTGCAGTGACAGTCATCCTCCTCCGTTATAACAGTCAATGTAAGTTGCATCCCGTTATATTGTTATCTCCGGCGGAATATCGTTAATGTTCTGGTCCTTGCACAATATCTTGAGTAATATCCGTGGCCTCTGAATGACCTTCAAGCCTCCTTGGCGCGAGTCACAGTTTAACATCTCGTGCAAGTCTCGGCGAAACTCGCGGCCGACGAGACAATACAGGAAGAAGTTGCCGGCGTGGAAGACGTGATATAAGAATATGGATATGTTAATAAAGGCAAACGATTGATGATTATGATACTCTGCCAACACAATCATAGTCAAAGTGGGCGAAATGCAGTGGAGAAACGCAAACAATACACGAAAACACGAAACAAATGCCCAGACGACGTTTTGGCGGACGATGGAACGGCCCGTGGAACCGAAGGTCTTTAACCTCAATGTCCTGAGGATGAGCGCATTGCAGACGAGAATCACGAGGAGAGGTAGAGCGGCCACGAGCGTTGTGTCAATCCACGGACGCACGTGGAAGATATATCGGGCGTACCGGCGCGGTACGGCGCAGTTGGACAAGAGGCGACCATCATATCCCACTGTAGACATCGTCCAGAAGAAGTCGGCTTCTTTGATGACGGCAGCTGCCAGCACGACGCCGCAGCACGAGTACGCGTGTCTGGCCGGACGGGGCGCAATGCATGGCGTGCACACTACCCGCACTCGCTCAAGCGTGAAGGCGACAAGGATCCAGACAGACATGTCGAAGGCGATATAGTGGAGGAACAATACAATCCTGCAAGTCCATGTGTTTATTTCTACTACATCTATATTCCATACTATGCCTAGGTACTTCCCTAGCCCGACCACCAGCGCACAGGTGTCAGCGACCGCCAGTAGACTGAGGTAAGTATTGGTGCAGGAGGCACGACAACGCCGACGTCTCATGACGAGTAGAGTCAGAGTGTTCCCCGACACTCCGACGGCGAAGACGACCGGCCACAGATAGCACCATAGTGACTGCCATAGATGCATAAGCTGCCAGACCCAGTAAGCACTGGCAGAGACGTTGCGCACCTCCAACACAGGCTCAATGCTTAGCGACGGTGTTAGGTTGCTGTTCATGTCCGACGCGGCAAGTCACACTTTCCTGACTGACTTTGTGCTCGTCACGCAGGCACTGTTATTCATAATACCAAATAAATTATGTGATAATTTAATGCGCATATGTTGTCGTTTTAGCTGTGATCGCGATTACATGGCATGTTTGGACTTTGCCTGAGTTTGCTAATACACCAGTCAGTCAACAATACTAAAACACATAGCTCAACGCGTGGACCGCAACCAACTTGAACAGCACCCGAGACTGTGCACTTTTAGGGTTCATTTCTTTTCAAATAAATTTTGCGAAAACTCAAACCTAGTACCCCCTTGCTCGATTGTATAAATATATCTATGTAGGCCTAATTTTGGTGAACACATCAGCTATACTATCAGCATGTAAGTAAGTTATTACATTTCCAAATCAGCTAAACTAGTAACTTATTTCATGTCGGACCCAACATAAATTGATGGGGGTCATGACAAAGTAGCAACCACAGAGGCTGTGACTTCAAGAGAACAACTGGGTCCGAAGGTGACATGTAGAAACAAGAGGAATGACACACTAGATGATATTGTGACATGACGTGGACGGATTTAAATCACTGTCCTACCAAAAAGTTATGTTGAACAAGAATCAAATGCTGAATGGATCCCCGATGAGTAATCATCTCCCATCGTAATTCCAGTTGACCGCGATTCGCGAGTTGAGGAGTGGGCGGCTTGGCTTTATTGCCAGATCAATGCAATGCTAAGCTCAGACACAAAGTAAACACATGCCAAATAATTGCAAGCTGCGATAAGTCAACAAATTATGCACATTTAATCAACATGTAATTTAATCTGTATTTGGAATTATATACCCTCTATAACTTACGAAGACGGGATAGTGCTCCTAGCGCAGTCTGTCGGACCTGACACGGACCATAAAAAGACGTTGTCGTCGAGCAACAACGCGGGGTTAGAGACCTTGAACAGCACCGGTAGCGCTGAACATAGCAAACATATCTAATTCCGCAGTGTTCGCAAACGACTAATTCGCATTATTGAGGTCTAAATTGGCTATAGTTTGCTTGTTATTGCTTGCGTGCATTTTTTAACGTTCACATTTTGAGGTTTTCCTCTGCCTTGCCAGAATTAGAGGCAAAATTAAATGCGTGTTTCGCTCATTTCTCATCTATCCGTATTTTCCTTTTTAGTCTGCGACCTATTTTTATTTTCTGTCCATATTCTTTCTTCGTCATTTAATAATCAATAATGTGCCTTGTGGTAAATCACCTGTTATCGCACTGTCACCAACAAATAATACTTTTTCAAACATATGCTTTTTATGTCTGAAAGTGATTTAATATGGTTCATGAAACAGCTTTCTAGGCCAATGTCGCTGATGATGACTCGTTATGCGATCAAAATCCTGTACTTATCGACATATTTTTTAACAGTCACCAGAAATTGGCAGTCGTCTATTGCGGATGTATTGCATCAGTGCCGGAACATAACGCCTACACTGTTTGACATGTCGTGTCGGCCCAATTTCCTCATAACATTATTATGAATAGTTTCATTAAATGTGCAATGATATAACTATATTCACGTGACGAATTTTTTCCAAACCATTGTGTGCTGATGTTATTAGATATTTGACACGTTTATTACAAAGGTAACGTATGCTGATAATGTAACTATTTCAATATCCAGAATAATTGAGGACGTTGCGAGTTACGATGATTAGCCTAGTAAACCGTAGATCCATCATGTATTGAACTCCTCCCTTATTTTGTCATAAATACGCTTTGGTAATTCTTCACTGCATAAAGAAGAAACAACGTGTCGCCATTTGACAAACAATTATAAATGTGAAACACAAATACGCCTTAAACTATGTGGACCAAAGCAGTTTGGCACCACTTAATTATTAAGCTGGACAAAAAGTCTTTGTGTTTTTTTGTGGGAGAATGTCCAAGCTTTGGTGTGATCAGTTAATATTAAGCCGTTAAGCATTACATAGTGGAAATTTACTGATAAAGATATTTGCAAAAAAGTTCTATATACGAATAGCATACATCTTGTCAGCGGTATACATGAGCAGGTATCTGAGGCAACAACGAGACATGGAACCTGGCGTACACTTAAATCTCGATCCAAATCTCCAATGCATTAGAATCCAAAACGATGAGAAGATTTACAATCTTGTGTTGACCTAATGCGCATAGGAGGATCAATCGAGTTAGGATTGGGGCAGCCTGTCCACAAGCAGCCTGTCTCCGTTTGATGTGCCGAGTGTATTCTCATGAGCCATGAGAATACACTCGGCAGTCAAGTACTCAAAGACAACCCGACAAAAACGCTCAATCAACTGAACAAGGGAATAATCAACAAAGCGCAAGCTATGGAAATCGTCATCAAGGCTGACAGAACATATGTGGACATGTCATTATTGTTGTCAACAACACTCACTAGATGTGAGTGATGTTCTAGTTGAACAGAAGAAAAGTAGATAAATTTGATTCGAACTGTACATGCATTCAGTAATACTATGTCAGTATATAGTTGTACATTATAACACATTACATAATACATAAACGATCTTGGAGACTTCCACTAAGACTGATTAAACGTCGATACCACAGGTGCCACCTATCGTGTTCTTTTAGTTTTGTTTCTGAGGAAAGAAAATAACCAAATTGTGTGTGTGTGTGTGTGTGTGTGCGTGTGCGTGTGCGTGTGCGTGTGCGTGTGCGTGTGCGTGTGCGTGTGCGTGTGCGTGTGCGTGTGCGTGTGTGTGTGTGTCCTGTTGTGTTTTATTATACAGCTGTGATGTATGTACATAGTGTATAGTGAATTCAGAAGGAGTCGTATTTGAGTGTAGGTAACATCATTGTAGTACATTGTGCATATAAGTAAAGGTATAGCAGCTGATGGTTGTCTACATCCGCTGGAATTTCTGCCAAAGCCCTCATCGACTGGTGATGGGTCCCTGCGTAGGGCAAGCAGCGCTTGGCAGAGAGCTGGGGAAGAAGTCTCAAACAGACACCATCACTGGGCCACCAACATCTATTAGAGACAGAAAGAAAACTAACGACAGCAACATGGCGATTGCTCATCCACTGTGAACTATTCTGTCTCTCGTAGTGCACGAAGTTTAAAAGAGTGGGTGGAGCTTATAACATGAAATGAAGAATTTATGAAATGCGCACGGCATTATCCAAATAAGAAGGCAGCGTCGCAATCGGAAGTTTGGTGCACTGAGTACCCGAAGACAATATCGTTCGGAACTGTACAAAGCACCGAAAACGACACGACTGTACGTCCTTTTATACGTGTTCTATGAATGGGTATCGGGAAATATAGATGGATGCAAGAAACAGACAATGTATGCTTTCAAACGATACCAAAATCATCGTGATCGGACAAGTCGTGAGGATGCTAGCGACCGTTGAATTGAATGCTTTTGGACGTGTATTGAGTTGTATATTTTTCGCTCGCTGACCTACTTTTATGTGATCTATTTCAATATTTATATTTTTTTTAAATGTTTACCCCTGAAACTATTAGTAATAGATAGAAATAAATATATAATTGTGTCTTTTCAATATTTACTACAAAATGTCTTTCACAATTACCTTCTATATCCATCAAAATGAATACCGTTTTATATGGAAAAATAGTATCTTCAATATAGCTGATAGATGCATTAATTTTAACGTGATCGTCCGTCAGGATAAAATGACGGGAATGCATGGCGTCATCATGGGTTTCTACCACAGTTGCAACTAACTCTGCAATCAATTTACCATAACAAATAAACATCCCGAGACATGGGTCTTCTCCAAAACACAGCTAGTCTTGCCAACGCGTGTAGCACCGATAAATGACACTGCTGGGTCTGGACCCAAGGACTAAGTTACTGATTGTGGCTTTGAGAAAGTGAGCGTCGGCAAAACATCCGCTCTGTGACATACACGTATTTGTACATAATTGGATCCTTCGGTTCCACTCCGGTCTCCATTGTACGTGAGCAGACTCGGCATGCAACGACCAACTCAGCGCGGGCCGCTGTCTGATGCATCTATGACGGCACGAGTTCATATTATGTAAATGCATAATAAATGCATAAATACGTGTCATATAAATGCAAATTAGGCCTTCACACCCGCTTGCATTTCTCAGAATCCAAGATGGCCGGCATGATGGCCGCCGAAATGCTAGAAATTACATAACTTCTGAACGAATTGTCTTAGGAAGGTGATCGTAGGGTCTAGACATACGTTTTTTGGGGGCAAGGAATCTATTTCTGAGGGTTTAATCAAGATTGGTTAAGTCCTTGTTGCAGAACAATCCAATATGACTGCCAGAATGACTGCCGAAATGCTAAAATGCTTTAAAATGCCATAATTTAGGAGCTAGTTGACATAGAACGACGATATTGGTGTCTGGATATAGGTTTTTGGGGTCACGGATTCCGATTCTGGTGTTTTCATGACGATTTGAGGATTACTTATTATTACTTAATAGTACTTTGACTTCATGATAGGGCACATCAGAGAACAACATTATCAGTACAGTACAGTACAGTACAACTATTGGATGATCAACTGGACACAATTATACCAAAAATATACCAAAAAGCCCTCATTATGTGCCTCATTAACATTATGGCGCAGTTACTCCTGATCCTCGCTAGACTCATCAACAGCATACTGATTCTCATATGACACATCCTCATCATCTTCATCGTTAGTAGACGCCTTTCTATTGAATGAGTTGTTGCATTCAAGTCCTCCCCCACAAGCATAAAAGATTGGCGTCCAGTACATCTGCTGTTGTTGCCTTTACATGGTCGCTCTGACTCACAACCGCATCGTATGAGCTTGAGTATAGATTCGGGAGGTAGCGGTTGTCTCCCCCAACAACAGTGCGAGGAGATAGGGCTTTGTTGGCATGGTCTGTCTGCTATTCCAACTCTACTGGGTTGAAGGAACGGGGTCCGATTCTCGCAAACCACATACCATTGTGCAAGCTGGTAATGACATCTGAGCACATTCTGGACAAATGGCTGAATTGGTGGGAGAGAGAGCATAGTTAGAGAGCAGAGGCAGTACTCGTTCCAGTTTTCAGCGCCCACATGCGTTGACGACACTCTGTCATGGAGTCACACATCAGCTTGCTACCACAACATGCAACCATAAATGCAGTTGCCTCCCTCTCGATAAGCTCCATATTACAATCAACGTTACCGATAGTGTCGAGTTTCAATCCCTTCTTTGCTACTGATATGGCAGTTATCTTTCCAACTCTATAAATGGCCGCCGCAATATCACATCCACTTATGGCATGCAGTGCAAGAACCTGTGAAATGCTATCGGAGTGTTTCTTCACAGTTGCTGGGATGTCAACACATGTTCGTCCATAGGAGGGAGACTGCATGATCATGAGACACTGCAGGTTTTGGGCTGCATAATGGTGGAGAAGTAGCGCAAAAAACATCCGTGTCGTCAGCAACGTTTGGTATACGTCGTTTTCAACGTTTGGCCTCCAAAAGGCCAAACGTACTTTGAAGCCTTGAACATACGTCAGGACTGAGCCCTTTGCAGGCCAATCAATTGTCCAGAAAGCAGCGGAGACACCAATGACCACAGCAGTCGGAGAGCCCCAAGCCCTCAATGTGACTGCCACATCAAAGTTGAGCGTTGATTTTCCGGTCGCCACTCTCATGCTCTCATCTGGATGAAACATGGAGGGGTGGGTAGGCTGCCAGCTCGGTTGAGAGTACTTGCAGTACGTCGAGATCTCTGATTCTGACTAGAAGACCTATGACTCTGGCGTAGATGGCCTCCTGGTCCAACACTTTGTGCTCTCCAATCGAATGAAAAAGCGTTATTGTGTGAGCTGTGTGTCAATGCAAACTTGTGGCTAACGGTATTAACAATAGTCACGGACAAATCTAATTCATATCATATCATTTTTTAAATAAAAAAAATTGGAAATCTAGCAACAGTCAACTATTAGCTCATACATTAAACGAACGGACACGTATTATTTTAATATGGATGTCGCGTAAATTATGCGCTTACAGATGCGTTTCAAAGAAGACTGTCAACTCAGACAGCTTGTTTTGACCTACTAGGCATACAAGATTACTCCTTATCAAAAATATATATATTTGAAGAAATGTCACATTTTTGCATGCGCCTACACTGTAAGATACATGTTTACACTGCGCAATAAAAATAAATTTGGTGTCTTGTGAAATACAACTTTTATGGACATTATTATACCTCGTACAGGAATTGATGGTCTAAAAGTATAACGACTCCAGTGCAGAGTGGGCTGTATTACGTACACATTATTTTGCAGGTCGTGTTTATCATAGTGACAAAGATTCATGGAATGCAACAAGCTGATGTGATTGTGACAAGTGCAGCTTACTGAAGAGTCAGAGATCACACAGTTTGACCTATTAATTCTAGGAAAAGTAAAGATTCTAGGACTCCAAATGACCTTGACCTTAGCCTTAGCATGTGACGTTTACCTTCAGGTGTACAAATGGTGTAGGTATTTGGATTTGTCTTCATCAAAACCCCCATGAAAGAGGCTTTGATTTGCTTTGCTGCATCTTTAACGCTCAAATCCTAAAACATTTTAAGGGTTTCTGGACCTCAAATGTCCTTTATTTCGATCTGTTTGACATGACCTTATCTTCTAAGCACCTTCATACATACCCCAATGAACTCAGCATCCTGACAAACATGATTTTGACACCAACATCATCACTGTGTCTCATATAATTCTAACGTTATGAGAATTTTGGCAGTAATTTTGGCAGCAATACTGGATTTTTCTGCAATAAGAACTCAACTAATCTTGACGAAACCGAAAAACGTACATTCCTTGCGTCAAAAAACCTATGTCTAGATCCCAATATCACTTTCCTCAGTCAATTCGTTCAGACGTTATGTCTTTCTAGCATTTCGGCAGCCATCTTGGATACTAAAAAAGGCAAGCGGGTTTGAAGTCCACACCCAGTGGATTTTGGTTTTGGGAAAACATGGGGTTCTGCGGTCTGCGGTCTGGATTATATTACTCGTGGTTGAATTACACTGCGGAACTTAATGTCCCTTCGAATCACGCCACCAGACGTTGATGTTATCAAAAGAGCGAGACATCAGCATTAGTGTCGTCCGAGATTGCGTGCAAGTGACGTCGTTGGTTGCGCTGTAGCGGCAGAAGGACACAGTCCTTCTGTGATGGATGCTTTACTTAGTCAGCATTAGCGTGCTCTGTAGGGCGATTGTTCCCGTGCCGCGCCTGGCGCGTGGGGTGTAACAGACGACGAAAGTGGCGCTCGGCAGTGAGTGGCCGCATGTAAATGACGAGATTATCGGCGGTGTGATGCGATCAGTAACTGATGCCTCCAGTATGTGGGCCGGAATATGATATTTTCTGAAGGATACAACCCTATATATATAGAGAGAGGTTTTCGACAGAGAATGTGTAGCCATGATGTCCCAACACAATGTTGAAACAGAGCCAAACCTCTATCGCTGGGATGGTTGTGATTAGACCCTATCACGCCGACATGTCACCGTCGGGAGAATCTCCCAGTAATGTCATATATCACTGCCATTTTTGCAACTCATTCTGATTGTTTCTCTCTGTGATTTATACGACGCTGAACGCAATATTGACTGCCACATTTTCAAAGACGCCAATGCGAGCATACATGGCACCTGGTTTTTCTGATAATGTCTCGTTATCTCTGTGGGAAAACTTTGTCCAAGTTCATTGAGATATTTCTTGTTATAAAATAAAGTACATCACTGCATACTGATTTCCCGATAAAACTAAATGAAAACGGGGAAACATGAATGGTTGTTTTTATAATATGATCCTACATACAGTGGCGGTTCCTGATATCAAGCCGCATTGCAATTCAAAGCATTTTTGACAAGCTTTGTTTCACATACCAACTATCATTGCTAAACAGTACCTTTTTGGTTGTTAATTTCGATATACTCCATAATATATGGTGTTTGGAAGCATCGGTTCGCTGCATAAAATAATCACGTAAGATTTAACTATTTATTCAGTTACGATACGAATGGAATTGTTCTTGCATATTTCTAACTAGACTTAATCTATACGGAAATAAAACGAAGGCATACGACTGAGCGGGAACGAACCGCGTCTAATCTAGACCTTGGTTCTACACCTGTTTTTGCGGGTGCCTGTAGATCGATGAGATTCGCGGAAGTAACGATATGCATCAATCGCCGACGTCAAGTGTGATCAATGGAACTGCGCTAACCTTAATTACGTCGATGTGAAAAGTGACGTATGGTGCATCGGTTAAATGTCGTGTCTCTGGCCGAGCCTGGGTCTCATATAATTTATTCATTGTCTCGCACGCAAATAGGGGAGACGGGGTCTAACTGGAACACTTTGTGTACATGCTCGCCATACGTACGACACTAATAAAGACACAACTTATAAGATACATAACATATCATACTAGTCAAATAACACGCTTCTTATCATAATGCATCCCTACATCACAGAATGCACATACGACACAGACGGCGGATGACGGTTCGATGCTAAAACTAAATGTTGAAAAAACTGAGATGATCATTTTTACATCAAAACTTCATTTAAAGTTATACCGAGTTTTCCATTGGAGATAACACAGTTTCACCAGCAGACCATACACGACATGTATGAGAGGATAACATGTAACGTGCCTGCGGTGTGTTTGTGTGGGTATGCGTGCGACCATGTGTGCGTGCGTGTGTGTGTGTGCGTGTGTGCGTGTGTGCGTGTGTGTGTGCGTGTGTGTGCGTGTGTGTGTCAGCGTGCGTGTGTGCTTGTGTGCGTGTGTGCGTTTGTGCGTGTGTGCGTGTGTGTGCGTGTGTGTGTGTGAGTATGTGTGTGTGTGCGTGCGTGTGTGTGCGTGTATGTACATGCGTGAGTGCTTGTGTTTATGTGCGTGATTGCGCGCGCGTGTGTGTGTTATTGTGCTTGTGTTTGTGCGTATGTGCGTGTGTGTGTGTGTGTGTGTGTGTGTGTGTGTGTGTGCGCGCGCGCGTACGTGTGCCTGTATGGATGTGTGCGCGTGTGGTGCATGTAATTATCAACTGTCCGAATTGTCATAAATACGACACTGTCTTACAACTGAAGCCGCGAAAAGTGCTGTCATCGCACTCGTCACCTCTCGTCTGCATTACTGCAACTCACTCTTCTCAAACTAGCGGACAGTTCGCCTACAATGCTAGTAACACGCGCAGAACAATGCTGCCAGAGTAGCGACCCGCACCAATAGATACAAGCACCTGAATTGAAAGAGTTGCTGCCGATTTCGAGTGTCCATGGTTTGGCGCCGACGTACATGGCAGATCTCCTGGTACAGGCATCCACCGGCGCGCGCTTGTACGCACGACACGTAGTCAGTACTCACTGCCACTGTGAACTACCGCACATATACCATCATCATCACCATCACCTTGTTCGGAACTTATATTAGTCTAACGCCTGATGACGTCCCGGTCTAACTGTTTAGTTTTTGTCCTAGCTGACGTAACCGAATCTTGGTTGTCAGACTTAGCTGTTGTTTTGTTGATGTATTATTTAACTCCTTCTGTAGTCGGATGTGGCAGTTGCGGCCCAGAGCTTGTCGAATCTATTTGTGAAACAGTTTAGAGACGGGCTAGAAACAACGTTTTCGGGTAGCGAGTTCCAGTCATCTACAATTGAAGCAATGTTTTCTTAGCTGTATATGTTTGCTCTTTTTTGAATAGCTTCTGACTTTGTCCTATGGTGTCCAAAGTAGGGGAAGTTACGGATATCATACGTCTCCTTTAGGAGGAAAGTTATTCAGGGTAGGGAAGACGGCCTAGGCTGTCTCCCCCGTAGGGTATCTTCCCCGAGCGTGCGTGCTTTTGCAACACTGGGCGTGTTTAATGACTCACCTTTTTATAAGTAATTTCATACTGATGTATTATCTAAATAATGCATTTTAAATGTTACCACAACGGACATATTATAAATATATTAATTTTATCTATCTTACCAGATTTTTTGTTTTTCTTCTATTTCGTTAATTTTTGCAGAAATAATCAATACATTAATTCATATGTAACGCAAATAGGTCTACTTGGTCGACAGAAGCACGACCAGTAATATATTATGCAGACAGTCGCCAGTGTATAATCAAACTTTAATGTATACTGCACTGTAACATTTCTAACATGTCCTTGTGTAGCGAGGAGTTGTCTGGAAACTAATGTCGTCAGATCAAAATACGCCAATTGTGCACCTATATGTTTGACGTTGGCGCAAGTTGTCGTCAATCAGTGTCACCAGTCTGGCTTTCATTATCACTGTCAATCTGTTGGCTCGTTAGTTCTGTCGTCGAGGTCTCGTTAACTGGGTGCAGTCACGTGATGTCTGAGGTAAACACTGAGTCATCCATAGGCACAAACTGCGACGCCATACGAGTGAAAACAATTATCTCCGGCATTGTACGTCATCTATAATCTACAAACACATGTCATCAAATCGCAAAGATGTCAGTAAATCAATCGTTTTGCTTTCATGAATTATCGCCGAGAGGAGTGGCGCCCAGTGTTAGCGAACACCCAAAGAGGAGATGGCGCCAACTGATGAATGCTGACTACGCAGATTTTATTAGTTCGTTTGATGTGTGACCCATTTAGTTTCTTTAAAAGAGCAGTTTTAAAGATTGTTTACACATGATTGACAACTAATATGTACAAAGGTCTACAAAGCCAATGTAAACCAATCTTCTTTGTATCGGACAAACAATGCTTTCAGCTACACACACCAATTTATTTTCAAGGAGACCTTTCTCAGCAATGTTCAACCATTACTGTCGACAGAACACAAACAATAATGTAGACATGGAACAATTAACCTTCACAGCAATGTATCTTAACGCGGACAACCATTTTGTTGGTATTTATTTCAGTTGCAACAAATCTGAGGACCCTAAACATGACTAATTACGGTTAATGTCAGTGGTTCCTTCTGTATAGCGTTGGTGAGAGACAAGTCTTTTAGTACCTTCTTTCATTTCTGCACGTAGGACTGACAACTAATCTTTATGGGCCATGGCAAAGAACTACACATTTTCGATGTTCGACAAGTAATCGTCGGCGAACATTGAGCAAGCAATCTTTATGACGTATCATTTCATGTCGGTATTCGACCCTATCAGCTGCAGGTTAACGAGCATCTGCTATATAAACGACGCATCAAAGGATGTCCCTTTCGGAAGCCTGTGAACGTCAATACAATATCTGCTTTTTTCCGCCAAATGTTAGTGTGTGCAATTATAACGATATATTATGAACTTTAAAAGGCAACAATACATGCAAATACCAAACTGTGTTCGATTGACGTGATCAGTTACCCTGGCGGAAGTGTGACTGTAAAGGAAGAGGCAGTGAATATGATCGTAATTTACTTTTCTACTGGTTCATTTGAATTGTGGCTATCAAAGGAATCACACAAAGGTGCCTAATCAATTCTATTTTTCGCTCAACTCATTTCAAGTTAATTTTGCGAAAAAGCTTACCTAACTAGCTAGTAGGTACCTAGAATACAAGATTATATGGTGCAAATTTGTGACACCTTTCATTTAGTTTTTGTGAAATCGTCAGACACAGTATTAATTTTTTATGTTGGACCCAGTATTGATTAAACTGATTCTCAAATTGGAATTTTCACTTCACAGCCGTCTCGTGCTACATCTGCAGCCAAATAAGCACATGTCCTGTGTTATGTTGTCAACGTTCCCTGTTCTCTCACAAACTACATGTCCTGTGTTATGTTGTCGACGTTCCCTGCTCTCTCGCAAACCACATGTCCTGTGTTATGTTGTCGACGTTCCCTGCTCTCTCACAAACCACATGTCCTGTGTTATGTTGTCGACGTTCCCTGCTCTCTCACAAACCACATGTCCTGTGTTATGTTGTCGACGTTCCCTGCTCTCTCACAAACCACGTGCCCTGTGTTATGTTGTCGACGTTCCCTGCTCTCTCACAAACCACATATCCTGAGTTATGTTGTCGACGTCCCCTGCTCTCTCACAAACCACGTGTCCTGTGTTATGTTGTCGACGTCCCCTGCTCTCTCACAAACCACGGGTCCTGTGTTATGTTGTCGACGTTCCCTGCTCTCTCACAAACCACATGTCCTGTGTTATGTTGTCGACGTTCCCTGCTCTCTCACAAACCACGTGCCCTGTGTTATGTTGTCGACGTTCCCTGCTCTCTCACAAACCACATATCCTGTGTTATGTTGTCGACGTTCCCTGCTCTCTCACAAACCACATATCCTGTGTTATGTTGTCGACGTCCCCTGCTCTCTCACAAACCACGGGTCCTGTGTTATGTTGTCGACGTTCCCTGCTCTCTCACAAACCACATGTCCTGTGTTATGCTGTCGACGTTCCCTGCTCTCTCACAAACCACGTGTCCTGTGTTATATTGTCAACGTCCCTTGCTCTCTCACAAACCACGTGTCCTCTGTTATGTTGTCGACAATATAACACAGGACACGTGTTCTATTACGACGTTCAAGCAAAGGAGTGTTCAAAAATCACCCAGACAGAGTCCAGAGCTAGAATTTCGCAGTTGTCATGGAAGTGTTGACGTAAGCAGATTTTACAGAGCAGATATATCGTTTCTAACAATTACGTCTGCCACCACTTCAAAGAGCTTAGCAGTGACTACTGCTCAGAGAAGCAGGTAACTGTACAAATTAAACATGACAAATGAAAGCCTTACAGTAGTGCTATACGATCAGAAGGCTCACAATGTTGCAACTGTCATCTCAGTCTCTAAGGTCATCATTGGGTGGGTCCAAGCAAACCTGCCCAACATCCAGCAGACACACCTGATTCTCAGACGAGACAATATAGAAACAGCACAATCGTCAACATAGGTCATGTTCAACATAATTGTATCGGCGTCATGACATTACTGTGAATGTGGCCATGTAAACAGCCCATGCGGTGGGATATGAGTAGCTGGTAAACGCAGCTGGTCGTGCGGTGAAAAAATAGAAACTTATCACGACAGCACAGGACTTCTACTATGCATGGGGTATTTTTCAGACGGAGTCAGCAGTACCGTACGTATTGGACATGAACGATGCAGTGAATGAAAAAAAACATCTGCAAAACCTTCAAGCGGATCTGTTAGAGTCCAAGGCTCAATGTGAACTCGCGCTGTGATGCTAGTTGACTATTACATAGTACATAGTTGAGACGTCGTGATTCAATCCGTTCTGCTGTTCGTTTGGAAACTTTCATTCTAAATGTCTTCGGTATGCCATAAGGAAAACAAAAATGAAACATGTGTGACCATAGATGCAACAGCAAAAGAAGACGAAGATGACATGCTGACAACTGATGAATCAACAACTCACTAATCAAGGCAGAGGTCATACGTTAATGGAATACACACGAAGAGATTATTGTTGAGAACTTTGTTGCAGTGAAATTATATGTTAAGAAGATGCTCGTAGGAAAATCGCTGAGATCGACGATGGGAGGATATATTGGCCACATTAATCCAACGTATTCCAACTGAGATCGTCGATGGGAGATAATATTGGCCGCATTAATCCTACATACAACAGGCAGATCACTGCAAACATTTAAGACATTTAAGCACAAATAGTTTATATGTTCTATAGGTGCTAGGATCGTTGCTCAACTGTACTAATCGTTCACAGGCCGATTTGGTGTTCTACGTTATCCGTTTTCAACGGCATCCAAAGTCATAATACTCCTTTTGAGACACAACAATTGACATGACCATTCATTACCTTTCCTTCTGTTGTATGAGTGAATTTGTAGCAACAAAATAGTTATACCAACAAATAATGCAAACATCTTGCCAGGGTTAGCAACTTGTGTGTTTTACGTTATCACATATTATGATGGTATTATCACTTCAATTCATCACGAGTGTATATTTAAGTTATGTGTATTTCAAAATGTGCTACAATAGAACGTAAAAGATCGATAATATGTTCAGGTTATGTTATATTTTGACAAATATTTTAATAAATTAATCAACGAAAAGTTCATATTTATATGTGTCCTACGTTATCCGTATACGGCAGTGTAAATCGTAATAATCCACGATAATTGTACTTCATCGCCGAAATAATATAATATTAAATAATGTAGTAAATGCAGCGAGCGATGCAGTGTTTTACTGGAAAGAATCGAAGGGACACACTATCGTCATTTATGAACGCATGTTTACTTGATTATACATGTTATTTTAACATTTGTGATATATTTCGAATCGAGGTTTCACGCAATAGTCCACTGTGCATAAACCGTATACTTATAAATCGGCAAGTGTGCGTATTCTACGTTATCCAAATACATCAGTAGTTCAAAGCCATACCATCAGTCACATGTTCACTTGAGGCGACCCCATTGTTATACAGCACGCAACAAAGGCCCAGTGAAAGATATCACAATAAAATAAATTGTATGGTTTTCCTGATTTAAGAATAGCAGCTTTTGGAAACCAACCAACTTGGACCATTTCTCATATTTCCACATCAGAAAAACAAAGTCGTATTTTGCTATGACACCTCTATGGTGGTAAATAATGCGTATATTAATTATTGTTGTGCATGCCGTGGCCAGTGTCTCACTTTGCACGAGGTATCATTTTAATTTCTTAAATGTTAATTTTAAGTGTATTAAATTACATTTAGTAAGCCAAGGTGGCAGATAACGTAGGACACATTGCAAAAATTGGCAAAAAATCATCAACGTTTGAATGGTTATTGCAGTAAACCACAGGATGAGAAGAATTGTTGATCTAAAAACCTCAACATGTCTACATTCGTATCAAATTACAATTTCGTTAGTATATTGAGTTCATATTTTTTCGATTTCTAAATTGGATTGGGGACATTTTCGGTAATTTTAACCATATACTACGATGATGACGTACCGTCAATGTGTTCACTGTGTACAACGATGATGACGTACCTTCAATGTGTTCACTGTGTACAACGATCATGACGTACCTTCAATGTGTTCACTGTGTACAACGATGATGACGTACTTCCAAGGTGTTCACTACGTAGAACGATGATGACGTACCTTCAATGTGTTCACTGTGTACAATGATGATGACGTACCTTCAATGTGTTCACTGTGTACAACGATGATGACGTACTTCCAAGGTGTTCACTACGTAGAACGATGATGACGTACCTTCAATGTGTTCACTGTGTACAATGATGATGACGTACCTTCAATGTGTTCACTACGTACAACAATGATGATGTACCTTCAGTGTGTTCACTGTGTACAACGATGATGACATACCTTCAAAGTGTTCACTACGTACAACGATGATGACGTACCTTCAATGTGTTCACTGTGTACAACGATGATGATGTACCTTCAATGTGTTCACTGTGTACAACGATGGTGACGTACCTTCAATGCGTTCACTACGTACAACGATGATGACGTACCTTCAATGTGTTCCTGCCTCTGCCGCATCTGTTCTTTGTGTTTTCCGCAGCTCACCGGCAGTTGTCCTCCCTCTTCATTGGTCAGCCGAAGGTGAAGCACTGTCCGCTTGACCATGCCCTGGGGACACAGTCGCACTTGGCTGAGGACACATTAACAGCGTCACTTGGCTATGGCAGTTGGACAGTACATTGATGTAACGTTTCTACTGCATTGCATCAGGTGTTCTTGTAGTAGCGCGACATAGCAGGCTGTAAGTTCGCGTGTTCAACTGCGTTGCCTCTAGACTTCGGAATGTACATCTTTTGATCAGGTTATCGCGATATATCCTCTTAAATATGATGGTCTTACTTTACCAGACTTCTCAATGGGTACCCTCGTTCGTCTCTATTTCTCTTACGTACGTCACCAGTCTCATTATCTCGCGTCATCTTACATTCTTACTTCCTCAAGTTACCTTGTTCCCACCCGATTGAGTTAGTACTCGGGCCAGTGAGTGACGTACCTTGAGTGCGGTGTATCGCCGGACGAAGTCAAGGTCCTTCGACTCGTCGTACTCGCGGGCGAGCTGATCCACAACGGTCCGCAGTCGCTTGTACTCGGAGTGGGCCTGCCGACACTCGTAGCACACGATCTCATGCACTCGTCGTACGTCGTCTTTCGGCTTCTCGGAACCTGGCGACACGACCCACGTATTAACGGAGTATCATACAGCAACTATCTACACGGGCAACTTAAGCCGGCGTAGGACGTTCAAAACACTCATCCCGTTCAGAACACGCTAGTGTGTTTGTAACTTAAGTTGAGAACACTCTTTTGGTCTTGAAAATATGTCGATAAACTCGCATTTGAGCCTTCCTTTAGATTCCAATCCGGCTAAAACACTTTTGAACAAATAAGGATAGATATTAGTGAAACTCCATAACACATTTGTTTGATAAACAAAATTTTGCAGATGTTATGACAAAAATGATCAGTTTTTAAATGCGGCACTGAATGTTTAAACTTAAAGATCGCAGGCTCAAAACACTACCGTAGTGTTTTCGAGGGTGGATGTTTTGAATTTACTAAACCGGCTGCACACAGCCCAATTTACCAGTGTGTACGATGAGACAGTCGGGTTGTGTCGGGTCGTGCTCAGTCGTTCTTGTGTTGCGGGATTACATTTCAAAAACTCACATGTAAACGTGAGTGGTCAAATGTAGCGCAGAAACATACAACACCCTACGTTTGTGCCCCGCCACATTCACCCGTTGCATGGTATTTAATTATTATTATTTAATTGTACTTGTTATCGTATTGTTACATGTGTTATATTTATTTGAATATTTAATTGTGTGCCGTATCATTCTACTTGTTATCGTATTGATACATGTGTTACATTTATTTGAATATTTAACTGTGTGCCGTATCATTCTACTTGTTATCGTATTGTTACATGTGTTACATTTATTTAAATATTTAACTGTGTGCCGTATCATTCTACTTGTTATCGTATTGTTACATGTGTTACATTTATTTAAATATTTAATTGTGTGCCGTATCATTCTACTTGTTATCGTATTGATACATGTGTTACATTTATTTTAATATTAAAAAAATATTATCTTAATAACAATACGTGTGATTAAACACATAACTGTGCTTTTAAATATACGCCATGCCGTGTAGCAGAGTGCAGCAACTGTAGCTTCTGTTGTAGTCAATGCAGTGTGTTATTAATAGTATGTCTAGTGACAAGACCACGAAACAGATTTATCATTATGAAATGTCAAATTTTGGTTGTGAACAACGATGGAACGTACTATTGCAGAATACATAATTATGCACGTAATCTGTTCTCAGTGTGTAACTGGGCCGCCTTGGTGCCGGCCGTATACTGCTGTCCTGTGCGCCACACCTTTGTCTGTTAAAATGCCAACGTCTTATATTTCGTGAACTTCATATCGTGACCAACTTTTGTTGTACCTGCAAGTTGCCAAACGGAGTTGCAATGAGCTTGGTTTGTTTGAACAATTCTGTAAATTCGCTCAGAATGCAGCAGAGTGTTGTAGCTTCATTAGTGCCATCTACATGGTTCCGGCGTGGCGTCAACTTCTCTGCCTGCATCGGGCAGAAAAAACACGACCTCCCTGCAGGCTGCGAGACCTAAGATCAGTGAATCAATCAGCAAACTCCACTATCAGCAGCTCAATGAGGTTTGGTTCGGTTTGTTTTCCTGAAGTGTCGGGCATTGCGCGTAGAAAGACGTAATATTTATATTGTTATATCCCCACATTGGGAGGATTATATTTAATCTCACTGTCAGTTCAAAGACTAGATTAAATAGTTCTGCGGGCCTTAGGTGGCCGAACATGGTATCGTGGTATCGTGGGGGTATCGTGAAGTATCGCTGCATGGGTATCGCGATGGAAGCATCAAGTGACCCATGTTTATGTTCCTTGAAGCAATAAACAGCGTAATCAATTATGAAGCTACAACTGTCAGGTGATCTTACAGGTGCCTGTGGCTTCGAACATTGCGTTCTATGTTTAATTCCATCGATTTGTCTTCTCGATCCACTAATTTCTTCACTTTGGCTGTCAACGGGTGTCATTCCCGATCCATCTCCGCTTGTGCGTCCAGCTGCCGTGCAAACATCCATGATTTGTGTTTTCCAACGCGTGTAATCCAAGGCGATGAACCGTCAACAATTAAAACACATGCCAAGTTATCGTCGCCACGCCCAAATTCGTATATAAATTAATAACGTCATGTAAGGGGTTGGTCGCGGAAATTACCGCCGAAGAAGTGTATTATAAGTCACAAGTTTGAATCCTACGGCAGCGCTGAACTGCCACCGACGTATATTTTTTAATTCGTAAGTACGAATTACTAATTCGTAAGTACGAATTACTAATTCATAAGTACGAATTACTAATTCGTATGTACGAATTACTAATTCGTATGTACGAATTACTAATTCGTATGTACGAATTACTAATTCGTAAGTACGAATTACTATATTCGTCAGCGGATGAAGAGTGGCCATGGCAAATAAAGGCACGAAAGACTTTGTGAGGTTGTACTTCTCGTTGGCTATGAACCATAGCGAAATCCTGCAATCACTTGCCCATCTCAACGACATTGTCATAAGTATGAGAACATTACGACGAATTTTGAAGACTGCCCATCTGTATAGACGTAAAGAATATAGTGATATTCTGGATGTCAGTATGTACCTGGTGGAACTTATGCATAATAGTGACAAGTTGCATGGCTACAAATTCGTGCATTTGAAGTGCATACAAAAAGGAATTGTCGTTCGACAAGAGACTGTGCGACTATTGTTGCAAATATTAGATCCTGAGGGAGTGGAACTTAGAGGAGAAGAAAAATACAGAGACGTGTGTATTTCAACAAGGGGCCAAATTTTAGTTGGCACGTAGATTCATATGATAAACTGAAGCTCTGTGGAATTTGTCTCAATGGTGCGATCGATGGCTACTCGCGCTTTGTTATCTGGCTCAAGACATTCAGCACAAACAGTGATCCTAAAGTGATTGCCAGC
This sequence comes from Escarpia spicata, assembly GCA_963995525.1. Taxonomy (NCBI): domain Eukaryota; kingdom Metazoa; phylum Annelida; class Polychaeta; order Sabellida; family Siboglinidae; genus Escarpia; species Escarpia spicata. The sequence continues at coordinate 34,352,110 of OZ023210.1, forward strand.
TATTACACAGACAGTGTCAGGAATAAAACGGGTTGTCCAGCGAGAATCAGAGCAGACATTGGCACAGAAAATGGGTACATGTGCGAGATGCAACATGCATTCAGATGGGACCATGCTGACCAATACGCGAAGAAAAGTTTCATTTATGGATCAAGCAACCACAACCAACGAATAGAGTGCTGGTGGTCATTTCTGAGAACACACCAATCGCAATACTGGATGGATGTTTTCCAGGAATTGAAAGACAACGACAAATTCACTGGAAATTTCTTGGACAAAAACTTGCTGCGGTTTGTCTTCATGAATCTCATCCAGGTTAATGAATCGACAGCAACTTCGTTGACATTGTGTAGTAATTGTTGGAATACGTTGTGTGCTAACAGTATGTGTGCCTACTACGGTGACTTATATTTTATTTAGTGATTTACGTAACATATTGATACATAATTAAACATCCAGAAAGCACTGTTATAAGGTAGTTCTGTTGGTAACTTAAAGTGTATGTCACATTAACAAATGTATTCATACACAAATGCAGTTTCAAAGATGATTAAAACGAATAATATATATATATATATATATTTGTGTGTGTGTGGGTGGGTCGTGTGTGTGTGGGGGGGGGGGAGGTGGGTGGGTGGTGTGTGTGTGTGTGTGTGTGTGTGTGTGTGTGTGTGTGTGTGTGTGTGTGTGTGTGTGTGTGTGTGTGTGTGTGTGTGTGTGTATGTGTGTATGTGTGTGTGTTTATGTTACTGATGCTAATTATTGAGTTTCAAATATCAACATTATGTAGATCTGTTTCTCTTTCTCTTCAGAAAGAACTAAATGGGATTGCAAAGTTATGGAATTCACACCGAATTCGACCAACTAAAAACACGACAGCTCCATACGGAATGCCTCTGACGATGTACTTCTTCCCGCATCTGTATGACATTGATGATTATAATTGTCCCGTCACAACTCGCCAGTTGCAGATCTATAAATAGTTTACATTTGTCTATGTATTTTAGGACCTTTCAGCAGCTACACGATGGAGTGCCTGTATATATTACTTTTCAACCCAATCCATTATATTAGTTATTACCCAATGTAATTTCTCTACTTTGTGAATACCCTAAACACAGACGTATTTGTTTAAGAAAAATCATATTTGCCGCATTTTTAGTTATGCGTTTATATAAATATACCGAGTATTATTGCAGGTTTGCCAGGACCACTGCCTACCACCAGGTCCCAGCCCGTGTGATCAAACAGTATTTGATCTCAGCTGTTGCATCATGGCAGAACATGGTTGGAGTCCACCTGACGGACCAGACAGTGTTGTCACACTGTATGAGAACCTTCGGAATGAGATACGCCAACACTTGTGAACTTGTTGACATGATGAAAGTACCAGAACAGCGATTAGTGCACCAATTTAGTGATTAGTGTAGCTACGTAATGATGCATGTACCTGGACAGTGATGACTGCACCGGGGTGAGTGTGAATATTGACACAATACCAGAACAATGCTGTTGGAATTGGATTTGTACCTGCATCTTCGTTTTTGTGCGTCTAGTCTCCGAAATTTCGAACATACGAAGCATAACATTACAACAATTTAGACATAATATTATTTTATGAACTGTTTATTTTCCTTCACTAATAAACTTCTATGAAAACCATAAGATATTGTGAACACTTTTCCATGAATCTCAACAATTGTAATACAAATAACAAAGTATGTCCTCTGATGCGATTACTCTCGAATGGAGTCATCGCACACGTGCATGGTTATATTGCTTACACTATTTGATATCTCAATTCCATCCATATATCCTTCAACATTCTTCCAACGTAAAACATTTTAACATAACATATTACAAATAATACAGATAATAGGCTTACATTTATGAATGTATGATAAGGTGACTAATTGTTGCTGTACAATTTCAGTAGATCGTTATATGACGTCACGTGGTCGGTAGAAGTATCACTAATTAATGTACTTCAGCAACATTTGATGCATAGTATCAGCAGGCAACACCTTATTTGCATATCTTAGAATGAATTATAATTTCAGTCGTAGTGCATTTTCAGATATTTAGATGTGGTGTACAAACGCCCGTCATGATATTCGACACACCATCGTTCAGACAATATCCAGTGTGAAACCACTGTCGCCTTCCAAGATCCCGTCAAACTAATTTCTCAGTTCTCGATACGCAGTATATGTTGCTGGCAACTGTAACAGCGGACCGCAAGTGTGGGCAACTGGCCGTCGACCCAATCCAACTGTTTGGGTAAATTCTACGTAGATTTTCTCGACACAGATTACGTCAGCCCCTGTCAAAAAATGAAGACGTTTTGAAAGCCCTTGTTGGTTTTGGGATCTAACGTATTGTAGAAGAAATCGGTATGCTTTGGTTTCACCGGCGAAGATAGGTTTGCTTTCAGCAAGTCCCCAATTTTCTTTGCTGTTGGCTTTCTTTCGTTATAAAGCAGTAAAATAGAAGCCGGATCTGGGAAATGCATGGCATGCCTCTGACATGCCTCTGACATGCAATCTAAAATGTATTTTGGCTCCTGTATGATCTTGGTGTGTGCTACTTGTAGCATGAAGGGTGTCATGTCGTCGCCGACAGGTGGCAACTGGTGGCAACCCAGCCCCTCAAATATATCTAACAGGACATCCCGCTGTTCTTCGGTAACGTTGCCTTCTAGTGCTGATTTCACAACGGCTCCATCGTCAATGCACATGTATGTCAGGAGGCCCTGGCGAAGTGCCTCGGGAAACACGGCTTCCTCACCGTGTATCAGCGCAATCAAGAAAGGTGTAGATAATTTCGGTGGAATGATCTTGTGATCCAGAAAACCTTTTGCCAGGATACGACCCACCGCCATCCACTCGTCGTGTCGCCATATCGTGTTAACTACTGGCACGCGCATATCTTCTCCGTCGGCACAGCTGATCATGAACGCCTTCCATAAGGACGTGTAGGCGTCTCTCGAAACCCCCGAAACATCTGAACCCACTCCGCCTACAAAGTGGAAGTTAATACCTCTGTTTATTATGTCAGGTGCCATGCAAGCCCTAACCATATCTTCCACAATGTTAATTCGGTGGATCAATATCAGATCATTTTCAGGCGGAACTGGTTGTGCACTGGTACTTGGCGTGACGCCATCATCAACCTCAGGAAGTGATTGGATGTTATCTGTAATGTCCAGGGTGTGGTATCAGTGAGGTCCAAGGCAGAGATCGACGGCACGCGGAAGATGATGGTCCCGCTGTCGTCAAGATCTGGAAGATCTGCTTCCTTGTCCATCTGGCTGACCTGTAAAGTAGCTGTTGCTGTTGCTGTTACTGTTGCTGTTGGTGCCATGGTAGTTATAGGGGTGGAACTCAACGGACTGGACGACATAACATTTTCTTCTGTTGTTATGACATTAGCACTTGTTGTAGACTTCTTTGTTGATATATAAAATATTAAAAAAATCTTATGTGTCCCGACAACTTCGTCTGCTCATACTCTTGCAAAACGGTTACATTGTTAGGCATTGGGCATTCGGCATAATCAAGAACGTCATAGTCAAAGCTTTCAAGATCCCCTCGTCTGGATATTCCTTCCCTGAATATAATATTTCCCTCTCTTAAGATATCAGCTTTAGTGACATCGTACATACGAATTAGTAATTCATACATACGAATTAGTACTTCGTACTTACGAATGAGTAATTCGTACATACGAATTAGTAATTCGTACTTACGAATTAGTAATTCGTACTTACGAATTAAAAAATATACGTCGGTGGCAGTTCAGCGCTGCCGTTGAATACAGTTCGTACTTGTTTAATTATTTTGTATACGAGTTGGTAATGTCTCCTTTTATGAATAATTGGTAGTTACACACACACACGCACACTCACACGCTCACACGCTCACACGCTCACACGCTCACACGCTCACACGCTCACACGCTCACACGCTCACACACACACACACACACACACACACACACACACACACACACACACACACACACACACACACACACGCACGCACGCTAACTATTTTTAATATAATGTTCTCAATGCTAGAATAATATGTTGAAGGTATACTACTATGTCTGTTAAATTGTGTTTAATAGACCTAAGGCCGAAACAGTGTTCACAACTTGAGTAATTAATAGTTAATAGACCTAAGCCCGAAACTGCTACAAATGTTTTATGCTTCAACGGTGAACAGTGCGCTTTATTTTGGTGCAGTGTGCCTGAGTGGCAATATCAGCAATCAGGACAGGAACAGGCTAGAGAAATATATCAGGAAAGCAAGTGGGATTGTAGAGACGGGACAGGTCACTTTCATATCCACACATGAAAGACGGATAATGGCCAGAGTACAGACGATTTTGGCAGACGATACCCACCCACTCAGACCTGAATTTGACAGCAGACGGATAGACAGGAGTAACAGATACAGAGCCCCACGCACTAGAACCACACGCTATAGGAATTCCTTCATACCGCCTGCAATACACATTTTCAATGCACACATAGACAGACAGATGCTGATGTTGCTGCTCCGGCTACTGTCTTCAATGCATACAGTGTGTGGGTGTGGGTGTGTAAATGTGATACTTAAACTAAGTTATAGTAATTGATTTGCATGATTACTTAGTAAATGCTTGAATTGAGCTGGTACTGCTGTAAAATATTGGTTTATATTACTATTTTTATGTATGAGTGCGTGAGGGTTTATTTTGTTTTTACGTACTAGAGTTGATGGCACACGTGCAATTTCTCAATGTTGGGATCAATAAAGTTGTATTGTATTGTATTGAAACAGTGTTCACAACTTGAGTTTTTAATAAACCTAAGCCCGAAACAGTATTCACAACGTGAGTGTTTAATAGACCTAAGGCTAAAATAATGTTCACAACTTGAGTGTTTAATAGACTTAAGGCCGAAACAGTGTTCACAACTTGAATGTTTAATAGACCTAAACCCGAAACAGTGTTCACAACTTGAGTGTTTAATAGATCTAAGCCCGAAACAGTGTTCACAACTTGAGTGTTTAATATATCTAAGCCCGAAACAGTGTTCACAACTTGAGTGTTTAATAGATCTAAGCCCGAAACAGTGTTCACAACTTGAATGTTTAATAGACCAAAGCCCGAAACAGTGTTCACAACTTGAATGTTTAATAGACCTATGGCCGAGACAGTGTTCACAACTTGAGTGTTTAATAGACCTAAGCCCGAAACAGTGTTCACAACTTGAATGTTTAATAGACCTAAGTCCGAAACAGTGTTCACAACTTGAGTGTTTAATAGATCTAAGCCCGAAACAGTGTTCATAACTTGAATGTTTAATAGACCTAAGCCTGAAACAGTGTTCACAACTTGAGTGTTTAATTGACCTAAGGCCGAGACAGTGTTCATAACTTGAGTTTTTAATAGACCTAAGACCGAAACAGTGTTCACAACTTGAGTGTTTAATAGATATAAGCCTGAAACAGCGTTCACAACTTGAGTATTTAATAGACCTAAGGCCAAAACAGTGTTCACAACTTGAGTGTTGCTCCTGCGAAATATTTAAATTGTAAACAAAACATTCACAATTGTAAACACCCTTTATTGATAGAATTGAGAAGGCAGGCAATGCTAACCGCAATTACACTTTGATGTTCGCCGCGTTCACTTGTTTCACGCACGTTTAAGACCTGATGCAGCGAACTTCCTGCTAATAATTACCATACAGGCCTTGAGCAAGGACCCAAAATTTCGGCCACCGGTACTTTTTACGGACGAATGCTCATAGTGATTTTTTGGCTGTGCCTACATCCTAGAGTATGATGGCCGAGAAGGGCCATCGCGTTTTTGTGTGGCAACCTGCAGCGCCATGGGGCGTTGACGCGATGCGCGATGCGATGAGCGATGCGCGATGCGATGCAATGCGCGATGCGATGGACGATGCGCGATGCGATGGACGATACGCGATGCGCGATGCGCGATGCGCGATGCGATGGACGATACGCGATGCGATGGACGATGCGCGATGCGATACGCGATGCGATACGCGATGCGCGATGCGATACGCGATGCGATGCGCGATGCGATACGCGGTGCGCGATGCGCGATGCGATGCGCGTTGCGATGGTATACATTATAAAGGTGCCGCAATGAGCATGCGTACGCCGAAAACGAGACTTAGGCAGCCATTTTTATTTATTTGTATTAAACACATTTGTTTTTGTGTTCAGAGCATGTGATGATGGCTGATGACGCTGACTGTTCGTATACGGTTACACATCTAGTTATTGTGCACAAACGATTATGTGATTGTACTTCTAAATATTGTCTCGGACATCTACTGAGATTGAATTTAACGAAACAAAAACGGGTGCCAGGCAGGCAGCCTCTTCGCAAAAACTAGACTAGGGACTGAAAATAGATTTTACTTTATAACATGAAATATGTACCTATTCAATATTTTATTTGTTAAATAATTATTGTTTCCATCTGGATATCCCTGATCGCAAATATAAACACTATTTTGTGTGCCTGCAGACACGATGAACCAGGGATGGTTAAGGTATTTCTCAGTTTAATATTAACCAACAGTTTTGAAGCCTATTTGTTTATATTAATTAATTAATGACATAATATCTGTTTAGAATGCAAACAAGTTATTTATGCCTTATATAAATTAAAATATTAGCTTTTCATAATTTATGCTTCTTGATTTACTCCTCGGTCCCCAATACTTCCATGTCTGGAAAAAACTGACACATATTCCGTGAGACGTTCTTCAATACAAATGCAGTGATGTTTAATGACTTAATCTGGGTTCCGTAGTAGCACATAAAAGCAGCGTTGCGCCGAAATACAAGTACGACTAACGCGGTGTCATTAAATAGCCCCGCTCAAATCAAGCTACCAGCTCTATTGGACCACGTAATAAACAGCCGAAATTGACAGGAAGTTAACTTGTAGTAGGTCTACTAGGAGGTGCACGGTGCGCGCGGTGCGTCTACAATTCGATTCACTTAGGGGTCATCTCAGAACGTCGATGTACGATATCAGACGAAATTACTTTCATCTTGCCTCAGCCCCCCCCACCCACCTCAGACGAATTTTTTAAACATTAATATGATGACACCAGTATAATTAAGAGTGTCGGTCGATGTCCGACGCCAGATGAAACTGCCTCAGACCCCCGTCCCCCAAACAAAAATAATTTCGCTTGATATCGGACATCGACGTTCCGTGATGATCCCTTAGCAAAAATGAAACTACACTCTAGGAACAACGATTCGCTACCTCGTTTGTGCATTTTATATGTAGTTTTGGTAAAATAATTAGAGACAATACTATTTTAGTTTACGATTTAGATATTTTATTATAAACTAAATACACTAAAGTTTAGTAGGGTCTAACTGATTATAGTTATTTATATATATATATATATATTGTTTTATTTATGTAAGGCATAATGAACATGATATGTACACCTATGAAAATATATCATGTCATTAATGAATAAATATTCAAGAAATGTATACTTCAAAGCCTACGGTTAATGTTCAACTGAAAAATGCCATCAACATCCCCGTTTTTTATGAGTGGAGGTACATAAATTATCGTTTATATTTTCGATCAAGGATATTCAGATGAAACCAAAAATTAAATGGGGAGTGGTAGAAGAGGTACACACCTCATGCTATGAAGTAATTCATTTTTGGTCTCCGGTTTTGGTGCGAGAACCTAGATTACATTCTATAAAGTGATTGCCCGCATGCCCCCATTTATCTTAGTCTAAACTCAATCGCATTAGGCTTCCATCATAATATTTAGAAGTACAATCACATAATCTTTTGTGCACAATAACTAGAGAAGTGTAATCGTATACGCACACTCAAGATCATCAACCATGGACACATGCGTTGAACATAAAAGGCATCCAGTGTTGCCTATGGTCACGAATTTGTTCAAGCCCAGACAACAAAGCCAAACCCAAAACACTGGCGTCGGAACATGGTGGATATTTGGTGGGTTGAGGCTCTCCAAAACCTCGATTTGCACTCCCAGGCTCTTGAGGCTCGCCAAAAACAGCCACATTAAGGCTCTCCAACATCACAATTTGCACACCCATTGAGGCTCGCCAAAATAACTCCATCTTCAGGCTCCTCAAAAACCTCGATTTGCACCCCCCAAATATCTACATTGAGGCTCTCCACAAACATGAATTTGAACTCCTCATATATCCCTGTCTGTCAGGGGTGAAACTGGCCTCGATTCCGATGCTCGCTGTCTGATTTTTTTAAATTTCTCTCGCTGGTCCTGCACAGCTCTCTCCACTAGATCGTTCGCTCTCGTTTTCCACCTTTCTCCCAATCCTTCAAAATCTCTTTTTCCATAGTCTTCCTATCGCAGTCTAGTTCTTCTTCGCCTCCTTTTCCTTCCAGTCTCTGTGCCTCTGCTCTCTTTGCAACCCCCATTTTAGTGCATCGGCACTTCCAGGTGTAAATTACAATTTTGATATACTCGTTTGTGCTGAATCATATAGAAAACGACATTGCTCTCTAATCTAAAAAAATTCAGTTGTGTTACATCCGTGTAACATAGCTGTTAAGGTGTATCAGAATGGGACGAGGAAAGGCGAATGTGTTTTTGGAGGACAATCGTTCAGATGGGACCACCTTGATGATATGTCGCAAAACATGTTGTTGTTGTCTATGGAAGTTCCCATAGAAACCAAGAGTATACATCTCAACAATAAAAATATTGAATGAACATTGGTTTACATTATTTATTCATTGTAAATACGGAGAAATTACATTATCACATAAGTAAACTGAACGATGAAATACTACGAGTCTCAAGGAATCATCGACGAAACACCGTGCTTCTTTGTGCATATTCGTTAAATTTGTTTGCACCGCACGTTTTATGAGAAATCATTAACACAGAGTATAGTTGGCACTTATCAAAAACGAACGAGCGTAAGACGCACAAGCGATACGGTCATCCGAGGAAAACCAGACCTGCTGTATTTCTTGCCAGAGATTTATGGTAACGTAGCATTTAAATTAATGTACATTAATGCTATACAATTTGCACACATACGTATAAGGCATTTTAAGTTTACCGTGCATATTTGACGTACATATTTAATAAGCGGAGTGATAGGAACCTTTTTCTGAGTCACAACAGTACCATTAAGCAAACCGATGTATGTACATCATTACAGTATGTAAAATAAAGTGAATATAGTCTATGTCATTAAAACATGCAAAATAGGAGTGAGAGTACATTATGAACAATTAGTATACGGTGAGAAAATTACATTTACAAATGAACAGTAAAGTAGAAAATTAGCTTCAACTTATTAAACATAGGATATTATAATAATTTGTTTGCAAACAACCTCTGTTTAGTTTTAGACAAGGTTGTTGTACTACAAACAGCATCGATTTAAGCAATGTTTTTAAACACAAACATTGGTATTGATAATATAGTTGTTGTCTGTATTGATAATATAATTGTTGTGTGTTTGATTGAAACATTTGTACTGTTATACAATGTATGTTATAACAATTTACTAGCTTGTGTAAAACGCTATATCTACTGTAGACTACAAAGTCGAAGTCGACAAGGAAGACATCAGACACATGAAGAGGATGTGCAGGAAACCCCGTGATTGAGGCTGTAGCGGCGTAACTACTGAGCTAGTCTTCCAGGGACTTGCACTACGCGTCACTGCTGAAACGCAATACATGTCATAAGTGGCGAACTTTAACTCGTAAACATGACACAGATAACAATACAGACATTTCCATGCGGTATTTCAAATCCGCGTTGACAATACGATTTTTAAAATATTGTTTAAATAATCATACATTTAACATGAGCTTTCTTAGCAATTGTTTGTGATCGTTTCAGTCTGTTTAATTACAAATTGGTCGTCTAAAGAAAATGTGTTGGCCGTTGCTCATGGTAGAATGAGAAACCAATTGTCGTTCCTGTATTTAACGGCAAATCATTAACCAATAATTATAGGACACGCCGTGTGGATCTACTGCTTGTACCGATTTCTAAAACCAACGTATTATATAAAACCATTAGACGTCGAGGTGTTAAGCTATGGAACTATAAACAACAACAGTGGATTGTATATATGCACTGGCAACGTCTAAGTGTCAAGAGATTTTTGTGAGTAAATAATGTTAGTGACTTATATAACTAACATTCATTGTTGCATTCAAATGCGTGTATGCATGACAATCGTACTGCTGTGATTTGTGTTGCTGATTTCTTTTCTTCAATTGCACAATCTGTTTCTTCTTCTTCTTCTTTTTATTAAATAATTTTACGTGCACCATGGAATTACATATGTATTACATGCATGGAGAGGGAACATCAGCCACTCGTGGCTTTAAACTCTCATTATAGAAACTATAACAATGTATGTATCAAATGTGCATCAAATATCGAATGTATTGTGTCATAGTTTCTGTAATAAACTATCATCATCATGTCATCATCAACCTTGACAGACACGACGACGGCAACGAAATACAAAAAACACGTGCATCACTTTTGTTTATTGCGCCGTAGACTTTAAACATTCATCCACATACATCTCCATGTTTAGCAACTGCCTCTAGCTATAGATTAGGCTTTAGCTTTCCTTTTAGTTGATTCACTGGCACAGATGTGCTTCTTGTTAAACCGACTTCGAATATTGTAGCTATTTATAATAATTGAAACATAAACTTGGACACAAACGAACGGCATTTGCAATAAGCGAAAGTTGAAAAAAGTTGTCGTCTCTTCCCATGTATACAAAATAAGTTTTATATTTTCTACCAAAGATATCCAGACGGAAACAATTTAAAAACTGCATTTGAGCGGTAGAAGAAGTACATATATGTCATGTTATGAAATATGTTTGCCCCAGACTTTCGTCACAACATTTAGAAGTACTAACACAACCAATTCTTTGCGCAAACCAAATCTATATGTAACCGTATACGTACAGTCAGCATCATCAGCCATCATCACATGCTCTGAACACAAAAAGGAGTTTAAGTTTAATAAAATACAAATGGCTGCCTAAGTCTCGTTTTCGACGTACGCATGCTCATTACGGCATCTTTATAATTTATGCCATCACATCGCGCATCGCATCGCGTATCGCATCGCATCGCGTATCGCATCGCATCGCGCATCGCATCGCGTATCGCATCGCGTATCGCATCGCATCGCGTATCGCATCGCGCACCGCATCGCGCATCGTCCATCGCATCGCGCATCGCGTATCGTCCATCGCATCGCACATCGCATCGCGCATCGTCCATCGCATCGCCCATCGCACCGCGCATCGCTCATCGCATCGTCCATCGCATCGCGCATCGTGTCATCGCCCCATGGCGCTGCAAGTTGCCACACAAAAACGCGATGGCCCTTCTCGGCCATCATACTAGAGATAGAAAATAGGTAACAGCATTGCAGGACTCCCAGGTTTCTTTGAGAAATCAGTCTTTTTCACATTATCCCCATATCAGCGACAACAAGTTTTCTACGAAATTGCTAATGGGGTCACACACAAATTGCTGAAGGGGTGGTCACACACAAATTGCTGAAGGGGTGGTCACACACAAATTGCTGAAGGGGTGGTCGCACACAAATTGCTGAAGGGGTGGTCGCACACAAATTGATTAAGAGTTGGTCATACACAAATTGCTGAAGGGGTGGTCACACACAAATTGCTGAAGAGGTGGTCACACACAAATTGCTGAAGAGGTGGTCACACACAAACGATTATAAAATAGTTATTATGTAAAGTATGGGTATGGCAATTTTACATCGTGTGGCTGAAATACCATGTGATTATAATTTTAATATATTTGGAATTGTTCATTGTTTGCATTGTATCTACCACGTATATTAAAATGCAACCCATGCCATTCAGGCTTTCAACGAAATAAATCACTTAATGTCCTGGCTAATAACCTCATGTATCCACATTCAAGGTTCTTGTTGCAACAGAATGGTCACTGGACTTCAGCTTGTATTACGTAGACACAGTCTGTACATTTTATTGCAGTTATATGTATGATCATAACATTGGAATTTGCAGTTGTTGTCACTGAAATCAAATAAAACGTTCTTATGTTAGCCACCAAAAGTTCTGACTGTAACATTAACCTACATCCAATGGACTTGTTGTATACATTCAAATTATACACGTACACAGTATTGTCTTGTAACTGCAGTAATGCACACTATGCACTGTGAACATTTCACATGCTTAATTCACTATGTCCTTAGTTGAGGTTGTAGACAGTGTTTAATAATCATAGCCATCGTCCAGTTCATCCTCAGCTACACTTTCATCATTGTCAGCACTAGACACCTGATTGTCACAGTCTTGGAGTCTGCACATATCAGTACATCTGAGTCCATTTGACAAGCAGAAACACTTTGGCAGTTCACACTTCCTGGGACAACGGCATGCTAGTAGATCCAACACGGCCTTGAGTGCTGGCTGACCTTCCATCCAGTATACAACCAGCTGCTCAGTCCCATCTTCTCTTTCCAACGTCCAGCCTCTGCCAACTGGGGCCGGAGTCCTTGGGTCCTGCTCCAAACATATTCTCCGTATAGCAGCCTGGTAATTTGCATGTTGTGTATGTTTCAACAAACAGTCTCTGCATGGTGGCAGTTGGTGACTCTCTGTCTCACCTTTCTTTGCACCGAACAGTGGTATCTCAGATCATTGACGTTCACAGCAGAAGATTTTGGTGCGTAAAGAAGGTAAATGCATCTAGTTTGTCCATGAGATCTGGAGAGAGTTCCCATTCCTGGCCCACCATCCTGAATGAATCCTGTGATTCTTTGTTGCTAGTCAAGAGTTTCAGAGCACTTGCCTTACCTTTTCCAGCAAATGCACTGAGAGTGCCATATCCAGTGTATGCGTGCAATCCACTGAGAGCTTTATAAACATCTCTGCCAACAGTGGCTGCTATATTTCCAATATGAAGGATTTTTGTTCGGGTTCTAGTACCACATTCCTGGAACAACGTGGCTCTAATGATCTAGTTGAATGCCAGGCACATGATGAATACATCGGTGTCTTCTGAGCTGATTATGATGGCTTCATAGCCCCCTCTGGCAGCATGGGCTGCATGTATTTGTAAGCGTCCGTCAGCTTCCTCTTGCGTACACCGTAGAGCTGGAACCTCCTCGCTGCCTTCAGGCGTAATTTTGTACCATTTGTCTTCAATGGTAGCAAAGAACACCTTATATCGTAGCTGCTCTGTGTACTCGGCCTTCTTCCATTCGTTGACCAGGAAAGTGATCAGACTGGTCTTATTATAGACTTGGCTCAGAAAGTTTCTCCACTGTCTAACAATGTGTGAGGCTGTGATACTCTGTAGCCTATATCCACGCGCCTCCCCTCTTACTGATCGTTCACTGTTCTTGATAGAGAGTTCCTTGTATGTGTCAAACACAACAACAATCCTTTTACTCGGACATCCATCCCTCAGTGCCATATACATAACTGATTTGGTCACCTCACCAAAAGTAGTTTGATCACCTCTTACTCGCTGGACAAGGGTCACGCTATCAACAACAATTGCAGAATGATCTGGTAGCTCCCCTGCTACTTGGCTTTGTTTGTCTTTCTTAAAACCCATCTGGTTTTGACAAAGCCCATGGCAAAGGTCCCAGGTAATGGAAAAGGATATTCGTCATCTTGAGATTGCGTCATTGTGTCATCACAATGATGCGACCAAACAAAGATCTGTCTGCTTTCAAAATGATTGCTCTTCCGTTGGACTTCACTTCCGTCATCTTGCACATGTTGCTGAATGTTTTCAGCTTTGCCATTTCCTTTGGGTCATGAAATTTCTTCTTTGATGGGTATTTCTCTAGTCTCTCATCTTTGAATGTGGCATAACGTTGCTCGCCAATCTCAAATGCCTTCATCAGGTCAGTGGCAGCATCTCGAGGAACTGCCTTTGCGGTAGAAATGCTAATGAGATTATGATTCTCAGCCAGTGGGTTAACCCATCTCTGTACAAGACTAACAACTGCTGATACAGTGTCTTCATCTTTTTGAACACTTTGCTTTTGTAGTTCTGCATGGTGAAGGTCTGTGATATCGTCTTGCACCATATCACTCAACTGTCCCAGGAATGCACTCCGATGTTCAGCTGTAATGTAATACCTTTTTATGGCACCGGATTTCAAACTGAACAGCGTTGTGCCACCTGGTGTCTGCGTGTGTTTGTTCACTGTAACTTCAGTGGTTTGATAAATGATGCAGCTTGTCATAAGCAAAACACCATGGGATCATTGATCTGATGGAATTGAGGTGCAAATCCCAGTTCCCCTCGCGAGACGCACGCAGAAGGGCGAGCAACACATATTCTACTACGTCCACACAAGACATCCAGAATGTTAACAGTTCTCCATTGCAAGAAGTCATTCCAAAGGTTGTTCGACTCCTGAGCTGTGCAGCACACTGTCAACAGTTTGTTGGCACACTTCTTCAGCCATGCTGTTCACTTGGGCTAAGGCTGCCCTGATCGCTGATTTCTTCCCTTGGTGGTTTTCTTCCAGCCACATGATGGACTCTGCTCATGCTAATCTCATTAGTGTTTCGTAGATATACTTGTGCACCCTGACTGCCGGCTGTACATCTTGCCATCGACGACTCCACCAACTGATCCTCCTGCAACAATTCCAGCCTCAATGCAGATATCCTTCAGGCCAGCATCCTGAAAGCGCTTTCCTATTTTGGCTAAGACATTGCACATTGTGTGAAATGTCCAAATTCTTAGGAAAATATTGGCGTAGCGGTATTTGTGTTTCAAAGAAATGTCTGCTGCTCTTGCATAGAGTGCTTGATCCATCACTACAACAATTGTTTGCAATTGCAGTTATCTTCTGATGAGCTCTGACTGGTTCAAAATTTCAAACACAGTGGTCAACTGAGTTGCTGGTGCATTGATGGTAGGGAGTTAACCGATTACGTCTTCTGAGATGTTTACTAAGTCTCTTGTTTTGATGTTGAACCCAGTCAAAACAAAAATCAAATTGTGAAATTTATAATGCGCCGTTCCAACAATCGTTGCTCATGGCGTCGTACAGAATGTTCGGGAAAACAGATAGGTCTTAAGGTTTCATTTAAAATCAGTGTTTGTCATTGTTGTTCCAGTCAGCTTTTGCGGTAGCAAGTTCCATAGTGTTTGGGCTGCCAACAGCACAGAATTGTATAATTCTTCGTACTTGCCTGTCTAGCAAGTACCCATATTATATTCTTGTCTCGGGCAATTTGTGCTAGTTTCTTGATTTCCATTACATCAGTAGATCTGGTTATCAATGGTTATGGACCAACTCGTTCAACAGCAACATATACTTCTAACTCTTGGCCTTCAGTGGAAACAGTTCTCTGTTTTTGCTTCTCAATGCTTGGCAGATTGACTTTGGGGAGATGTGGTCCATAGACTTTGTCCAGTACAACAATTCCATTCACCCGATGCGATGTCCCTTTGCCTGTGAGAGTCTCTTCCAATCTGTCAATATTGTCCCAAGCTAGATGTGTGCACACACTAGGCTGAAGTACAATTTGTTGATTCATGGTAACTGTTAGTTTCTGGAGTTTCAAGTCCAAGTCTGCTCAGTGTCTTGATTACTTCAACATTGCCAGTAAGTGTTTTACAGTAAGTGTTTTAGGGTAGCAGCAGGTGTTTTGCAGGTTTCTGTTTGCCGCATGTCACTGCATAAATGATGCTTGACTTGGTAGATAACATGCCATACAATCAACAGTTCCAAAGATATTAAAATTATAATCACATATTTGTGAAGCATTTCAGTTGGTATTTCAGCCACGTGATTTAAAATTGTCATACCCCTACTTTATATAATAAGTATTTTATAATGGTTTGTGTGTGACCACCCCTTCAAAAAATTGTTTTCACGGAAATAGGGAAAGGATCAAAAAGATTTATTTCACACAAAAGAATGTATATACTGGTATCACATATTTTCCATATCTAAGGATGTAAGCCAACATGTTAGTGCAATAAGAACTTCGAATGAGGTTACATGTGGTTATTAGCCAGAATTTTAAGTTATTTTTTGTTGAAAACCTGAATGTCATGGATTGCATTTTGAGATGTGGTAGATAAAACACCACAACATCTAATTTTGACATGTATGGAAAGCATGCCATTTAAACCACATCGTATCTAATTTTCATTATACTGAGATGTATAGTAAATATTCCATAGTAATTTGTGTATGGGCCCCCCATTAGCAATTTCATAGAAAACTTGTTGTCGCGGATATGGGGATAGCATGAAAAAGAGTAATTTCTCACAGAAAGCTGGGAGTGCTGCAATAATGTCACCTATTATTCATATCTAGGATATAGGCCTAGCCAAAAATCACTATGTGCATTCGTCCCTAAAAAAGTACCGACAAACCCTCTGGCTCACGGTCTAACATTTGGCATGAGAGAGCATTCTGGGTAACGAATCAGACCAAGTATATCGTTTATAATTTAGATACGTAATTCGTCTCTAATCAAAAGAAGCACTTATAATTACATACACCCAGACTGCGGTTGGATTCATGTTTTCCGACAGTTGTTAGTGTGATTATATGGAGGTCAAACTGAATGTAGACGACATAAACCATGCAGGTTCTATCAGCTATAGCACGAAACACGAACACTAAGTGGAAACGCCGAAGGCGATGCACTCAACGACAAGGCTTGGTCGTAAGGACGGACGTCGCCCACATGTCTTTACGGACAGAGGCTTCGGTCTGTCAATACGAAACCATTCATAACAACATCAATGTCAATCTTATGTGACAGCATACACACGATAGCGTGAAATTTGGGCGATCGCTATTCATTGTGTGATTCGTAGACCAAATCGTTAAATCACTCTTGTTGGTGGACTGGTCAAGTGGTGCTTGTCGGAAGCTTATCACAACGGAACAGGATATGTTAATTTAGTCGCAAACTTCTACTTACAGAGTAGTGTGGGGCAAAGCACACCACACGTAACTCGGTAGATGTTATTTTTATTGGTGCATTTTATTAATCAAACGATGGAAAACATTGCCAAACTATTTTAGTTACTCTCGATTTTTACAGGAATAGCACGACAAACAAGTTGCACAAATTTTATTTGTTTACCCATATAACAGAAATGTGAAATTTCCATTCACAAATCACATATAGTTGTTATGATAGGCAGCATTAGATAATGCCAACAGTGATGTAAGAATTGTAATATATATGATACATTTTGTCATTCGTGACAAAGCGCACCCCCTTTTGTAAATCACAACTGAACTATTTTTTTCATAAACTAATCAATTTAGTATTTAGCATAACATTTTTCACAACTATTTATGTAATGAAATCCTATTTATCTGTCAATTGGCTAATAAATAATCACGCACATATATATATAATACCTCTAACTAAATAAGGAATATAGATCGATGTTGGATTTAAAACTAGCATACCATATGATTTAGAGTATCGGGGCCAAAGTACACCGGGGTCGCTTTGCCCCACATGACGAAATTTGCTAAATGTATTGGAAAACAGTACTTTTGTTTGTTATGTAGTTACTTCGGTTATGTACTTCTAAGATTATTTAGATACATGTCTACGTGAATGTGTTCACCATTTCTGCCTTAGCGGAAATTAAGTAGACAAAATCGTCTTTGTTGCTAGAAAAGTGCGCTTTGCCCCACACTGCTTCGACCCGGAGTTCATCCTTTTGAGTTCAACGGTTGGCGACAACGCCAGCGTGACGAGCAACACTCAAGCCAAGGTGACCGTGGATCATCGTCTTAAAGTTAACACGCGGGGGGTCGATGTCACTAAACATTCACTCTAACTACATTTCATTATACACGCAATGTTTGTTTGTGGTCTTTAATATATAAATTTGGTATTAAATGATATATTTAAGAACTATAGTATTCCTTAACCAATATTTGATAATAATAATAAAAAGTCATATACACTGTAATTCAAAGTAAAATAGTATATATACCTCATCAGTTTAAATCCAGACTACCAATTTTATTTCATGTTAAATGTTTGTGATCAGGTAGTTTATCAGTTACACCGCTTTTGGTGAACTAAAATAGGTATATTATAACAGATACCGCGTTTTTAGATATAACGGTGACACAGATTACCGTCGGTTGTGCGAACGTTCGATAAGTTGCTAAGCAACTTGCTGGGCGTGAGATAACGTCAACGCAACCAGTAGCAATGGTGGTCGCTTTTGTCGCCACACAAGACACTCAATTGTTTGGACGTGTTAATACTTTAAAAAAGTATGAACTGCTATTGAAGACTGGTGTTTATTGTTTAGTTGTGCTATGGTGAAAGTCATGTGAGCCGAGATGTCCACAGTTATGTGTGATCAACTGCCAGGTGACTGGTAGACATGTCAACGCCGTCTCTACCTGGTGTCCCCCTCCCGTCACACACATCGCTAAATTTAGCTGCGATGAACACCTTTGCCCGGCGAAGCGCAAAGAAACCTCTTGCACAAAATAAGTTGTGTTCACACACAAGTACATACACACATCATCGCATGCACGCAAGCACACACGCATGGACGCACAATCTTACACATCCGTGGATGCGCGTATGCACACACGCATGGACGTACGATCTTACACATCCGTGGATGCGCGCATGCACACACGCATGGACGCACGATCTTACACATCCGTGGATGCGCGCATGCACACACACAAAGACGGATATAGGTTGAGACTTACATTTAATCTGTACGAAGGCGACATCCGGCCGTGTCCCGCCTGGTCCGACCACAACGGCAGCAGGGGAGGTCGAGTCGTCGGCGACGAACTTGGAGGAGATGGCATCACATATGTCCGTACAGACCCCGTTGACATAGTCGAGCCATGCCATGCCTGGCGACGACTGACTCGTGTCTGTCACCAGAGTTGTCCGTCATCGTCTGGGAGACTCGAGTCAGTGAGACAGCGAGCGACGTCGTGGCCAACTTGCGCTCGCCCTATCGATCGGCTGCCACGACGAATGCAAACGGAAAGACTTTCAAACGGACTTGGTGCGACAGTGCTCTGAGACAGATGTCATGAAATCATTTACGGATGGTGTATGAACACTGATATGTCTCTCCATCGGTCGTTGTTCCAAATCCTATCGTCCCATGTGAGTGCAGCCTGTGAATAATAAGGCGGCGCTAGAAACTCACTATTAGAAACACCTTAATCAATTTATTTCACTTGATCCTTTGTGAGGATCTCTACGGTTCTTCTCTTCTCCTTGGTCGTCTGCAATGTTCTTCCACTTTCAGCTGTTCCTTTGTAGTTCTAGTTCAACCCTGTCCTTTCAGGATTTCTCGTCACTCTGTCTTTCCATCTTAACGTTGTTCTTCTCTTATGGAGCGCAGTGGCGTAGTCACGTTGTTCTTCTCTTATAGTTATTAAAACTTCAGACTCCCAATCAAACGATCCCGTGTTCGAATACTCATGCTGCCGTTTCGAACCGTGATCATGTTCGTTCATTCCATGTTGCGGTAGTTCACTCAGCTGTATAAATGAGTGCCTGAGAGTATAGTTACAAATGGAACTTATGCACTTTTTAGGATCAACACAAGCTAATGGGCACTACCATGGATACCTCAAAAGGAAGTTTTAAACGACGTTGTATGTTCTTCATTTATTTATATAAAAGTATATGTTATTAATACTAGATCTAGTAAATGTGTTCAATATATAATGCCCGCTAAACTGAGTGTAAAATGCCCGAGGTAGTGTTCGCAATTTAAAAAGTTCAAATATCATACAAAACAATCACAGCGTAAATACAAATTATATTGCCTATAACGAAGTCAGGCGGGTATAACTGCAACATTTTCTGCTTGATGCTGTCTGGTGGGACGAGGTATAACTGATTGAGCTAACTCCCATTGTGTTGATAGTATACCAGATAGTATAACAATACCATAACCACCATTGACTCGAGCGGAGGATTCTGAATAACTGAGCAGATAAGGTAGTTTGTTTTCAGATCAAATATGGCATCGAAAATCCAATCTAAACACATGCATGTGTTTGTATTTAAACTAATATATTGGGTGGGAAAAGGGTATGTAGTGAAAACGGCAAAAATGTTCTATATCGAAATTACATCACAGCGCAAAAAAACAAAGCATTGAAGTCTGAAAAAATTCTGCGTTAGAGAAAAGTAATTGATTGTTGTCCATTGCATGACGCAAGCAGCGGCTGGATGATATCAATCTGACATCGTAAACTGCTCCGGCAGTTGAGCAGCAATAACGCAACTGCAGCATTATTTACCGACATAACAACCGACCAACAACGGCAGTCAAGTCTGCTTTGACAATTTGGCCCAGAACATAAATTGAAAAGCCCCTTAATATGAAAGAGCATTTCCGACCGAAGACTAACACTGCTCCATGTGTATAGGCCTACGCGGTATGTTGGTAACTGGCGGTCGTACCAGAAAGGTTAAGTTGCTCCAGGAGTTGCAGCAACAGGACACATATACGTCACGGCTGTCGTTCTCTGCTCTTCAACACACTTCTTTACGACCTCTGCGGCCGCCGCAATTACCAGTTACCGCGCTGCAGCGCTTTTCTGACAGACCATTAAAGCACATCGGCGAGTCATCTGTGTCAGCCACGAGTTAAGTAGAATGACAAGGCACGGCGAATAAGTGATTATTTTTCTCTGTTCTTTTTGTGCAGGAATTATGCAGTAAATTATTCAACCGTGGGTTTGTTGTTTTTCCTACAAATGACAATTGTGGTGAAACGGAACAAAGCATTCTTTACAGATTAGACGTCAATGGCAATGAGCAATGAGCTGGAGCGATAAGCACAATCGATGACCAGACCGCTGACCACTATCAATGACCAATGGCCGAAGCATGCTAACCAGGACAATAAGCGGGTTATCTCCCCCCCACGCAGTCGTAGCCATGAACTACCCATGACACTTTCTTCTCGAATTTCGAACTATTCAATGATGGTAATATAAATATACATTTTTTAACAATAGTGCAGGATTCCGTTCAACATGTGAATATAAAGAATTATTGCTAATAGTTTAATTAAAATAAATCCTACAAAATAACCAAATATACAGATGGTTTACAATTGGCTATATAATCTTATACGCTATCGTAAATTGTAACCTTATTCTCTAATAGTTATACGTTGTCTACCACATAATCTAAAACATATTCAATTCGATTTGTTCACGACAACATCTTGCAAAATCTGTATATATGTTACAACAGTAGCGATGAAGCAGTTCCGACAATAGTTGCGGGCCAGTATCACTTCGTGCACAAGGAGTTGTACAGCATCTGTACATTCGGCTAATTGGGTGTGCGGTGTGCTCCTACAGACCTGGCTGGCTAGTTAAAGTAGCCAAGTAGGTGTGTTCATTCGTGACAAATCTGTTTGTATTTTGTATATATGACGGTGTACATTATAAGGCGTGTTCAAATATATCAAAAATTATACCGGAAAGCATGTGTGCCGGGTGTCTGTGGTCAACGACTGTTTGAATGACTTATGTTCGCGATATTCTCCAGAATACAATCGTGCTCTACAAGATACGTCCGCCACCGCCATTCGACGCATCTACAGGCGTCGCGCCTAATGCGTAGTGACGCCGCGGATGCACAATTGTGCGGCGTTGCGCGTATTTACAGCGATAGCAATGCCGTCACACGCCGTCCAGAAAAAAACTAGATGGCTGCCCGATGATACGGAATGATTGCATTTCTTCACTTGATGCCGGTCGCATAGGCCATATTGATTGCAACTGATTCTGACGTTTGTTGTAAATGCACGCAAACCTGTATATATAGCCTTTCGTAGAGTTCGTGTCGCATGCTCGTTAATCTCTCTTTAATCGCAGCGCCTTCGTTCGTTCCACCCATTAACTACGTCCTTTTTCGCTACATAATGATGCACATATCATTTATTGGTGACACGTGCATTATAATTTCCATAATCACATTGCCGGAGAGGCGATATGAATTAGAAGTATATATGTCGCAGTATACAAATAAATGAACGCTATAAACTGAAGGTTAGCAGTCAAATCGAGGGGAGGAGACAACATCTATCTAACGGTTTTCCATCCATTTTGTTCCTAGTCCGTTAAAGCTCTGCTGAAAGCTAATGTATGAGAAAAGATCTCCGCATTGTAATTGTCATATAAAACGCTTGGCCATTAACGGCGGCATTAAATAAAATGTGCGTGTTGCAAGTGGTTTCTTTGTGAATAACCTTCTGCCGTAATTCCTCATTGCAGTAACGCATCAGATTGTCGATGATTAATTAACAATGACCATAATATCTCATTGATCTTGATAACATCCTGACATTTCCAGACACTAGTTAATACTATCGTATTGTTAATTTCTAACTAGATTGCCGCCGTACGTTTTTTAAGCTCATTAATTTGTGGTTGCCAAGTCAGCGATATAATGAGCCACACTAGTTTATTTATAATGCTGATGCTTTAAGAGCTTTCATTCAGCCTACTCTGTATAGAACAGCTTTAACATT
The DNA here is from genome assembly GCA_963995525.1 of Escarpia spicata. Taxonomy (NCBI): domain Eukaryota; kingdom Metazoa; phylum Annelida; class Polychaeta; order Sabellida; family Siboglinidae; genus Escarpia; species Escarpia spicata. The sequence goes on from OZ023210.1 coordinate 34,374,744, forward strand.
AATAGGTCTGAATCCCTTTCGCATCAAACACTCACGGAAAAGTCTGGAAGAATAGGTTTCGCATACAAGTGTAACCTAGTAACAAATCACCCAGGGCAGTGTTATTGTTTTCTCACTGGGAGAGGAGCCAAATATCAAAAAGGAACTTTCAGGAAGTAATTTAGTACACGCGCACACGCGCACACGCGAACACGCGCACACGCGCACACGCGCACACGCGCACACGCGCACACACGCACACACGCACACACGCACACACGCACACACGCACACACGCACACACGCACACACGCACACACGCACACACGCACACACGCACACACGCACACACGCACACACTTGCACAATCAATAATGCGCATAAAGTGCAATACGTTTGATAGGATACAGCATACAGGTCAACGTTCGACCTTTACCCTAAAAAGGTGCTAGTCGGCCAGATCAGCAACTTCAAAAACTTACTGGTCCAGCGGCAAAATGACTGGTCCGCAAATTATACGAAAACAACGGCACAATGTGCGAGCGCAAACAGCCTGCAAAACAATATCGACATATGTACAGGTGTACTAGTTGATAATCATGTAATACATGTGTGTCCGATAGGCGTTACCCTCTAAGAATACTTGTTGGCAATTCAAAATATTGACCATGGTAATAATAATAATAGTTAATATTTATAGAGCGCAATATCCATAATATGCCCAAAGCGCTGTGCAATAAAATGCAATCAAGCCATTCAATGTATACTAGTAAAAACTGCATACTTATACATGCATACCCACACACACGCACACACGCACACACGCACGCATACATAAATGAATACTTACTGATGTGCACTCAAAATAATATATCTATAATAATAATTATGAATAAAAGTAAGATATGCAGTAAAGTGTCTTCAAATTAAATTAAATGTTAAAAACGACAGCACTATTGAGCTTTGAACATGTACGTCTTTAATGTCTTTCTGAACGCCAACAGAGTTCTGCTGCACTTGATATCAATGGGCTATCAAGTGAAGTTCCATAGTCGAGGTCCAATAACACGAAAGGAAATTGACCAGGAAGGAAGTTCGTTCTTGGAACTTCAAGCAAAAGTTGTTCAGATGAACGTGTGCGTCCCGGACAGTGCCTGGTTAACAGGTTGGCAAGATACAGTGGCGCTGTCCTGTTCAGACATCTGAACACATAAAGGAGTATTTTAAACTCGATTCGGCATTTGATTAGCAGCCAGTGTAATTGTTTTAGAACCGGAGTTATGTGGTCACGGCGAGATGTGAACGTGATGATTCTGGCTGCCATGTTTTGGATTCGCTGAAGTTTGTGAATGTGGTCACGTGGTAGTCCAGCCAGTAACGTGTTCCCGTAATCCAATCTAGATTTGACGAGAGCATGCACAAGTGATTTAGTCGCATCTGTTGTGAGGTATCGTCTGATACGACTGGTGTTGTGGAGGTGCAATAAGCTGTTCGGCAAATGGCACTTATGTGGTTAGTCATGTTGAGGGATTAATCAAGTACAACGCCCAGGTTGCTAGCACTTGAAAACGAAGTCAACGTCGACTCAAAAATACGATACAGATCGATAGTTCTGCAATGATTCTGGATTTAGTACAGCCTTCTTGATTAGTGGCGAGATGCAGCCAGTCTTATATTTATTTGGAACAACGGACGACTGCAGAGATGCCACAACTATGTGTGACAAAATGGGCAGAAGTTCATCGATCGATTCTCTCACTAGCCAGGTAGGAGCTGGGTGTAGATCGCACGATTTAGGCGGTGCATCCATGATGGTTTTCTTGATTTCGCCTGGCGTTGGTAAGGAGAAGGAAGACAGCTCCGATGTGCAGCAGTTGTTGGTATCCACATTTTTGTCATCATTTCCTCTGTCAGAGCTGGTAGACAACTAAGGACAAATGTTGCTGATCTTTTCAGAAAAATAGTCTGAAAATATACTCACCATTTCAGCTTCTGACGTATGGTTAGGGAGTACAGTTCCCACTTTGCGATGCAGTAGACAGTTTATAATTCGGAACAGTCGTTGCTGGTCCTTGCCTGTGTCACTGACTATACTGGAATAGTAGGCAGATTCTGTTTGGGTAAATAGTCCATTAACTCTCTTGCACTGATCAACGTACAATTGTCTATGCACCTCTAGTTTGGATTTTCTCCAGGATCTTTCTCTCTGCCGTTTCTCTCGTTTCGCAGCCCGTAGGTCGTCGGTATACCACGCTGTATCTTGTCGTAATCAGACATGCTTTTCTTGCAAACACGCGTGCGAATCAACTAAGCTGATGCGATCATGTAAGTTTATGGTGTGTCTGCTGACTTGGCTCCTGTACCGACGTTACCCAACAATGGCAAACTGCAGGGCCTGTTATGCAGGGCTATCTTTGGGCATGTGTAAAACTTGGCCGAACATTGTTCTTTGTTCTTCCCACTCACTGTGACAGTGGTTCTGTGTCACAGCTTGTGTATAGATCTTCGTCCGATACAATCCCGTTTCGCCGGGTGTCATCCAGTTTGTGGTGTAGTATGGCTGGCACTAACCAGCTGCCGCAGTTGTACAGCATTACAGTTACGACCATGGCTTTGTACAACATAATTTGTTTGCTTACGGGATCTTGAGCCCATGCATCCAAATCTTCCAGAATGACTGGAATGCAATATTTCTCAGCCTGTATATAATGATATAACTCAGCACCAGCCTAGTCAGTTTTTTTGCAGTGCAAAACAGGGTGGATATATAAGCAGACTGTTTCACTCCATGTAAACTACTTTACTATTACATTCTTCTGTATGAATTAAGTGTTTAAATGCTTCATCATCAATTTGATCAAGTCCATGCATCACAGCATTTAGTTCAGATTATAAATATATGTCTCGATCATAGTATTGACTTTATAAGTTTATTGTACTTTTTTGTGTGCAGTCTGTGCCTTTTGATTTCTTTAGTTTGGTCCTTAATTTTGACCTTAAGGAAAAGTTAACTAATAAGAAAATCTTACCTTCTTATTGGTTCTTTAAATGGTTAAGACAAAGTTGTGTCTTCACTTTGTTGCTGCTACGGCTATGCCATTCCTACGTCAGAGTGCTCAGACCGGCGACTGAACGAAACAACACAATTTGCAATCCGATTATTGTGTATCAAATGAGCTGACGTGCGATGCAAACACGCGCTGGCACAGCAGACGAGTGCACGATTGTCATTCCAGTGTTGCATTTGCTGTCGACTTCTCAATCAGAGACAGACTCACAGACTACCACCCACTACCAGTGGCAGTAGTAAACTAAGACAGTACCAAAAGGCAAAACCCGACCAGAAGAGAAGGCAGAACTTGGAAGTGAAGCTGTTTCTTTCTAAACGTCTGCTTTCATTATTGAACGTTCCCCCGTCATAATCCACAAAACAACGAAATTACATTATTTACTAAGTATAGCAATAAGCAAATGTTTACATAATAAATTTACAATATTGACATCTACATTCGTGCGACTCGAGTATACCGCTCGGCTCTTTCAAAGGAAGTTGTTTCTAGTGACAACAAACTGCGCGCTACTCTGCCATTACATTAATAATACGTCCTCCCCCTGTTCGGCAGTATTTTAAAACAATAATATACGTTTCTGTTAGTATTAATCATAACAAAGCCGTTCATTCGAATTAAGTAAATGCATGATGTAGTATAATGTAATGTCCTTAATGGTGTACTAAACAACGCAATACACATGTTTAAGTATAACACGGAACACATGGTGGGAGCAGCAATGCAAAATGGCATGGTATTGCGGGACATTCCCGGAAGGCTACATATTCACCAGGTGGCGCCCTTAGTTTTTCTCAAGCAAACGTACCCACTAGTCTCGCTAGCCTCGATTAACCCAGGCGCCGTGAGGTGGCAGCACTTTTTAGCCCCTCACTACTGCCTGGAACATTAAGGCTCTGCCAATGTTACCGATAGGGGGGCTTTACCCACGATTCGGGTAGAAACGATGGTTGGCTCTCAGGCCAACTATGAAATAACAAATTAAATAAGGATACAGGTTATCAGATAATACTATACTATAACAACTATTCAACATTAAACTTATATTGAAACATGTCACACAAAAATAAAACATTAAACTTTTTTCGTAGTTTAGTGTCTTTTAATCACATGTATATGCACTAGGTGGCAGCTCCCGTGACTGTCAACGATTCCGTATTGACGTTCTTTGCTTATGCTCGAGCAAAAACAAAAGACTAAGTGTGAATACGCATGATATAAATACCAAACTAGGACAAATTTAATTAAACAAAGTGCAATCGACGTCGCGATAGAGGAAAGACGTTACTTCCGGATGAAGGTAAATATCTAGGTAAATGTTAACGTCCAAGGTCAAATATCAAGGTCAAATGGCACCCTCTGGAGGATAGTTGGTGAATAAGTATAAGTACTGCTTAAATTCGTGCCTCTTCTTTTGTCAAATGGCACCCCCTGGTGGATAGTTGGTGAAACAGTACTGATTAAATTCGCGCCTCTTATTATTTTTCTGACGAATAGGTGGTTAGCTTATATACCTATAAGTCAAGTAGCGCCTCTTGCGATAACACGATTAAACAGTACTGCTTAAATTCGTGCATCTTATTTTTGTCAACTATAAAAATAGGTCTAAGACTTCAATAAATAGGTCATTGCTCAACAGCAATGATGTATTTTCTTATGTCGCATAGATGGTGGACCATTTTAAAGATATAACGCCCCCTGACGTGTACGTTTATTAAAATTAGGTCAAATCCTGACGATTAGGTACTGAACTAATAGGTCAAATTATGCCATTTCGGTTATTGTCAATATGTCGACTTCAAAATCAAGAGGGGCCCTGGGGAATAGGTGTTTAACTAAATGAGTAGGCTAAGTAGCGACCCCTGACAGAAATGTGTGAAAGACTTAAATTCGTGTCTCTTATATGGTGAACAACAAAAATAAATGTTTTGTTGAACAGTACTTTCTACTCTGCAGTCCGGGCATGTATTTTGTACTCTGAGGTTCGTGCATATTTGGCACGCCCACGTAGCCTTTATTCTCAGTCGAACTTTTATCAAATGCCTGCGTCTGCTTTTGTGGTTATTAAATCTTACATTTGGAAAACATACAACATGACTAGCGACAATGTCCGAGATTTTGCGGGAAGCAACAAGCAACGATACTAGGCGACTGACCTGTGTGACTATCGGCTCGCCATGCAAGCGACTGACTCACGACCCGGAGTCTTGTCTCCGGCGCTCCGTGCTCGTTAAGAACACACTGTTGCGGATAAAGAAATAAGAAAACTCGACGAGGTTTGAACTGGTATTCGTTGTGCAAGTCTGATCTACTCTACAGTCCATGCGTGTACTTTTTACACTGATGTTCGTGTTCATTCGGCACGCCCACGTGACATTTCGGCACGACGACGACGACACAGTGGCTAACATAATGTTGAAAACATTCAACTACCATATTTTTGCGGAATTCAGCGACAGCGATGATTACGAACCGTGTTGCCAACTGTTCACTGCATCTGGTAGCCGACCACAGTCACCTCTGTCAGCAGACCACCATCACCGTCTGTCAGCCGATCACTGTCACCGTCAACCCTCTACCCATCGGAACCGGAACCCGAACCCGAACCGGAGATCGCTGTGAAACCGTAACGCATTTAATTTTCTGGGGCCGACTCTCTCTTGTCAATTTGTTACCCATGCCGGGTCGAAGCATTCGGTCAAGCACGCTTATCAATACAAATAGTATAGGTGTACAGACCAGACGTGACCAGAACCGACCAATCACGTGAAACCACGTGAACGGAACCGGAAGTAACGTGACCGGAACTGACCAATAACGTGAAACCACGTGACCGGAACGGGAAGTCACATGGCCGGAACCGGAAGTCCGCCATTTTGTAGCCCGTCGTGCACTTCCGGTTAATTTTCACGACCGCTGATTGGTATCTTCGTTGCATTGTATATAATTTTCATGCCCGAAAGTTTTTTAAAACAACAGTTCGTTTGTCCAGTCTTCAACAGCCGTGACCTCCGTCGCGTTGTACATCATTTCCATCAAGACATCTGCGAAAGCGTTTTGTGAGCACTGAAGCAAACAAATTGTATAGTCACAACAGGAACAATACCTTTTAAATATTACAGTACAACAACAAAACAATAATAACACATTGCGTAATAGCGAAGTGTCCCGTTGACCAACCTAGCAACTTATGGGATAACGAAAAACCCTTATATATATCCCATATATCCATGAAGGAACAATAGGGCGACAGCGCGCGTCGCTTTAACTCCTCCATAACACACCTCCACGACATGCCGTGAATGCTGTAACAAATAATTCCTGAAGGCACTAAAGGTTAAAGTTTTTTACGACAATCACGTGACTACCCACGAGACTACACACGTCACACACAAAACTACAGGCTCTCTTGTGCAATTCCTCATATGTGATGGTAACATGGAGCATGTACAACGCGTTATTCGGTTTCGTGGAGGACACCATTTTCTGTCTAATTTCTATAGATGTAACGTTTGGGCGAAACTTTCACTTCTGTTGAAGCAGCTTACCAATATAAACAACCAATGTTTCACGGTGATGTCCAAACAGCGCAAAAGACCAACAAGGTTAAAAGCGGACGAGTCGCCAATAGATTAAGTAAACAAATCAAGGTAACAAAACACGAAGAATGGGGTAAAGTAAGACGAGCAATAATGCATGCGTTATTAAAGGAAATAAAAATAAGGCATTAGCTAAAATCCTTTTTCCATGTGTACACAACGTTTAGCATTGTATGTAACATTTGACAACATTAAACAAATACAAAAAATACATTTGTAGCATAAATTCGATTTTAAGCCCGTCTGTGAAGCGATTCCCGCAGAAAATTAAAATTTTAATGAGTTGGCGATCAAGTGGTATCGTGACGTCACTTATGACACACACTCGCATCAGGCCGACCCTTTCCATGCATTCAAAGCATGTTTACAAGGATGGTTTTTGGGTCGAATCGAATTTTATGCAAAATAACGAATGCGAATGAGTCGACTAGGTTTCGACGAGCTTGGGCTCGTTTTCAGCTACAGAAAGTAACGTATAATACATGTATCATAATATCACTAGAATATCGATATATGAAGCAGGAGTTTATCATAACAACTTAAATCAGTCAGTGAATTTCCGTTGGTGCCGCTAGCTCAGTTGGTAGACGCGTTGGTTTCTTGCCATTTATGTTACATTCGGGCGACGCCGGTTCACTCCTGACATATTGCAAACCACTGATTTTCTTTACACTTTTTTTTCACGAAGTAATATAAACCAAATCATTTAGTATACTATGATGCACTGTTTGTAAATATATTTTTTATGTTTGTAGTAATTATTTATTCGCCACAAAAATGTTCATTATATATAACGATGTTTCTAAATTTTATTTATCCAGACAGATCTCAATCTGTTTTCACATATACAATTACAATATATTACCGTACAATATATTTTCAGTTACTAAATTATATATCCATTACATTATATTTGTTTGGATAAATAACACTTAGAAACATCGTTATATAATGACCATATTTTCATTTTTGTGGCGAATAAATAATTACAATTTTTTTTTTTTTTTAAATATAAACAGTGCATTATAGCATAACATGATTTGGTTTATATTACTTCGTGAAAACATAAACAAAAAAAGTGTAAAGAAAATCAATGGTTTGCATGCTGTCAGGATTGAACCGGGGTCGCCCGATTGTAAAAAATATGGCAAGAAACCATCGCGCCTACCCACTGAGCTAGCGGCACCAGCGGAAACTCTCTGACTGATTTAAGTTGTTATAATAAATTGTGCAACTCCCTCATATATCGATATTCTAGTGATATTATGAGATTATACACGTTACTTTCTGTAGCTGGATAAAATATATGTTTGCTATGTATGTTTATTGGCGTAATTTATCTCCCGTTGGTTGCATTCGATATATTTATTCTGAAAACGAGCACAAGCTCGGCGAAACCTAGTCGACTTGTTGGCCCATTAGCATTCGTTGTTTTGAATAAAACTGCTACACCGAGTTGACCAACAGTGATATCGTCCCGGAAGACGTGGAACATCGCTATCGCCACACTCGTAGTTCCAACGATCAGGAACTCGACGGTGTTGAACGACGTATTTTTTCAACATGCTGTTATAGCCGTCAACCAACGAGCACGCGAATTGTGTGATGGATGTCGCGTCTACCATCTTAGCCAAGTGCAACAAATGCTCGGATGCTTCGCCTCGTCTTACGAAAAAATCGATATGCATCTTCAATACTTGCTCGATTCTGGATTATCCCGACTCTTTGCAAGATGGTCAACCCCCACTTGGCCAAACGAAATGCAACAAAACGTCCTTGCTGAGCGCGATCGGGCAACAGCCAGTCCTCGCGTAGCTCCGTATTATCACGCACACTCTTACATGTACTAAATATGAATTACTCGCTTTGTAACTGTACGATCATAGCTTTAGAAAGGAACAATCATGCTGTATTGAAGACAGTATTGTGCACATCTTGAATACAATAATCATATTTCGATAGTATAACAAGATGTATTATTTAGTTAGGATTTATCGGTACCACGATACGAGCTTTCGGGCGTATGATACATTGTATCTTTCTGCCATGTATACAAGTATTTGGTTATATGGCTATGACGTTAGGAGGTGTCATGTTATGTTTTGGACTACCTACGAATACAAGTTAAGAAGAACTGTTTATAAATATTTCGAACTATAATTGTTTTACGTTTTGGATATATAATCAGCTTTTATGTATACAGATATAACCTTAGGTTATACCGTAGTAAAAAATTGCATGATGTCTTATTTAGTTAGGATTTATTGGTAAGTCTGTACGAGCTTTTGGACTTATGATACATTGTATCTTTCGGCCATGTAGATAAGTAATCGGTTACAAAGCATCGTTAGGAGGTGTCATTTTATGTTTTGGACTACCTACGAATATAAGTTATAAATAACCGTTTATAAATATTTCGAATTATAATCATTTTATATTTCGGACTTGTAATAAGCTTTTGTGTATACATATATACAGTGATAAAGAATAGTAATCATCATCATCATCATTTGTGCCTCTGGCGCAGTGATCACCCACCCGTAAGCTCGTGGCCGCTAGTGCGGTATTAACAAACCCTTAAGCCCTTCGTTCGATCCTCTGGCGCTCGTGGCCGCTGTCGTGGTATTAACAAACCCGTAAGCCCTTCATTCGAGTATCAGGTCTTCGCGACCTCTGGCGCGTTGTCGGTTCATTGTATTCCGTACCATCGAATACACCTGTACTGCTCTATACGGAATAAAAGGTGAATAACATACATATACGCACACACGCGCGTCCGCCATGCCCCGCCCCGCCACGTCCTGCCTGCGCGATGCGCGATTTAATGGTCGCACTTACGTCGACTCTCTTTCCGTTGTAGACACGACTGCAACATGAGGGTACATCCCTGTCGACACGACGAAGACGTGTTCCGTTCGTATTCCGACTTACGGTGTCACCTACGCATTCATCCACGACACTTAGCGACCATACGTTAACCTCTACCACAACTTCCATCTAGTGATCACACATACACACGATCCCACGATGTAACAACACCTCCGACCAGGTATGTCTGTCCTAGCTGTGGACGATCTTTTGGTAGACGACACAATATGCATGTTCACGCCACGCGGGTAATGGCGCTTACGTTTGCGGTGTATACGGACGCCATCCGGAAAGACACAAGAGAACCGTACGATATGAATCCGATCGACTTCCGTCACCAAAACGCTCAAGAACTTTTCCTAGCGAAGACGTGTTGGTAGAAGACCCATGGAACCTCCGGTAGGAAACGATGTCTTATCGGACGATTTGTAGGAAGTGATTCGTTAAGACAGGACATACGTATATCAGAGGCGAGAGGTCCTGTTCAATTGAGGAATAGCTACCGACTGACTGGAAACGCGTGCTCCACACAAGAAGCTGCGGCGAGTCTTTGACGAACAGACGTGATCGCTTAAGTTCAACATGAGTTATGGTTTCATACTTAGAAACAAGCAGACCTGGCGCTATAGATACTTTCACTCATCCTGCTACTGCTGCGATCGCAATTTGGAAGAGCCCAGCCTCGATACAAACGCGGAAGACTTCGAAGCGTTTCTCAAACGCATCCGACTGCCCGACGTTTTGCAGTGGGTTATCGGACACTGACCGAACTTTGGTTGGGTCACGGAGCCACCTTCTTCGTCAACCGCAGCGTCGATCTCCCGATCGGCTGCGTCAACTCGACCCTCCCCGCCTTCCTGAAACGTAACATGGCCGCAATCACTTTAGCGAGGGACCCCCACAACAAAACGTACACCGACAATATGTGTCTCTTTCGCTGTCTAGCTCTTCATAGAGGGTGTAACGTGCACCGCCTCGAGTTGTCCTTAGCGAAACTCTGTACGGATTACGGTGAAGATGTACCCATGCGCGACTCTGCAGGTATCACACTAGATAACCTCTACCGCACAGAAACCACGTTTAAAAAGAACATATTCGTATACACCCTCGTTGAGGCAACAGACGAGAAGAAGATGGCCGAAGTTGTCATACGATCGTCATGTCACTATCCGGACACGATGACTATCAATTTGCAGGGGACGCATTTCTCTTACGTTCTAGACGTACAACAATACAGTCATTCGTAACGATGTCGAAAGTGTGGCGAATCGTTGTGGAAACGACCGTATCTGCTGCAACGACTCGAGCCTTCGTGTCAAATAGGTGTCCGACACGTGTACCCGGGCGGCGTGTATCATCCATCACTGTCGGTGTTTCAAAGGCATTCGAGTCGCAGATGCAATGCGGTACTACACGTACCGCGCAACATTCGATTTTGAATGATACTTCGATAGCACTGGACTGCCACCAAATAGCGACAAAATTCAGTGGATCGCGCAGCACGTTCACTTGAGCGTGAGCGTGGCTTCGATCATGCCAGAACACGAGGAAGCTCGCAGTTATGATGACGGATTTGAAAGCCGCGTTCGACCTACTAAAACCTCGATACGAACACTTGTTCGACGAATTAAGGAAACTGAAGACCGGTTGGGGTGAAGCGTTGAGAGGGAACGCAGTGGAGGAGGAGGAAGAGGAGGAAACATCACATCCGACCAACCCATAGAGCACATTGTTGGAACAGCTATTAGTTTGGCTCCATCACATGCCCGTACTCGGCTTTAACTCAGGAAGGTACGATCTAAACACCGTTAAGCAGTTTCTGGTGCCCTATCTTCTACTCAGAAAAGAAGAGGACGGGAAAGAAATCGTCATCAAAAGAGAGAACACTTTCATGAGTTTGTCGACGATTAAACTGAAATTCCTGGGCAAGACGAATAGTCGCGCTCTTCCACCGAAGGAAGCCTTTCATAGCCGTTCAAAAAACGAGGTTATATCGGAAGAGGATTATACCGAATGTGAAAGGGTGTGACGCAATAACGACATGACGACCATACGCGACTTCTTGGTGTGGCATAATAACCGTGACGTGGTGCCCTTCCTCGAAGCCATCGGTAAACAGTTCCTCTTCTATGAGCAGCGTGATATCGACATGTTTAAAGACGGCATCAACGTTCCCGGTCTGACACACTTCTATCTTTTCAACGACTTACCGACCAATATGTATTTCACTCTGTTCAATGAGAAGCACAAAGACTTGCATCGCCTTTCCAAGGACGAAATCTTGGGTGAGCCTTGGATAATATTCTATAGATATCACGATAAATATATCACCAAGAATAGACAGAGTGACTTCGGAGCGAACGCTCGAACATGTCGAACCATCGAAGGATACTACGCCAACGCATCCTATCTTCAGGCGTTGATGCAAGATATGCCTACATGGGTGGTACATGCGTCGACGTGAACAAAACGATTTTCGACCCAAGTCGGCACAGTTGTACGGACAGATGGCCGCGGAATGGTTGATTTGGAAAGCCGCTATAACCGGTCACGTCATCCGATACCAGCTCAACCGTCACAAGAAGCGAATAGGAAAACACATTGTCGATGGTTGGTGTCAAGAAACAAGGACAGCCTATACATTTCACGGGTGTTTCTTCCACAGATGTCCGTGTACCGACGCAGAGATAAACACCGTGAACGAAAAACCAATGACAAAACTTTTGACCGAAACATAAAAAACACGGCGTACTTACGGCGCTGTGTGACTGTCGTCGAGATGTGGGAATGTACGTGGAAAGAGACGAGAAAAGAACCCACAGTCAGTCTCTTTCTTGACTGAGAATTCCATCGTCGACGCGGCGTTAAACGGGCACTCACACAACAAGAGAAATTGATCGTTGTGGGTGTCGGTACGCTATTCGGTCTGGTCGAGTGCGACATTTGCGTTCCGGAGTAACTATGCCCTCACTTCGCCGAGATGTTGCCCGTGTTCAAAAACACCACCGTGACACACGACGATATCGGTCCATCCATGCGTCAGTATGCCATTCACAACGATATCCTGACGACCCCGACACGCATGCTCGTGGGGAGTTATCGCGACGACAAGATCCTGCTTGCTACTCCACTTCTTCAATGGTATTTCACCCACGGATTCGACATCGATCACGTGTACCAGATTATCGAGTACGAACCGAACCCATGCTTTCGTCATCTCGGCGAGATTGTATCAACAGCTCGTAGCGAGGGTGATACCGATCCCCACAAATGCATCGCTGCAGACACGATTAAACTACTCGGGAACTCGGAATACGGTGAGAATGTCGCCGACGGTGATCGGCACCGGGACGTCCATTACTGTACAGATGTTGGGGTGTCGTCGCTTATTAACAACCGACGTTTCCATCAACTAAACGTAGTTGACGACAACGCCTACGAGATCGAGACGGACAAGAAAGTCGTTAAATACACACTCCGTCACCACATTGGCTTCTTCGTCTATCAATAAGCAAAGTTGTGTATGCTACATTTTATTACGATTCCGCAGACAGGTACATAGACGTGTACATAGCGTCGCTTTTTCGCAATGTGTTTATGATGACTTTTACGAACATGTTTAGTACTGATATGGACGCTAGCGATTATAGAGTGTTTGACTGGCTTAAGAGCTTGAGAGAGAGCAAAATGTAATTATAGCCCTGATAGTATCTCAATTTGGCGCTGACTGCACATAGCTTTATTACGCATCGTCGTTTAGCTGGACAGAGCCTCTGGTGCTGTATTAACTCATCCGTAAACTCGCGGTCGCTGACGTGGTATTGGCAAACCCGCAAGCGATCACTTCAACATATTATCGCTTGTTGTATTACGTGTTTGCATCATAATAACAGTTGTGTGCACTCGGTGTTTCTTGTTTGTTTTGCTTTCCTACACACACGTGCATGCTCGCAAACACGACCTCGTCCAGTTGATCCAATAAGGGGTAGTCCGTCCTCCTCTACATGCACACGCACACACGTACACACACCCGTACCACTTCCGGTCACGTAACCAGAACTGGAAATGGGTACATAACCAATCATCGACCGGACGTGAAGTGCATACACCGGAAGTGACGTCGCCAAGGTGCACGATGGGAAACAAAATAGCCAATCAACGATCGAGAAAATAGGTTGGCCTAGAAATGAATCGGAACCGGAACGGAAATGTACTATGGGAAAGATAGTAAACAGTGTTGAACCGAACATGAGGAAATAACCAATCAGCGGTCGTGAAAATGAACCGGAAGTACATGACGGGCTACACAATGGCGGACTTCCGGTTCAACGTAATTGGTCAGTTCCTGTCACGTAACTTCTGGTTCAGGTCACGTGGTTCCATGTGATTGGTCAGTTCTGGTCCCGTGTCGGAACCAGAAGTCACGTGACAGGAAACAAGATGACATATACTATTAATACAGGAAGGCATTGTACCGCGGCGACGTCGAATTCAGAGAGCGCATCAAAGCAGTAATTGGCAACAAAAAAGTAAAGCGATTGGGGAGACAAAATCTGGTTGGAACGATCTCCGTGTTCAATGGATGCGGCATGTGCTGCACGCAAAGTTCAAGGCATCAAAGGATTTGAGAGCCGTATTGTTGGCAACCAATAATGGTGAACTGGTGGAGCGTGTACCATCGAAAGAAAGGTTTTGGGGACTTGGACGTGGCTACAAAAACTGTCGAAACACTCTCAGAAAACTATTGTGCGATGTGTACACCAACTATTTGTAGACACTTCTCTGAGATCCGTGTTTATTCGGCACGCCCACGTGACCGTTCGGTACGCTCGCGATTTTCAGACAAAAATTAAAAACGTGGTGCACTGCCAGTCGGATCGTTATTCGTATCACGACGACACCATGGCAAATGATAGCATGTTGAACACATCTTATTACCACCCTCGCGATGCAGCGGAATCGAGCGATGAGGAAGAGCCGACAAGCCGACCCATCATTCCGGTGACCACCCGCCCTTCCCCGCCGTCGGAAACAGAGGTCGTGGACGTGGCAACTCTAGAAGCGTTATGAAGATCTGCTTTGTTGAGACAGCGACGGGTCAATGCATATGGTTGAATTTATTCGACCGGTGTATTGCTCTTCTCCTAGACGTTAATGCCGACACGTTTGCTGTTATGGATAACACGATGCAGACTTACAAACTGAACTCACTGACGGGAACTCGTGTGTCCCTCACCATAAAGAAAACTCGACGAGGTTCCTACACAAACTACAACATCACACACCTAGAGGTGGTATACTAGAGTCCGTACTGTTTTGTGTTTCAGCCTCTCTCTGCTTCCATCCCTACCGATCTCACAACTTCCGCCGACACTGTCGATGTCATAACTTCCGCTGACACCGCCCATGTCACAACTTCCGCTCCTGACGATGTCACAACTTCTACCGACACCGCCGATGTCACAACTTCCGCTCTTGTCGCCGCTAGTCCGAACTTTACCATTGACTTTCCTGTAACCGAAATGAAGAAGACGCTTGCACGTCACATGGCATGTGGCGTCGTTGAACTCTCAAGACGACAATGCCCCGTTTGCGAGATAGACGATCATAGTTAATTTCATCACGATTGTATGTTACCTGACGAAATTCTAATTTGCGTGCATTTTGACAAGGCTATGGAGGTTATTGATTAATCTGCTGTGATGAAAAACTTGTTGATTGTTTTGTTAAACGCAGGTGTGAAGCTATCCGACTTGACGTCCGATCACTTGTGGTTGTGGAGGCTATTAATTCAACTGCTGTGACGAAAGACTGGTTGATTGTTTCGTTAGATGCAGGTTTGAAGGTGTCCGACCTGACGTCCGATCACTTGTGTACTATCGGGAGTTGGTTTGTTTTCTTTTGTACCCTAATAAAACGTACAAATCTTATCTTGTGTCATTTTTATAGTGTAAGTACCGTGTACTATAGTTCCTTTGTTAATTTACGTAAACTTTAGCCCTACATCCATTTACCATACAGGTCAACGACCTTCATATAATAGTACAACCTTTCACAATAGCAACAGTTAGTGCACTGACTTACTCATACTCTCACTCGCTCACTCATTAACACAATCCCCAACTCATTCACTCACTCTCTAACTCATTCACACACACAATCCCTCTCTCACTCAATCACACATAATCCGATCCCTCACTAACTCACTCATTCACTCAATCACACACACAATCCCTCACTCACTCAATCACTCTCTAACTCACTCACTCATTCACTCACAATCCATCTCTCACTCACTCACTCACTCACTCACTCACTCACTCACTCACTCACTCACTCACTCACTCACTCACTCACTCACTCACTCACTCACTCACTCACTCACTCACTCACTCACTCACTCACTCACTCACTCACTCACTCACTCACTCACTCACTCACTCACTCACTCACTCACTCACACAATCCCTCACTCACTCATCACTCACTCACGACCTCCCTTTGTCTCTTTTCTAACATTTTAACTTTTTAACATGTTACCATGGTAACATTTTCATATTTTAGAGCGTAAAATTAATCTCGCCGTTCATTTTGCTTACATAACACCTACATCATGAGCCTACATCATGAGTTTATCGACTATTCTACCGGCTGCCAACAAGCCCACACTATTACCGTTCCAGTGCCCAGATTGCAAGAGATATTTCTCACGTCGGGACAACTGGAAACAGCCACTATGACAACTTCGTTTCCGGCATCAGCGACAAACTCGATATTGCTGTCTCCGTGTCGGGTGACCATGGGGCATACAAATAAAATGACACTGGTCGACCCCGTATGTTAGAAAACATTCAACCGCAACGTCCTACTACCAATCTTATGGAAAGTGTCTTGCGATGACTCGACGATGAAATGCGAGATATATTGGAACGAAGCGATATCGACGACAGAGAAAAGTTCGTGTTGTATAACCAGGTGTTGAGCCGGTACAACGATCTTTCCGACAAGCGTATCCAGGAACCCCTGCATGTAGCCATCGAAAACAATTCCCAGCAAAGATGAAAACAAAGTAGAATCCCCTACCGAAAATGAAATTATGTTAAAAAAATCGTCAACACCGTGCCAAAAGCTATGAAGCAAAAGCACGACGACGACGACTCAATAAAATGAAAGGTGCCGTAAGGCGGAACGATCGTGGCGAGATGGTGAACAGAAATGTGGCGGCTCCCGGAATTAACATCGTAGACTTTCTGAACGACTAGCTGAGAAAACAGAAGTAGTTTGAACAGGTGGGATGGAAAACCTTCGCTCGTAGTCTCAAGGATGTGAACACACCGATGGGTTTAGTGGGTAACGCGATCGTTGGATTTACATGCAGACAGCGTCAGTGGACGACATGTCAAAGACCAAAAAAGCAGTCCGTTTGACATTCGTCGTCGCAGACGTCCGGCGTCGTCGTGGCGCGCAGCTCATTCGGCGACACCGTTGCAACACTTGCGTTGGGAACCGTATTAAGTCTTGCATGACACGACAGCAGCATTATTACGTCATCTCTCCTCGCGTAGGTAAGAAGACGACGCGTTCACACGATGCTTTGATACGTATTTACTACGACACGAAACTAACCGGAAGTAACGGAGGGGTCGATGCACTGTGTCGTGTTTCACGTATGTCGTCGAAAGACGTGAAACGGTGGTTGTCGGAACAAGACATTTACACCATACACAAAACGGTAACATATCATTTCAGACGCCGACGTGTCGTAGTAGGTGGTATAAATCAACAATGGCAGGCCGATCTGGTGGACATGTCTCGTTTGAAACGGTACAACGACGGTCACACTTTCGTTTTGACCGTGATAGACAGCAGCGTGATAGACAGCAGAGCAAGCGGGGAAGAACTATACAGTTCCTGGTCAAATGGCTAGGGTATCCCGACTCGTTTAACAGCTCGTTGGATAAATCGTAGCGTATAAAGACTAGTACACACCGGTCGAGCGGTCATTCGTTTTATGGAAGATACGACGGACGTTTGGTTCGAAAAGACTGAAGATAGCAGAAGTAACAGCTGTCTTTGAGTGTTGTTTGGAAATTCGTTTCCGAAATCGGAAATCGTCTTTTTCTGCCAAATTGTCATACTGTACACCGATATATTGGTCGGTATCTACAACCTGACTAAATTAGACGGAAACTCTAATTTGTGGATGGCTTTGTTGAGCAGTTTCCTGTGATACCTGTTATACTTAATCCGTCTATGAAACGCTGACCATGTCGTCTGATTTTTACCTGACATTACCCAGCAACGCGTCAATGAAGTTACATCCCGACAACACCTTGACCCACTATGTCACGGCTATGCCGCGACGCATAAGTATAGTGGGTCAGTGGGAGTGCGGACTAGTTGGTACAATGTCAGACGAGAGATTAAATATTGTTGTGTCTTTATCAACTGTGTGGTTTATGTGTTAGATATCGAGGCAGGCTAAACGGTAGTGCCGAAGCGCTCATGCGTGCAATGAACAGAAGCATAAGGAGAGCGATAAAAGAAAGATAAAAGATAAAAGAAAACAATATAAAACTGATCTCACACCAAAAAGTGACTATTCACATGATACAAAACACTCCATTCACCGTGTATTCTTTGAACCTAGAGCGTCTATTAGGCTTAATTTACCGCAGTCCAGAAGCGGATGAAAAAGAATAATTTTTCACCACGATGATAGAAGCCGAATCTGTGGTGGACATGGCACAGGGTTTTTATTCGCTGTATACGTACAGCGAATAAAAACCAACGTTATACATCAACGTTGTGGAATCACGTGTGGTCGGAGAAAGCGTCGTCCCTCTTTTGAGAGTTGTGCCGATAGAAGGTAAATCCGGAGACGTGGTGTCAAAAGTTTCGACAATGTACAAAATGTTCCCGTCTTGCACAAAGGATTTACGACAATCGAGATCGATATTATTAAGAGACGACATAGGGTGTCTCGCCCCATTCGAACGCGATAGAGTGACGGCGACGCTTCACTTTCGACGATGCAAACCGTCATTTTTTGTAACATGAATCATAATCATTCCTACGATGACTATTACGTCAGACAAGTCGGTGACGGATTACCCTTGTTTGTTGGGGCTAGTGTGCAACGGGGTCAAGAAGATTGGCCGCAAAAGAAACGTCGTCTACGGTTACTGATTGCTGTTAAAATTCCGTACCCGTCAGTTTTCACTCATTCGAGCGATGAACCGGGTCAACACTGGATAGGCATGTTTATTGCAAAAGACCGACGTGGAGAATATTTCGACTCCTACGGTTTGCCACCTCGATACGCCGAATTCGTGGATTTTCTACAGAGGAACTGTGACGATATCACAATTAAAGTGATAAACTGACACGCCACCTGGCGAATAAAGTGTATATCAGCGTGCCAGTGGCTACACTAAAGCCAACGTGGTTGTGTGTGTTGTCGCCATGATGTGTGTTGTCGCCAGATGTAAACGAAACAAGGTCGGCAATAAATTTCAGTTATATACATCGGCTTGTTTATATACATATATATAAACAGTTATCGTTATAGGAACGGCGTGACTTGGACTTTCAACAAGACAACGCTTCAGAGCTCGCTGTCTAACGTGTGTGGACAATACTGTGTCGTGTACTTGTTGCATCGATGTCGATGCATACCCATGAAGATTTTTGTGAACACTTTCGAAAAGGATTTAGTGAACAATTACTGTGGTGTTTTTGAGTTTGTTAAGAGTGCCATGTAACATTTTCATGTATAGTCTTAATTAAGTAATAAAAAGTCGACACCATACGAGCGTTTATGAAATTTTATTCAGACAATTACACAAACAATTACAACACAAATATTCTTGTTGTTAGACACCCAAGAGAATGTGTCAACATTATAACATCTTGTAAACCTTAACTATATACAGACTGACTCTATATGTTACACTTATGTACCTTACCTTACCTATCCTCTTCGGGCCTTGTGGCCCATAAGGCTGCTGTGCGACTCCGCCATCTCGCTCTGTCAACGGCTATGTGTCTGGCTTTGGTTCAAGTTGTTCAGCCCAGTTGTTTTCGTTCTTTTTTCACTGTGGTTCTCCACGTTGTTTTTGGTCGACCAAATTTTCTTGTTCCTTCCGGCGTCCATGTCAGTGCTGTCAGGCAGTGTTTGTGGTCCTTCTTTCTCAGCACATGCCCGATCCATTTCCACTTTCTTATCTGTACTTCTGTGCTGATCTTCTCTTCTGCTGTTATGTTCTCGATGTATTTATTCGAAATTACTACTATCCATCTAATTTTTTAAATTCTTCTGAGACAGTTGAAATGGAAATGTCTAGTTTTTTGTTGTCACTTTTGTTTACTTTCCATGTTTCACATCCATACAGTAACACTGATTTGACCAGAGTATTGTATAATCTGAGTTTAGTTTTTAATGTGTACACATTTGAGCTCCATATCTGCTTGAGTTTCATGAATTATGTCCTTGCTTTTCGTATTCTGTTGTTATTATCGTCACCCTCTCCTCCTTGCTTGCTGACGTTTGCGCCCAGGTATGTATATTTCTCTACGTCATTCAGTTGTTGGTCATCAATCTGTATTTTTTTGTTGCATTTGCTGTTTATTCTCGGTACTTCAGTTTTCTTTTTATTGATTTTTAGGCCGGTTTTTTATACGAATGCATTCATCTTTGTTTCCTTTGCTTGTAGGTGTCTGTAACTTGATGACATAAGCTCAATGTAATCAAATTTTTAATATGAATATCCATCATATCCCTGTGTTGTTTTCTTCAGTTGTGTTCCTTATTATCCAGTTGATTACCACCAAGAAAAGAAATCGGGACATTACGTCTCCTTACTTAACTCCGGTTTTTACCTTGAACCACTCAGATTGTTCACCTACATCTAACACTGCACATTCACGGCCCTCGTACAAAATCTGGACCATTCTGATTATCTTGTGTGGGATTCCGTAGCTCGCCATGATTTCCAAAAAGCTCTCTTGGTGCACAGAGTCAAATGCCTTTTCGAAGTCTACAAAAGTTACATAAAGCGTTGCTTGCCATTCCACTACCTGTTCTATTATGTGTCGAAGGATGAATATCTGCTCAAGTGTGCTTCGTCCTCTTTTGAAACCTGCTTGTTCATATCTCAACTTGTTGTTAACTCCATCTCTTATTCTATCTATTATCACTCTTCCGAACACTTTACTAGGGACATATGTTAGAGTAATTCCTCTCCAATTTACGCATTCTGTAAGGTTACCTTTCTTTGGTATTTTAACAATCAGTCCCTGTTTCCATGTCTTTGGTACTTTTTCTTGTTCCCAAATTGTTTTGAATAAGCTTAGAAGCTGTGCTGATTTAATCTATGATCGGATATAATTCAATATCTATAACGGGGTCATCGGGCATAGGTTTATTAGGGACTTCTTTAAAATGCTCCTTCCATCTTGCCCGCCTGGCTGATCCTTCAGTTATTAGGTTTCCAGATTTGTTTTACTGCATTCGTTGTTTTGTGTTTGTCGTCACTAAGTGTCTTTGTGATGTTGTAGACTTCTTTCATTCTTCCATTCCCGGCTGCTTTCTCTGCTTCTGCGGCCAGGTTGTCTATACACTTTCTTCTATCTTGTCTCATGCTTTTCTTTATATCTTTGTCTTTTTGTTGATACTTATCCTTGTAGCTCTGCTTTATCCTTTCTAATTTTTTTTTCTTCTATGTTGTTCTTTAGACGTTTAGTGTCTGCTACCAGCTCCCATGACCCTTTGCTGATCCATGGTTTTTGTCCTCTCTTTTTTTGTAACCCAGTACTTCTTCAACTGTTTCTTTGTAGGCCACCTCGAATTCTTGCCATTTTCTCTCAACAATGTCATTATCTGTCTCGCCGTAGTCCTGTAGTACATCTGATCTGTTCCGTAGCTTCAACGAGAATTGCATTTTTATGGTTGGTTGTTGCACCTTGATTGTGTCGAATTTCTTTCTGTTCTCACTGGTACTTTGCTTCCTCTTTAGCTTCAGCCTGATCTTCGAATGCACTAACTGGTGGTCACTCGCAATGTCTGCTCCCCTCATCCCTCTGGTGTCCATAACTGATGTTCTGTGCAGCCTGCTCACTAGCACATGGTCAATTTGTTTTTTGGTTGGCCCTCCTGGAGATGTCAATGTCTGCTTATGGATGAGTCGATGTGGAAATATGGTACACGCTACCACAAGATTGTTTAATCCACAGAAGTCAATTAGACTTTCTCCATTTTCTTTTTTTGCCCAATTCCATGGCTTCCCATTATGTCTTCATTGCCCTCATTGTCTTCTCCAACTTTGGCATTTAGGTCCCCCATTACTATGAGCATGTTATGTTTATATACATTGCCCGCAACTGTTCATAGAAATGGTCTTTCTCTTCGTCACTTGTTTCATTTGTTGGTGCATATGTGTGTATTGTTGATAGTTTCAATCATAAATAATCCTATCACTGAGGTTTCCACTCTAGTAATGCTTGCTCTGCTTTCTTTCTCATCATTATTGTCACTCCGTGTCTGTGTAGGTTGTCTTCTCTCCCAGAGCGAATAACACTCTCTCCAGTGTTTAACTTGACTTTCTCGTGTCCTGTCCATCTGCATTCGCTAATGCCCATGACATCGATTGTGTATTTATTAATTTATTTTGCAAGTTGTGCTGATTTACCTATTGAATATAGCTTTCTCACATTCCAAAATCCTATATTTACAGTTTCCTTTGGTCTGGTCAGCGACGCTGTCTGCTGCCGAACGTCCGATTGGCTTTGATCCGGAAGTGTCATACTTTCCATGTATCTGATGTCCTCAGGTATGTGGAGCGTCGCCTCGTCATAACCGTTTCCAGCATGTGCTGACGAAGTCACACATTTAGTTTCCGTAACAATTGTTGAACTGGGGGTTGTTGTTGGCCCTCCGCAGTAGGTTTAATTTTGGTGTTTACCTTCCCGTAGTCTGAGTTTCGTTTGCCCACAACCGCAAGGTAGTGGTTTACCAGGGGGAACCACAAGGAAGTGAGGTTGACCTAGATGTTCTACGGTTTACCGGCAGGCTACTATTTTCACTTTCAGCCGGCCCCAACGCCACTGGCTATGGCGCTGTGCGCTTGAACACCCCTTCCCCCTGTAACTGTCAATTGAAACACATCTATTCTTGTTCTCAGACATCCAAGAGAAAGTGTCAATATTATAAAATCTTGTAAACCTTGACTATATACAAATTGATCCATATGTTATACAGTCACTGTTAGACAGTATGCTAACATTTTTGTTTATTGACACAACTTCTGTAGCAATTTAAGTATACTTAGTATATTTTCATCAGTGCCCCACTTTAAAAGAGAAAGTACATCACAGTGATGCAACAGTGACGTGTGTATAAATACGCTCTTTAATAATTAACAAATAGTTGATAAACGTAATACCTCATCACGGTTACATAAAGACCGGATGTTACATCGCTATCTCACGAGTGTACCGATACAAATGTGAAATGTACACTTTTTAATAATTTACAAATAGGAGTCAGTGGTCGATAAACATCATACCTGATCATGGTTACACTAAGAGTGAATGTTACATCAAGACTGGATGTTACACGGGGAAGGGTAGGTCACGAGAAGATTTACTTGCGTGTGTATCACACCAAGCACTGAATTTATCCGTATGTCCAAAACACTGCACAACCCGATGAAACCTCTACATTCGTTTTCGACCTTGAATGGGCCAGGTGTTAATTTGTCGTGACGCGCACGCGCAACGCAATACGGTTCCGAAGTTATCCATTCTTTCCCTTCCAACCGACCTGTCACAACATCGGATGCGTGCGCGTCACAACAAGCAGCAGGAATCCATCTGGCCCTGTGTGTAAAGGATTCTTGTGGTTTAGCAGTGGTAACACAATCGTCTAAACAAGAATAAGCTAGATTCAAGTATGCTGAATCCGTGTCCATCTCGCAATATTGGAAGAACGGGTGCTGTACGTAATAATCTATAACATCATAATAAAAGTCCAGCATTCTAAATTTCGCGTACTGGTAAACCATAAAACCAATTTGAAGAGGAAGGTCGTATTAAATGGATTTCTTGTTCATTTTTAATTGGAACACAGATTCCGTAATTGAGTCTAGCTGGCGAAAAAGATGGCTGTTAATTCCGCCGTTTTACTATCACAAAATATAATATGTCTAATGTCGCCAATAATGGCCTTGTCCGGGTGCAATCCTTCATTTCCCACTTCATGTTACGGTGAGGAAACGTTGAATTTAGAAAATTACTTACATCTGAATTTTTTTGAATTTCCTTCCACTGACATTCCCACATTTAAACGACCTCTGCATATTTACGCAAGTATGTAGTGTTCTTTTTGGTTTTTGCTAGGAGATCGGCCATATACTTCCCGTTTACAGAGTTGGTGTGCTCCACGTTACCAGGACAACCGTGAAAATAGCAACCTTGGAATTAATAAATGAGTCTGGGCACACCATCCATCAACGGGAAGTCTAAGATAACCGATACGTTTCTCCTCTACGTTGAATTGATGTCTTATAAATGTATTCTTCTCGTGAGCTACCCACGCTAGCTATTCAAGTGCCATCTTACGATAAACACGTGATTTTTTTCGTTTTTAAATTATTTTCCCGGCTACGACGCGAATAACATCCAATAGGCGAATCCCAACCGATTTATCCAGATCCATTTTTGTAGAAATACCAAAGAAACCAGGTGCGATTGAATGTGAACTACACCGTACAATTAGTCTCATGAGTCACTTCACCAAGATGTTGCTTAAAATTATTATGACCAGAACGAGAAAGTAAATAAAGCCGGAAATTGCCGAAGAACAATGTGGATTTGTAGAAGAAAAAAGGTACAAGTAATGCAATACACATCCTACGGACACTGATTGAGAGAGCACTGGAAGTGCAGAAAGATCTGTATGTATGTAATCATTTTCAAGTAAAATGTAAACGTTCGAAGTAATTTCTGTACTTCTGTACACGCACCTGAGAAATATTAAAACGTTCCTTGAATTGAAATACGTCAAACTTGTAACTATAAGGCAGCTGTCGTGGGAGCTACTGCCAAGCGCTGCACCACACCTGTCGCTATTGTCCAGGATTAACGGCTGATATACAACACAAACCCTTCGTAACCCTCCCACAGCTTGTCCAAGGCCAGAAGTGTATGAGACAACCATCTGGTGCCTCTTAAGCGCGTTGGCATCCGGATGTTACCCTTCTCCTATAACGCGGCAGCAATGTCGTTAAAAGTGGCCGTGTTCAAAGCAGTTGTGTTGTAGAAGGTGTAGAGAGAGCCTAAGACTCGGTCGAAAAGCTTGAAATGCTTCATAGCCTGAAAGATGCCCTTGGCATAAGCTCTCTTCAATGCAACCATGGCTTCGAGAATCAGAAATAGACGACTCAGCTCTCCCCTGCAGTTCTATTGTCGGCTACAATACAAATGCATTATACCTTTGGGCCCTTTTAGAAGATATTCCTTCTTCTTCTTCTATGTGCCATGTCTGTCACAGGCGTTGGCGATCATGGCCCTCCAAACCGCACGATCATGTGTAGTTTGTAGCAGTTATGTTGTGCTCCTTCCGCACCATGTTGACAGACTATCTATTATTTTTATTCTCTGGCGTCCTCTGAATCTTTTTCCTTCTATCTTTCCTGTTGTTACTATTTGTTCTAACTTTTTCTTTCTCATGACATGGCCTATAAATCGTGCTTGTTGTGTTCTAACTTTGTTTGATCTTTCATTTTGATTTGGCTATACTAAGGATGACTTCATTGCTTTGCTTTGCAGTCCATGGCACTCGCAGCATTCTTCTTAAGAACCACATTTCAGTGGCTTCTATGGTTTTTGTAAACTTTTAGTTATTGTCAGGGATTCACATCCATATAGCAATATGGGCTCTATGTAGCATTGCAATACACGTTTTCTCACTTCAATTGATATATTTTTGTTTGTTAAAATGTTTTTCATGTGGTGAAAAGCTGTTTTGGCTTGAGCAATTCTTCTCTTTATCTCATCGTTGCATCGACCGTCGGATGTTATTAGTGATCCCAGATAGTTAAACGTTCGGACTTGCTTCAAAACAGTGCCATATGCTACCATGTTGCATGTTGTAGTGTAATTTTTCTTTGAGATGACCATGATTTCTGTTTTCTTTTTGTTCAGGGACAGACCTTTTTTCTCACTTTCCCTTATGTGGCATCTGTTGTAGATCTATTTCGTTCTCAGCAATCAGTACCGTGTCGTCTACATATTGTAAATAATTCATGTTGTATCCCCCTACTTGAATGCCTGGCATATCTTCTAATGTGCGTAAGATACTCTCACTGTATAGTGAAAAGAGATCGGGTGATAGGACACACCCTTGTCTTATACCACGTTTTATTTTTTGAAATTTACTGGTGTCATTTTCTATTCGTATTGTTGCTGTTTGTTCCCAGTACAGATTTCTCACAACTCTCAGATCTTTCCCATCAATGTTCAAACTTTCCAGTATTGATATGATTTCTTCATCACGAACTCTGTCAAATGCCTTTGTGTAATCAATAAAACATACATACAGATCTTTCTGCACTTCCAGTGCTCTCTCAATCAGTGTCCGTAGGATGTGTATTGCATTACTTGTACCTTTTTTCTTCTACAAATCCACATTGTTCTTCGGCAATTTCCGGCTTTATTTACTTTCTCGTTCTGGTCATAATAATTTTAAGCAACATCTTGGTGAAGTGACTCATGAGACTAATTGTACGGTGTAGTTCACATTCAATCGCACCTGGTTTCTTTGGTATTTCTACAAAAATGGATCTGGATAAATCGGTTGGGATTCGCCTATTGGATGTTATTCGCGTCGTAGCCGGGAAAATAATTTAAAAACGAAAAAAATCACGTGTTTATCGTAAGATGGCACTTGAATAGCTAGCGTGGGTAGCTCACGAGAAGAATACATTTATAAGACATCAATTCAACGTAGAGGAGAAACGTATCGGTTATCTTAGACTTCCCGTTGATGGATGGTGTGCCCAGACTCATTTATTAATTCCAAGGTTGCTATTTTCACGGTTGTCCTGGTAACGTGGAGCACACCAACTCTGTAAACGGGAAGTATATGGCCGATCTCCTAGCAAAAACCAAAAAGAACACTACATACTTGCGTAAATATGCAGAGGTCGTTTAAATGTGGGAATGTCAGTGGAAGGAAATTCAAAAAAATTCAGATGTAAGTAATTTTCTAAATTCAACGTTTCCTCACCGTAACATGAAGTGGGAAATGAGTTGAAATTTTGCAAAATGTAGTTAAAGGTCACCTATTTGGCATGATAGAGTGCGACATTTTCGTTCCAAATTATCTTAAAGAGTATTTTGGTGAAATGCAACCCATTTTCAAAAACACTGACATTACTCGTAACGACATCAATCCCTACATGCGAGCTTACGCTGAAGAGCACAATATATGATCTATTCCTCGGCGTACCTTTGTGGCTTCGTATTCTGGTAAACAAATTCTTTTAGGTATTCCTTTGTTAAAATGGTATTTGAAACACGGACTGGTCGTATCTCACGTTTATCAAGTTTTAGAATACGAACCCAGTCCGTGTTTCAAGTCTTTCGCTGATGCCGTCTCGGATGCACGCCTCGAAGGTGACGTGCACCCGGACAAGGCCATTATTGGCGACATTAGACATATTATATTTTGTGATAGTAAAACGGCGGAATTAACAGCCATCTTTTTCGCCAGCTAGACTAAATTACGGAATCTGTGTTCCAATTAAAAATGAACAAGAAATCCATTTAATACGACCTTCCTCTTCAAATTGGTTTTATGGTTTACCAGTACGCGAAATTTAGAATGCTGGACTTTTATTATGATGTTATAGATTATTACGTACAGCACCCGTTCTTCCAATATTGCGAGATGGACACGGATTCAGCATACTTGAATCTAGCTTATTCTTGTTTAGACGATTGTGTTACCACAGCTAAACGACAAGAATCCTTTACACACAGGGCCAGATGGATTCCTGCTGCTTGTTGTGACGCGCACGCATCCGATGTTGTGACAGGTCGGTTGGAAGGGAAAGAATGGATAACTTCGGAACCGTATTGCGTTGCGGGTGCGCGTCACGACAAATTAACACCTGGCCCATTCAAGGTCGAAAACGAATGTAGAGGTTTCATCGGGTTGTGCAGTGTTTTGGACATACGGATAAATTCAGTGCTTGGTGTGATACACACGCAAGTAAATCTTCTCGTGACCTACCCTTCCCCGTGTAACATCCAGTCTTGATGTAACATTCACTCTTAGTGTAACCATGATCAGGTATGATGTTTATCGACCACTGACTCCTATTTGTAAATTATTAAAAAGTGTACATTTCACATTTGTATCGGTATACTCGTGAGATAGCGATGTAACATCCGGTCTTTATGTAACCGTGATGAGGTATTACGTTTATCAACTATTTGTTAATTATTAAAGAGCGTATTTATACACACGTCACTGTTGCATCACTGTGATGTACTTTCTCTTTTAAAGTGGGGCACTAATGAAAATATACTAAGTATACTTAAATTGCTACAGAAGTTGTGTCAATAAACAAAAATGTTAGCATACTGTCTAACAGTGACTGTATAACATATGGATCAATTTGTATATAGTCAAGGTTTACAAGATTTTATAATATTGACACTTTCTCTTGGATGTCTGAGAACAAGAATATATGTGTTTCAATTGACAGTTACAGGGGGAAGGGGTGTTCAAGCGCACAGCGCCACAGCCAGTGGCGTTGGGGCCGGCTGAAAATGAAAATAGTAGCCTGCCGGTAAACCGTAAAACGTCTAGGTCAACCTCACTTCCTTGTGGTTCCCCCTGGTAAACCACTACCTTGCGGTTGTGGGCAAACGAAACTCAGACTACGGGAAGGAAAACCCCAAAATTAAACCTACTGCGGAGGGCCAACAACAACCCCCAGTTCAACAATTGTTACGGAAACTAAATGTGTGACTTCGTCAGCACATGCTGGAAACGGTTATGACGAGGCGACGCTCCATATACATGAGGACATCAGATACATGGAAAGTATGACACTTCCGGATCAAAGCCAATCGGACGTTCGGCAGCAGACAGCGTCGCTGACCAGACCAAAGGAAACTGTAAATATAGGATTTTGGAATGTGAGAACGCTATATTCAATAGGTAAATCAGCACAACTTGCAAAAGAAATGGATAAATACACAATCGATGTCATGGGCATTAGCGAATGCAGATGGACAGGACACGAGAAAGTCAAGTTAAACACTGGAGAGAGTGTTATTTGCTCTGGGAGAGAAGACAACCTACACAGACACGGAGTGGCAATACTGATGAGAAAGAAAGCAGAGCACGCATTACTAAAGTGGAAACCTCAGTGATAGGATTATTTATGATTGAAACTATCAACAATACAAACATATGCACCAACAAATGAAACAAATGACGAAGAGAAAGACCATTTCTATGAACAGTTGCATTCAGTTGTGGGCAATGTATATAAACATAACATGCTCATAGTAATGGGGGACCTAAATGCCAAAGTTGGAGAAGACAATGAGGGCAATGAAGACATAATGGGAAGCCATGGAATTGGGCAAAAAAAGAAAATGGAGAAAGACTAATTGACTTATGTGGATTAAACAATCTTGTGGTAGCATGTACCATATTTCCACATCGACTCATCCATAAGCAGATATGGACATCTCCAGGAGGGTCAACCAAAAAACAAATTGACCATGTGCTAGTGAGCAGGCTGCACAGAACACCAGTTATGGACACCAGAGGGATGAGAGGAGCAGACATTGCGAGTGACCACCAGTTAGTGCATTCGAAGATCAGGCTGAAGCTAAAGAGGAAGCAAAGTACCAGTGAGAACAGAAAGAAATTCGACACAATCAAGGTGCAACAACCAACCATAAAAATGCAATTCTCGTTGAAGCTACGGAACAGATCAGATGTACTACAGGACTACGGCGAGACAGATAATGACATTGTTGAGAGAAAATGGCAAGAATTCGAGGTGGCCTACAAAGAAACAGTTGAAGAAGTACTGGGTTACAAAAAAAGAGAGGACAAAAACCATGGATCAGCAAAGGGTCATGGGAGCTGGTAGCAGACACTAAACGTCTAAAGAACAACATAGAAGAAAAAAAAATTAGAAAGGATAAAGCAGAGCTACAAGGATAAGTATCAACAAAAAGACAAAGATATAAAGAAAAGCATGAGACAAGATAGAAGAAAGTGTATAGACAACCTGGCCGCAGAAGCAGAGAAAGCAGCCGGGAATGGAAGAATGAAAGAAGTCTACAACATCACAAAGACACTTAGTGACGACAAACACAAAACAACGAATGCAGTAAAACAAATCTGGAAACCTAATAACTGAAGGATCAGCCAGGCGGGCAAGATGGAAGGAGCATTTTAAAGAAGTCCCTAATAAACCTATGCCCGATGACCCCGTTATAGATATTGAATTATATCCGATCATAGATTAAATCAGCACAGCTTCTAAGCTTATTCAAAACAATTTGGGAACAAGAAAAAGTACCAAAGACATGGAAACAGGGACTGATTGTTAAAATACCAAAGAAAGGTAACCTTACAGAATGCGTAAATTGGAGAGGAATTACTCTAACATATGTCCCTAGTAAAGTGTTCGGAAGAGTGATAATAGATAGAATAAGAGATGGAGTTAACAACAAGTTGAGATATGAACAAGCAGGTTTCAAAAGAGGACGAAGCACACTTGAGCAGATATTCATCCTTCGACACAAAATAGAACAGGTAGTGGAATGGCAAGCAACGCTTTATGTAACTTTTGTAGACTTCGAAAAGGCATTTGACTCTGTGCACCAAGAGAGCTTTTTGGAAATCATGGCGAGCTACGGAATCCCACACAAGATAATCAGAATGGTCCAGATTTTGTACGAGGGCCGTGAATGTGCAGTGTTAGATGTAGGTGAACAATCTGAGTGGTTCAAGGTAAAAACTGGAGTTAAGTAAGGAGACGTAATGTCCGGATTTCCTTTCTTGGTGGTAATCAACTGGATAATAAGGAACACAACTGAAGAAAACAACACAGGGATATGATGGATATTCATATTAAAAATTAGATTACATTTAGCTTATGTCATCAAGTTACAGACACCTACAAGCAAAGGAAACAAAGATGAATGCATTCGTATCAAAAACCGGCCTAAAAATCAATAAAAAGAAAACTGAAGTACTGAGGATAAACAGCAAATGCAACAAAAAAATACAGATTGATGACCAACAACTGAATGACGTAGAGAAATATACATACCTGGGCGCAAACGTCAGCAAGCAAGGAGGAGAGGGTGACGATAATAACAACAGAATACGAAAAGCAAGGACATAATTCATGAAACTCAAGCAGATATGGAGCTCAAATGTGTACACATTAAAAACTAAACTCAGATTATACAATACTCTGGTCAAATCAGTGTTACTGTATGGATGTGAAACATGGAAAGTAAACAAAAGTGACAACAAAAAACTAGACATTTCCATTTCAACTGTCTCAGAAGAATTTTAAAAATTAGATGGCCAGTAGTAATTTCGAATAAATACATCGAGAACATAACAGCAGAAGAGAAGATCAGCACAGAAGTACAGATAAGAAAGTGGAAATGGATCGGGCATGTGCTGAGAAAGAAGGACCACAAACACTGCCTGACAGCACTGACATGGACGCCGGAAGGAACAAGAAAATTTGGTCGACCAAAAACAACGTGGAGAACCACAGTGAAAAAAGAACGAAAACAACTGGGCTGAACAACTTGAACCAAAGCCAGACACATAGCCGTTGACAGAGCGAGATGGCGGAGTCGCACAGCAGCCTTATGGGCCACAAGGCCCGAAGAGGATAGGTAAGGTAAGGTACATAAGTGTAACATATAGAGTCAGTCTGTATATAGTTAAGGTTTACAAGATGTTATAATGTTGACACATTCTCTTGGGTGTCTAACAACAAGAATATTTGTGTTGTAATTGTTTGTGTAATTGTCTGAATAAAATTTCATAAACGCTCGTATGGTGTCGACTTTTTATTACTTAATTAAGACTATACATGAAAATGTTACATGGCACTCTTAACAAACTCAAAAACACCACAGTAATTGTTCACTAAATCCTTTTCGAAAGTGCTCACAAAAATCTTCATGGGTATGCATCGACATCGATGCAACAAGTACACGACACAGTATTGTCCACACACGTTAGACAGCGAGCTCTGAAGCGTTGTCTTGTTGAAAGTCCAAGTCACGCCGTTCCTATAACGATAACTGTTTATATATATATATATAAACAAGCCGATGTATATAACTGTAATTTATTGCCGACTTTGTTTCGTTTACATCTGGCGACAACACACACAACCACGTTGGCTTTAGTGTAGTCACTGGCACGCTGATATACACCTTATTCGCCAGGTGGCGTGTCAGTTTATCACTTTAATTGTGATATCGTCACAGTTCCTCTGTAGAAAATCCACGAATTCGGCGTATCGAGGTGGCAAACCGTAGGAGTCGAAATATTCTCCACGTCGGTCTTTTGCAATAAACATGCCTATCCAGTGTTGACCCGGTTCATCGCTCGAATGAGTGAAAACTGACGGGTACGGAATTTTAACAGCAATCAGTAATCGTAGACGACGTTTCTTTTGCGGCCAATCTTCTTGACCCCGTTGCACACTAGCCCCAACAAACAAGGGTAATCCGTCACCGACTTGTCTGACGTAATAGTCATCGTAGGAATGATTATGATTCATGTTACAAAAAATGACGGTTTGCATCGTCGAAAGTGAAGCGTCGCCGTCACTCTATCGCGTTCGAATGGGGCGAGACACCCTATGTCGTCTCTTATAATAATATCGATCTCGATTGTCGTAAATCCTTTGTGCAAGACGGGAACATTTTGTACATTGTCGAAACTTTTGACACCACGTCTCCGGATTTACCTTCTATCGGCACAACTCTCAAAAGAGGGACGACGCTTTCTCCGACCACACGTGATTCCACAACGTTGATGTATAACGTGGGTTTTTATTCGCTGTACGTATACAGCGAATAAAAACCCTGTGCCATGTCCACCACAGATTCGGCTTCTATCATCGTGGTGAAAAATTATTCTTTTTCATCCGCTTCTGGACTGCGGTAAATTAAGCCTAATAGACGCTCTAGGTTCAAAGAATACACGGTGAATGGAGTGTTTTGTATCATGTGAATAGTCACTTTTTGGTGTGAGATCAGTTTTATATTGTTTTCTTTTATCTTTTATCTTTCTTTTATCGCTCTCCTTATGCTTCTGTTCATTGCACGCATGAGCGCTTCGGCACTACCGTTTAGCCTGCCTCGATATCTAACACATAAACCACACAGTTGATAAAGACACAACAATATTTAATCTCTCGTCTGACATTGTACCAACTAGTCCGCACTCCCACTGACCCACTATACTTATGCGTCGCGGCATAGCCGTGACATAGTGGGTCAAGGTGTTGTCGGGATGTAACTTCATTGACGCGTTGCTGGGTAATGTCAGGTAAAAATCAGACGACATGGTCAGCGTTTCATAGACGGATTAAGTATAACAGGTATCACAGGAAACTGCTCAACAAAGCCATCCACAAATTAGAGTTTCCGTCTAATTTAGTCAGGTTGTAGATACCGACCAATATATCGGTGTACAGTATGACAATTTGGCAGAAAAAGACGATTTCCGATTTCGGAAACGAATTTCCAAACAACACTCAAAGACAGCTGTTACTTCTGCTATCTTCAGTCTTTTCGAACCAAACGTCCGTCGTATCTTCCATAAAACGAATGACCGCTCGACCGGTGTGTACTAGTCTTTATACGCTACGATTTATCCAACGAGCTGTTAAACGAGTCGGGATACCCTAGCCATTTGACCAGGAACTGTATAGTTCTTCCCCGCTTGCTCTGCTGTCTATCACGCTGCTGTCTATCACGGTCAAAACGAAAGTGTGACCGTCGTTGTACCGTTTCAAACGAGACATGTCCACCAGATCGGCCTGCCATTGTTGATTTATACCACCTACTACGACACGTCGGCGTCTGAAATGATATGTTACCGTTTTGTGTATGGTGTAAATGTCTTGTTCCGACAACCACCGTTTCACGTCTTTCGACGACATACGTGAAACACGACACAGTGCATCGACCCCTCCGTTACTTCCGGTTAGTTTCGTGTCGTAGTAAATACGTATCAAAGCATCGTGTGAACGCGTCGTCTTCTTACCTACGCGAGGAGAGATGACGTAATAATGCTGCTGTCGTGTCATGCAAGACTTAATACGGTTCCCAACGCAAGTGTTGCAACGGTGTCGCCGAATGAGCTGCGCGCCACGACGACGCCGGACGTCTGCGACGACGAATGTCAAACGGACTGCTTTTTTTTCTTTGACATGTCGTCCACTGACGCTATCTGTATGTAAATCCAACGATCGCGTTACCCACTAAACCCATCGGTGTGTTCACATCCTTGAGACTACGAGCGAAGGTTTTCCATCCCACCTGTTCAAACGACTTCTGTTTTCTCAGCTAGTCGTTCAGAAAGTCTACGATATTAATTCCGGGAGCCGCCACATTTCTGTTCACCATCTCGCCACGATCGTTCCGCCTTACGGCACCTTTCATTTTATTGAGTCGTCGTCGTCGTGCTTTTGCTTCATAGCTTTTGGCACGGTGTTGACGATTTTTTAACATAATTTCATTTTCGGTAGGGGATTCTACTTTGTTTTCATCTTTGCTGGGAATTGTTTTCGATGGCTATATGCAGGGGTTCCTGGATACGCTTGTCGGAAAGATCGTTGTACCGGCTCAACACCTGGTTATACAACACGAACTTTTCTCTGTCGTCGATATCGCTTCGTTCCAATATATCTCGCATTTCATCGTCGAGTCATCGCAAGACACTTTCCATAAGATTGGTAGTAGGACGTTGCGGTTGAATGTTTTCTAACATACGGGGTCGACCAGTGCCATTTTATTTGTATGCCCCATGGTCACCCGACACGGAGACAGCAATATCGAGTTTGTCGCTGATGCCGGAAACGAAGTTGTCATAGTGGCTGTTTCCAGTTGTCCCGACGTGAGAAATATCTCTTGCAATCTGCACTGGAACGGTAATAGTGTGGGCTTGTTGGCAGCCGGTAGAATAGTCGATAAACTGATGATGTAGGCTCATGATGTAGGTAAGCAAAATGAACGGCGAGA
This sequence comes from Escarpia spicata, assembly GCA_963995525.1. Taxonomy (NCBI): domain Eukaryota; kingdom Metazoa; phylum Annelida; class Polychaeta; order Sabellida; family Siboglinidae; genus Escarpia; species Escarpia spicata. The sequence goes on from OZ023210.1 coordinate 34,409,584, forward strand.
TTAATTTTACGCTCTAAAATATGAAAATGTTACCATGGTAACATGTTAAAAAGTTAAAATGTTAGAAAAGAGACAAAGGGAGGTCGTGAGTGAGTGATGAATGAGTGAGGGATTGTGTGAGTGAGTGAGTGAGTAATGAGTGAGTGAGGGATTGTGTGAGTGAGTGAGTGAGTGAGTGAGTGAGTGAGTGAGTGAGTGAGTGAGTGAGTGAGTGAGTGAGTGAGTGAGTGAGTGAGTGAGTGAGTGAGTGAGTGAGTGAGTGAGTGAGTGAGTGAGTGAGTGAGTGAGTGAGTGAGTGAGAGATGGATTGTGAGTGAATGAGTGAGTGAGTTAGAGAGTGATTGAGTGAGTGAGGGATTGTGTGTGTGATTGAGTGAATGAGTGAGTTAGTGAGGGATCGGATTATGTGTGATTGAGTGAGAGAGGGATTGTGTGTGTGAATGAGTTAGAGAGTGAGTGAATGAGTTGGGGATTGTGTGAATGAGTGAGCGAGTGAGAGTATGAGTAAGTCAGTGCACTAACTGTTGCTATTGTGAAAGGTTGTACTATGATATGAAGGTCGTTGACCTGTATGGTAAATGGAAGTAGGGCTAAAGTTTACGTAAATTAACAAAGGAACTATAGTACACGGTACTTACACTATAAAAATGACACAATATAAGATTTGTACGTTTTATTAGGGTACAAAAGAAAACAAACCAACTCCCGATAGTACACAAGTGATCGGACGTCAGGTCGGACACCTTCAAACCTGCGTCTAACGAAACAATCAATCAGTCTTTCGTCACAACAGTTGAATTAATAGCCTCCACAACCACAAGTGATCGGACTTCATTTCGGTTACAGGAAAGTCAATGGTAAAGTTCGGACTAGCGGCGACAAGAGCGGAAGTTGTGACATCGGCGGTGTCGGTAGAAGTTGTGACATCGTCAGGAGCGGAAGTTGTGACATGGGCGGTGTCAGCGGAAGTTATGACATCGACAGTGTCGGCGGAAGTTGTGAGATCGGTAGGGATGGAAGCAGAGAGAGGCTGAAACACAAAACAGTACGGACTCTAGTATACCACCTCTAGGTGTGTGATGTTGTAGTTTGTGTAGGAACCTCGTCGAGTTTTCTTTATGGTGAGGGACACACGAGTTCCCGTCAGTGAGTTCAGTTTGTAAGTCTGCATCGTGTTGTCCATAACAGCAAACGTGTCGGCATTAACGTCTAGGAGAAGAGCAATACACCGGTCGAATAAATTCAACCATATGCATTGACCCGTCGCTGTCTCAACAAAGCAGATCTTCATAACGCTTCTAGAGTTGCCACGTCCACGACCTCTGTTTCCGACGGCGGGGAAGGGCGGGTGGTCACCGGAATGATGGGTCGGCTTGTCGGCTCTTCCTCATCGCTCGATTCCGCTGCATCGCGAGGGTGGTAATAAGATGTGTTCAACATGCTATCATTTGCCATGGTGTCGTCGTGATACGAATAACGATCCGACTGGCAGTGCACCACGTTTTTAATTTTTGTCTGAAAATCGCGAGCGTACCGAACGGTCACGTGGGCGTGCCGAATAAACACGGATCTCAGAGAAGTGTCTACAAATAGTTGGTGTACACATCGCACAATAGTTTTCTGAGAGTGTTTCGACAGTTTTTGTAGCCACGTCCAAGTCCCCAAAACCTTTCTTTCGATGGTACACGCTCCACCAGTTCACCATTATTGGTTGCCAACAATACGGCTCTCAAATCCTTTGATGCCTTGAACTTTGCGTGCAGCACATGCCGCATCCATTGAACACGGAGATCGTTCCAACCAGATTTTGTCTCCCCAATCGCTTTACTTTTTTGTTGCCAATTACTGCTTTGATGCGCTCTCTGAATTCGACGTCGCCGCGGTACAATGCCTTCCTGTATTAATAGTATATGTCATCTTGTTTCCTGTCACGTGACTTCTGGTTCCGACACGGGACCAGAACTGACCAATCACATGGAACCACGTGACCTGAACCAGAAGTTACGTGACAGGAACTGACCAATTACGTTGAACCGGAAGTCCGCCATTGTGTAGCCCGTCATGTACTTCCGGTTCATTTTCACGACCGCTGATTGGTTATTTCCTCATGTTCGGTTCAACACTGTTTACTATCTTTCCCATAGTACATTTCCGTTCCGGTTCCGATTCATTTCTAGGCCAACCTATTTTCTCGATCGTTGATTGGCTATTTTGTTTCCCATCGTGCACCTTGGCGACGTCACTTCCGGTGTATGCACTTCACGTCCGGTCGATGATTGGTTATGTACCCATTTCCAGTTCTGGTTACGTGACCGGAAGTGGTACGGGTGTGTGTACGTGTGTGCGTGTGCATGTAGAGGAGGACGGACTACCCCTTATTGGATCAACTGGACGAGGTCGTGTTTGCGAGCATGCACGTGTGTGTAGGAAAGCAAAACAAACAAGAAACACCGAGTGCACACAACTGTTATTATGATGCAAACACGTAATACAACAAGCGATAATATGTTGAAGTGATCGCTTGCGGGTTTGCCAATACCACGTCAGCGACCGCGAGTTTACGGATGAGTTAATACAGCACCAGAGGCTCTGTCCAGCTAAACGACGATGCGTAATAAAGCTATGTGCAGTCAGCGCCAAATTGAGATACTATCAGGGCTATAATTACATTTTGCTCTCTCTCAAGCTCTTAAGCCAGTCAAACACTCTATAATCGCTAGCGTCCATATCAGTACTAAACATGTTCGTAAAAGTCATCATAAACACATTGCGAAAAAGCGACGCTATGTACACGTCTATGTACCTGTCTGCGGAATCGTAATAAAATGTAGCATACACAACTTTGCTTATTGATAGACGAAGAAGCCAATGTGGTGACGGAGTGTGTATTTAACGACTTTCTTGTCCGTCTCGATCTCGTAGGCGTTGTCGTCAACTACGTTTAGTTGATGGAAACGTCGGTTGTTAATAAGCGACGACACCCCAACATCTGTACAGTAATGGACGTCCCGGTGCCGATCACCGTCGGCGACATTCTCACCGTATTCCGAGTTCCCGAGTAGTTTAATCGTGTCTGCAGCGATGCATTTGTGGGGATCGGTATCACCCTCGCTACGAGCTGTTGATACAATCTCGCCGAGATGACGAAAGCATGGGTTCGGTTCGTACTCGATAATCTGGTACACGTGATCGATGTCGAATCCGTGGGTGAAATACCATTGAAGAAGTGGAGTAGCAAGCAGGATCTTGTCGTCGCGATAACTCCCCACGAGCATGCGTGTCGGGGTCGTCAGGATATCGTTGTGAATGGCATACTGACGCATGGATGGACCGATATCGTCGTGTGTCACGGTGGTGTTTTTGAACACGGGCAACATCTCGGCGAAGTGAGGGCATAGTTACTCCGGAACGCAAATGTCGCACTCGACCAGACCGAATAGCGTACCGACACCCACAACGATCAATTTCTCTTGTTGTGTGAGTGCCCGTTTAACGCCGCGTCGACGATGGAATTCTCAGTCAAGAAAGAGACTGACTGTGGGTTCTTTTCTCGTCTCTTTCCACGTACATTCCCACATCTCGACGACAGTCACACAGCGCCGTAAGTACGCCGTGTTTTTTATGTTTCGGTCAAAAGTTTTGTCATTGGTTTTTCGTTCACGGTGTTTATCTCTGCGTCGGTACACGGACATCTGTGGAAGAAACACCCGTGAAATGTATAGGCTGTCCTTGTTTCTTGACACCAACCATCGACAATGTGTTTTCCTATTCGCTTCTTGTGACGGTTGAGCTGGTATCGGATGACGTGACCGGTTATAGCGGCTTTCCAAATCAACCATTCCGCGGCCATCTGTCCGTACAACTGTGCCGACTTGGGTCGAAAATCGCTTTGTTCACGTCGACGCATGTACCACCCATGTAGGCATATCTTGCATCAACGCCTGAAGATAGGATGCGTTGGCGTAGTATCCTTCGATGGTTCGACATGTTCGAGCGTTCGCTCCGAAGTCACTCTGTCTATTCTTGGTGATATATTTATCGTGATATCTATAGAATATTATCCAAGGCTCACCCAAGATTTCGTCCTTGGAAAGGCGATGCAAGTCTTTGTGCTTCTCATTGAACAGAGTGAAATACATATTGGTCGGTAAGTCGTTGAAAAGATAGAAGTGTGTCAGACCGGGAACGTTGATGCCGTCTTTAAACATGTCGATATCACGCTGCTCATAGAAGAGGAACTGTTTACCGATGGCTTCGAGGAAGGGCACCACGTCACGGTTATTATGCCACACCAAGAAGTCGCGTATGGTCGTCATGTCGTTATTGCGTCACACCCTTTCACATTCGGTATAATCCTCTTCCGATATAACCTCGTTTTTTGAACGGCTATGAAAGGCTTCCTTCGGTGGAAGAGCGCGACTATTCGTCTTGCCCAGGAATTTCAGTTTAATCGTCGACAAACTCATGAAAGTGTTCTCTCTTTTGATGACGATTTCTTTCCCGTCCTCTTCTTTTCTGAGTAGAAGATAGGGCACCAGAAACTGCTTAACGGTGTTTAGATCGTACCTTCCTGAGTTAAAGCCGAGTACGGGCATGTGATGGAGCCAAACTAATAGCTGTTCCAACAATGTGCTCTATGGGTTGGTCGGATGTGATGTTTCCTCCTCTTCCTCCTCCTCCACTGCGTTCCCTCTCAACGCTTCACCCCAACCGGTCTTCAGTTTCCTTAATTCGTCGAACAAGTGTTCGTATCGAGGTTTTAGTAGGTCGAACGCGGCTTTCAAATCCGTCATCATAACTGCGAGCTTCCTCGTGTTCTGGCATGATCGAAGCCACGCTCACGCTCAAGTGAACGTGCTGCGCGATCCACTGAATTTTGTCGCTATTTGGTGGCAGTCCAGTGCTATCGAAGTATCATTCAAAATCGAATGTTGCGCGGTACGTGTAGTACCGCATTGCATCTGCGACTCGAATGCCTTTGAAACACCGACAGTGATGGATGATACACGCCGCCCGGGTACACGTGTCGGACACCTATTTGACACGAAGGCTCGAGTCGTTGCAGCAGATACGGTCGTTTCCACAACGATTCGCCACACTTTCGACATCGTTACGAATGACTGTATTGTTGTACGTCTAGAACGTAAGAGAAATGCGTCCCCTGCAAATTGATAGTCATCGTGTCCGGATAGTGACATGACGATCGTATGACAACTTCGGCCATCTTCTTCTCGTCTGTTGCCTCAACGAGGGTGTATACGAATATGTTCTTTTTAAACGTGGTTTCTGTGCGGTAGAGGTTATCTAGTGTGATACCTGCAGAGTCGCGCATGGGTACATCTTCACCGTAATCCGTACAGAGTTTCGCTAAGGACAACTCGAGGCGGTGCACGTTACACCCTCTATGAAGAGCTAGACAGCGAAAGAGACACATATTGTCGGTGTACGTTTTGTTGTGGGGGTCCCTCGCTAAAGTGATTGCGGCCATGTTACGTTTCAGGAAGGCGGGGAGGGTCGAGTTGACGCAGCCGATCGGGAGATCGACGCTGCGGTTGACGAAGAAGGTGGCTCCGTGACCCAACCAAAGTTCGGTCAGTGTCCGATAACCCACTGCAAAACGTCGGGCAGTCGGATGCGTTTGAGAAACGCTTCGAAGTCTTCCGCGTTTGTATCGAGGCTGGGCTCTTCCAAATTGCGATCGCAGCAGTAGCAGGATGAGTGAAAGTATCTATAGCGCCAGGTCTGCTTGTTTCTAAGTATGAAACCATAACTCATGTTGAACTTAAGCGATCACGTCTGTTCGTCAAAGACTCGCCGCAGCTTCTTGTGTGGAGCACGCGTTTCCAGTCAGTCGGTAGCTATTCCTCAATTGAACAGGACCTCTCGCCTCTGATATACGTATGTCCTGTCTTAACGAATCACTTCCTACAAATCGTCCGATAAGACATCGTTTCCTACCGGAGGTTCCATGGGTCTTCTACCAACACGTCTTCGCTAGGAAAAGTTCTTGAGCGTTTTGGTGACGGAAGTCGATCGGATTCATATCGTACGGTTCTCTTGTGTCTTTCCGGATGGCGTCCGTATACACCGCAAACGTAAGCGCCATTACCCGCGTGGCGTGAACATGCATATTGTGTCGTCTACCAAAAGATCGTCCACAGCTAGGACAGACATACCTGGTCGGAGGTGTTGTTACATCGTGGGATCGTGTGTATGTGTGATCACTAGATGGAAGTTGTGGTAGAGGTTAACGTATGGTCGCTAAGTGTCGTGGATGAATGCGTAGGTGACACCGTAAGTCGGAATACGAACGGAACACGTCTTCGTCGTGTCGACAGGGATGTACCCTCATGTTGCAGTCGTGTCTACAACGGAAAGAGAGTCGACGTAAGTGCGACCATTAAATCGCGCATCGCGCAGGCAGGGCGTGGCGGGGCGGGGCATGGCGGACGCGCGTGTGTGCGTATATGTATGTTATTCACCTATTATTCCGTATAGAGCAGTACAGGTGTATTCGATGGTACGGAATACAATGAACCGACTACGCGCCAGAGGTCGCGAAGACCTGAGACTCGAATGAAGGGCTTACGGGTTTGTTAATACCACGACAGCGGCCACGAGCGCCAGAGGATCGAACGAAGGGCTTAAGGGTTTGTTAATACCGTGCTAGCGGCCACGAGCTTACGGGTGGGTGATCACTGCGCCAGAGGCACAAATGATGATGATGATGATTACTATTCTTTATCACTGTATATATGTATACACAAAAGCTTATTACAAGTCCGAAATATAAAATGATTATAATTCGAAATATTTATAAACGGTTATTTATAACTTGTATTCGTAGGTAGTCCAAAACATAACATGACACCTCCTAACGGTGCTTTATAACCAAATACTTGTATACATGGCAGAAAGATACAATGTATCATACGCCCGAAAGCTCGTATCGTGGTACCGATAAATCCTAACTGAATAATACATCTTGTTATACTATCGAAATATGATTATTGTATTCAAGATGTGCACAATACTGTCTTCAATACAGCATGATTGTTCCTTTCTAAAGCTATGATCGTACAGTTACAAAGCGAGTAATTCATATTTAGTACATGTAAGAGTGTGCGTGATAATACGGAGCTACGCGAGGACTGGCTGTTGCCCGATCGCGCTCAGCAAGGACGTTTTGTTGCATTTCGTTTGGCCAAGTGGGGGTTGACCATCTTGCAAAGAGTCGGGATAATCCAGAATCGAGCAAGTATTGAAGATGCATATCGATTTTTTCGTAAGACGAGGCGAAGCATCCGAGCATTTGTTGCACTTGGCTAAGATGGTAGACGCGACATCCATCACACAATTCGCGTGCTCGTTGGTTGACGGCTATAACAGCATGTTGAAAAAATACGTCGTTCAACACCGTCGAGTTCCTGATCGTTGGAACTACGAGTGTGGCGATAGCGATGTTCCACGTCTTCCGGGACGATATCACTGTTGGTCAACTCGGTGTAGCAGTTTTATTCAAAACAACGAATGCTAATGGGCCAACAAGTCGACTAGGTTTCGCCGAGCTTGTGCTCGTTTTCAGAATAAATATATCGAATGCAACCAACGGGAGATAAATTACGCCAATAAACATACATAGCAAACATATATTTTATCCAGCTACAGAAAGTAACGTGTATAATCTCATAATATCACTAGAATATCGATATATGAGGGAGTTGCACAATTTATTATAACAACTTAAATCAGTCAGAGAGTTTCCGCTGGTGCCGCTAGCTCAGTGGGTAGGCGCGATGGTTTCTTGCCATATTTTTTACAATCGGGCGACCCCGGTTCAATCCTGACAGCATGCAAACCATTGATTTTCTTTACACTTTTTTTGTTTATGTTTTCACGAAGTAATATAAACCAAATCATGTTATGCTATAATGCACTGTTTATATTAAAAAAAAAAAAAAATTTGTAATTATTTATTCGCCACAAAAATGAAAATATGGTCATTATATAACGATGTTTCTAAGTGTTATTTATCCAAACAAATATAATGTAATGGATATATAATTTAGTAACTGAAAATATATTGTACGGTAATATATTGTAATTGTATATGTGAAAACAGATTGAGATCTGTCTGGATAAATAAAATTTAGAAACATCGTTATATATAATGAACATTTTTGTGGCGAATAAATAATTACTACAAACATAAAAAATATATTTACAAACAGTGCATCATAGTATACTAAATGATTTGGTTTATATTACTTCGTGAAAAAAAAGTGTAAAGAAAATCAGTGGTTTGCAATATGTCAGGAGTGAACCGGCGTCGCCCGAATGTAACATAAATGGCAAGAAACCAACGCGTCTACCAACTGAGCTAGCGGCACCAACGGAAAAAAAACTGACTGATTTAAGTTGTTATGATAAACTCCTGCTTCATATATCGATATTCTAGTGATATTATGATACATGTATTATACGTTACTTTCTGTAGCTGAAAACGAGCCCAAGCTCGTCGAAACCTAGTCGACTCATTCGCATTCGTTATTTTGCATAAAATTCGATTCGACCCAAAAACCATCCTTGTAAACATGCTTTGAATGCATGGAAAGGGTCGGCCTGATGCGAGTGTGTGTCATAAGTGACGTCACGATACCACTTGATCGCCAACTCATTAAAATTTTAATTTTCTGCGGGAATCGCTTCACAGACGGGCTTAAAATCGAATTTATGCTACAAATGTATTTTTTGTATTTGTTTAATGTTGTCAAATGTTACATACAATGCTAAACGTTGTGTACACATGGAAAAAGGATTTTAGCTAATGCCTTATTTTTATTTCCTTTAATAACGCATGCATTATTGCTCGTCTTACTTTACCCCATTCTTCGTGTTTTGTTACCTTGATTTGTTTACTTAATCTATTGGCGACTCGTCCGCTTTTAACCTTGTTGGTCTTTTGCGCTGTTTGGACATCACCGTGAAACATTGGTTGTTTATATTGGTAAGCTGCTTCAACAGAAGTGAAAGTTTCGCCCAAACGTTACATCTATAGAAATTAGACAGAAAATGGTGTCCTCCACGAAACCGAATAACGCGTTGTACATGCTCCATGTTACCATCACATATGAGGAATTGCACAAGAGAGCCTGTAGTTTTGTGTGTGACGTGTGTAGTCTCGTGGGTAGTCACGTGATTGTCGTAAAAAACTTTAACCTTTAGTGCCTTCAGGAATTATTTGTTACAGCATTCACGGCATGTCGTGGAGGTGTGTTATGGAGGAGTTAAAGCGACGCGCGCTGTCGCCCTATTGTTCCTTCATGGATATATGGGATATATATAAGGGTTTTTCGTTATCCCATAAGTTGCTAGGTTGGTCAACGGGACACTTCGCTATTACGCAATGTGTTATTATTGTTTTGTTGTTGTACTGTAATATTTAAAAGGTATTGTTCCTGTTGTGACTATACAATTTGTTTGCTTCAGTGCTCACAAAACGCTTTCGCAGATGTCTTGATGGAAATGATGTACAACGCGACGGAGGTCACGGCTGTTGAAGACTGGACAAACGAACTGTTGTTTTAAAAAACTTTCGGGCATGAAAATTATATACAATGCAACGAAGATACCAATCAGCGGTCGTGAAAATTAACCGGAAGTGCACGACGGGCTACAAAATGGCGGACTTCCGGTTCCGGCCATGTGACTTCCCGTTCCGGTCACGTGGTTTCACGTTATTGGTCAGTTCCGGTCACGTTACTTCCGGTTCCGTTCACGTGGTTTCACGTGATTGGTCGGTTCTGGTCACGTCTGGTCTGTACACCTATACTATTTGTATTGATAAGCGTGCTTGACCGAATGCTTCGACCCGGCATGGGTAACAAATTGACAAGAGAGAGTCGGCCCCAGAAAATTAAATGCGTTACGGTTTCACAGCGATCTCCGGTTCGGGTTCGGGTTCCGGTTCCGATGGGTAGAGGGTTGACGGTGACAGTGATCGGCTGACAGACGGTGATGGTGGTCTGCTGACAGAGGTGACTGTGGTCGGCTACCAGATGCAGTGAACAGTTGGCAACACGGTTCGTAATCATCGCTGTCGCTGAATTCCGCAAAAATATGGTAGTTGAATGTTTTCAACATTATGTTAGCCACTGTGTCGTCGTCGTCGTGCCGAAATGTCACGTGGGCGTGCCGAATGAACACGAACATCAGTGTAAAAAGTACACGCATGGACTGTAGAGTAGATCAGACTTGCACAACGAATACCAGTTCAAACCTCGTCGAGTTTTCTTATTTCTTTATCCGCAACAGTGTGTTCTTAACGAGCACGGAGCGCCGGAGACAAGACTCCGGGTCGTGAGTCAGTCGCTTGCATGGCGAGCCGATAGTCACACAGGTCAGTCGCCTAGTATCGTTGCTTGTTGCTTCCCGCAAAATCTCGGACATTGTCGCTAGTCATGTTGTATGTTTTCCAAATGTAAGATTTAATAACCACAAAAGCAGACGCAGGCATTTGATAAAAGTTCGACTGAGAATAAAGGCTACGTGGGCGTGCCAAATATGCACGAACCTCAGAGTACAAAATACATGCCCGGACTGCAGAGTAGAAAGTACTGTTCAACAAAACATTTATTTTTGTTGTTCACCATATAAGAGACACGAATTTAAGTCTTTCACACATTTCTGTCAGGGGTCGCTACTTAGCCTACTCATTTAGTTAAACACCTATTCCCCAGGGCCCCTCTTGATTTTGAAGTCGACATATTGACAATAACCGAAATGGCATAATTTGACCTATTAGTTCAGTACCTAATCGTCAGGATTTGACCTAATTTTAATAAACGTACACGTCAGGGGGCGTTATATCTTTAAAATGGTCCACCATCTATGCGACATAAGAAAATACATCATTGCTGTTGAGCAATGACCTATTTATTGAAGTCTTAGACCTATTTTTATAGTTGACAAAAATAAGATGCACGAATTTAAGCAGTACTGTTTAATCGTGTTATCGCAAGAGGCGCTACTTGACTTATAGGTATATAAGCTAACCACCTATTCGTCAGAAAAATAATAAGAGGCGCGAATTTAATCAGTACTGTTTCACCAACTATCCACCAGGGGGTGCCATTTGACAAAAGAAGAGGCACGAATTTAAGCAGTACTTATACTTATTCACCAACTATCCTCCAGAGGGTGCCATTTGACCTTGATATTTGACCTTGGACGTTAACATTTACCTAGATATTTACCTTCATCCGGAAGTAACGTCTTTCCTCTATCGCGACGTCGATTGCACTTTGTTTAATTAAATTTGTCCTAGTTTGGTATTTATATCATGCGTATTCACACTTAGTCTTTTGTTTTTGCTCGAGCATAAGCAAAGAACGTCAATACGGAATCGTTGACAGTCACGGGAGCTGCCACCTAGTGCATATACATGTGATTAAAAGACACTAAACTACGAAAAAAGTTTAATGTTTTATTTTTGTGTGACATGTTTCAATATAAGTTTAATGTTGAATAGTTGTTATAGTATAGTATTATCTGATAACCTGTATCCTTATTTAATTTGTTATTTCATAGTTGGCCTGAGAGCCAACCATCGTTTCTACCCGAATCGTGGGTAAAGCCCCCCTATCGGTAACATTGGCAGAGCCTTAATGTTCCAGGCAGTAGTGAGGGGCTAAAAAGTGCTGCCACCTCACGGCGCCTGGGTTAATCGAGGCTAGCGAGACTAGTGGGTACGTTTGCTTGAGAAAAACTAAGGGCGCCACCTGGTGAATATGTAGCCTTCCGGGAATGTCCCGCAATACCATGCCATTTTGCATTGCTGCTCCCACCATGTGTTCCGTGTTATACTTAAACATGTGTATTGCGTTGTTTAGTACACCATTAAGGACATTACATTATACTACATCATGCATTTACTTAATTCGAATGAACGGCTTTGTTATGATTAATACTAACAGAAACGTATATTATTGTTTTAAAATACTGCCGAACAGGGGGAGGACGTATTATTAATGTAATGGCAGAGTAGCGCGCAGTTTGTTGTCACTAGAAACAACTTCCTTTGAAAGAGCCGAGCGGTATACTCGAGTCGCACGAATGTAGATGTCAATATTGTAAATTTATTATGTAAACATTTGCTTATTGCTATACTTAGTAAATAATGTAATTTCGTTGTTTTGTGGATTATGACGGGGGAACGTTCAATAATGAAAGCAGACGTTTAGAAAGAAACAGCTTCACTTCCAAGTTCTGCCTTCTCTTCTGGTCGGGTTTTGCCTTTTGGTACTGTCTTAGTTTACTACTGCCACTGGTAGTGGGTGGTAGTCTGTGAGTCTGTCTCTGATTGAGAAGTCGACAGCAAATGCAACACTGGAATGACAATCGTGCACTCGTCTGCTGTGCCAGCGCGTGTTTGCATCGCACGTCAGCTCATTTGATACACAATAATCGGATTGCAAATTGTGTTGTTTCGTTCAGTCGCCGGTCTGAGCACTCTGACGTAGGAATGGCATAGCCGTAGCAGCAACAAAGTGAAGACACAACTTTGTCTTAACCATTTAAAGAACCAATAAGAAGGTAAGATTTTCTTATTAGTTAACTTTTCCTTAAGGTCAAAATTAAGGATCAAACTAAAGAAATCAAAAGGCACAGACTGCACACATAAAAAGTACAATAAACTTATAAAGTCAATACTATGATCGAGACATATATTTATAATCTGAACTAAATGCTGTGATGCATGGACTTGATCAAATTGATGATGAAGCATTTAAACACTTAATTCATACAGAAGAATGTAATAGTAAAGTAGTTTACATGGAGTGAAACAGTCTGCTTATATATCCACCCTGTTTTGCACTGCAAAAAACTGACTAGGCTGGTGCTGAGTTATATCATTATATACAGGCTGAGAAATATTGCATTCCAGTCATTCTGGAAGATTTGGATGCATGGGCTCAAGATCCCGTAAGCAAACAAATTATGTTGTACAAAGCCATGGTCGTAACTGTAATGCTGTACAACTGCGGCAGCTGGTTAGTGCCAGCCATACTACACCACAAACTGGATGACACCCGGCGTAACGGGATTGTATCGGACGAAGATCTATACACAAGCTGTGACACAGAACCACTGTCACAGTGAGTAGGAAGAACAAAGAACAATGTTCGGCCAAGTTTTACACATGCCCAAAGATAGCCCTGCATAACAGGCCCTGCAGTTTTCCATTGTTGGGTCACGTCGGTACAGGAGCCAAGTCAGCAGACACACCATAAACTTACATGATCGCATCAGACTGCGATCATGTAATGACATCAAGACGCTGATAGAGCTGGCAGAAGACCGCACGGGATGGCGGAAACTTTGAAAGGACTGATTGCAACACTAAGATGTCCACCAGACTATTCATGTCGCAGAAACAGTGAATCATTCTCATCATGTTGTATAGTCAACATGGCACCCATGCATACAACTGTCCTGGCTGGTCAAGCAATGAAGTGAAGTGAAAACTTGCACAACAGTGCTGAAGTTACAATCTATATATATATATTAATATTCCAGAATATGTGTGCATGTATGTGTATATTGTTCTTATTCCCAGCTGTCAAATGATTTAAGGTACATAGCTCCTGTAGGCTGTATTTGACTACTTCTGTTGTTACTCGTACTATCCACCGCTCTCTATCAGCAGCCCCATTCTCTTTTCCTTTCATCTTAACATATAGTCACCCCATCTCAGAGCTCTGTAGGCCTCCCCTTGTTAGGCAGTCCCCGTGTTTCTCCCCCTCATCTATGGTAGTCTGCATGCACCCTTTCTTATGGAGTGTCCTGCCCACATCATAGATGGTTTGTTATCTTCTTATTTTATATGTAATAAATCACAATTTGTAATAAGTATATTTTGGTGGAAGATGATAAAACATTATACTGAACTATGCAACATTTATGTATTTCTTCCACCATCCATGTGTTGATGTTGATCTTGCTATATGTTCACAACTGCCCAATAATAAATTAAGTGAATATCTCTTGTGGAGGGATCCATTATTGGTCCACAAACATTTCAACTGGCAATCAACTACACTCTGGGACTATTTAAACAATAGCTATGTAATAAACTAGATTCAGCCAGTACCTAAATAGTCAGTTAATCAGTAATTACTATAATGCTTTTACCCCCTAAAGTCCTACTACATACAAGAAAACTTTGGTAAAAGGTTGGCAATTCACACAATCCTTCTTCTCACTGAAGTTCCAGAAGCTTGTTTTAAAAGGTTGAAGATCCACAGTTCTTCTTCCAACTGAAGTCTCACTAGATGAAAGGGTAGATTGCTTCAAAAGGTTGAAGATTCACTGTTCATCTTCTCATTGAAATATCACTAGATGCAAGAAAAGCTTGCTTCAAAAGGTTGAAGATTCACAGTTCTCACTGAAGTCCTACTAGAACTTAGTAGAAGCAATCTGAGAAGCTTCGTGCAAAAGGTTATTCACAGTTCTCTCTCTCACAAAACTTGGTGACAGAAGTCCAAAGTGCTAGATGCAAGAGAAGCTAGCTGGCTTCAGTGGGTGGAAGCACCAACATCGCTGTTTAGTCTGCACTGGTATATGTATGTATACAGGGATCGAATTTGGCCCACGGCACTACAGCAATTGCCGTAGTTGCCTTTATTCCTTGCCTTGGTGCCACGATAAATTGGGCTGTATTTAAGGCCATAAATAGCCATGGTTGCCCTCCCTGTATGCCCTAGTGCCCTTCCCATGCCTAGTACCAACTAAACTGAACTTGGCAGCATTTGTCACTTGCCGTGTATCCATCCATAAGAACAGAAATCCATAGATGAAAGAAAAGTCATTGCCAACTCATATAATCTTAATGGGCGCAGCCATAGTGTTTTTGTTTACAAGCTACATATCCGAGAACTAACTGCGCCCAGTCCTCTAGGTTGCGACTGAATTGATCGCAGATGTGACTGTTTTTTTCTGTTTGGCGACTGACACATTATGTACGGCTGGTGACCACGACGAGTCGTTAATAACAGATCATAGGTTGTCATTTGCCGTTTCATAAACCACGTGTTGTCGTTTGTTGGAAACACAGTAAACCATACTCACTTTACTGGCGATATTTTGAAACAAACAAGATTACTCTGTAGCAGTATTTGTTTATTTTGGTGGATTTATGACATATGATTTTAAAAATGCTCAAGGCAAATTGCTACGAAGTGTATTGTAATGGCGTCAACCGACGGGGACGCGAGCTGAAGGCGCTAATGTAAACCGTTTCGTGATCGTTGTCTGGCTGTCTGATAAGCGCATTGAAGACATGTTGCTAATTACATGTAGTTGTCACATCGTTAGAACACACATAAGTGTACATATTCCAGTTTCGAATACACAACTTGAAGGAATAACAACAGCCTAGGTTACACTGGCTCAAAGTTATATAGTCCGCATTTCGCAGTTCTCACAAATTCCATTGGATGGCGTCATGATAGTAGAACAAAATTATCACTGAAACAGCATCAGTGATTTAAACATTCATAACTGTTAGTATGACTACTTGTGTAATTTATATTTGTTAACTTTATTAAGCACTTATTAAGCATTAGAAACAACCAGTCATTTATGTTATTGTGTGAGAGGAATTATTTTATCTTAATTGATTATGTACGGTTGTTAGTGTTGCAAATATTGCACAAATAAATAAAACCAAAAAACATCCGTGAAAACTTAACAAAAAGTGGCCTTGGTGCCCTGCCCTCGAAAGAAAATTTGGCCTTGGTGCCCTGCTCACTCCTTGGCGCCCCCAAATTTTCCAGATACCAAAGCCAAAATGGCTTTGCCCTGATAAAATTTAAATTTGATCCCTGTGTGTTGTTTATATATTTGGACAATGAATGCCTCAGCACTGGTCAGTGTAAAAAGAGCACTGAGTTTCCATGAACTTATTTTTTACAGAGGCAGTCATGAAAGTTGACCAAATACTACTACTAATCAAATGTGTTTTTGAAGAAAACTTTGAATATTTTAAATTGCTGTGGTGTAGCCTGGAGAACACTACATACAGATCCTTCCTACATGTTCACAATTAATCAGCTTATTCCAACTATAACAGTAACAGTAGAAGAGAGTTAATAATACTGAGTTTAACTGTATGTTTATTCCTGCATGGATAAGTGCCAGTGGGACTGGCTGGCCAAGTCTCATGGCCCCACTCAAAGCTCAAGACTGGGTCACGCACAAAGACGGATATTACTTGCAATATTCTGTTGATGCAATCACCAGTGTCAGTTGTCGTATAGTGGGGGTCCCAGGGATCTCTAACAAAGACATCATTATAAGTTGTACGTCTGATTCACTGGGTCGGGCTGTTGGACTTGACAGGTTTGGTGAACACTGACTGGGCAGGTTGTTGCATGACTATATGACACCAGATTTGATGGTGTGTAGGACGTAACTCATTGTGGACAAACATCCCCACTGACATAACCCCTCTGACTAAGACCCCTCACAGAAATAACCCAACATGGTGGCATGGACAAAGCCACTCATCTACCATACATGTGCTCAACTGGACAGTGTGGACATTTAACCCCTCTGCACAAAATGCCTCATGGACACAGCCACTCATGGATATTTGTTATATAATCCTGAAGTCATCAACAAAACCCCTCTAGATCCTTTTTTTTTTTTTAATTTCTGTGCAGAGATATGGGGAAACACGTACCCAACAAATACTAATTGTATTTTCTTATTACAAAAAAGAGTAATCCGCTTTATATTTGGAGCAAGACGTTTGGATCATACAAACTCACTTTTCCAACAATTACATGTTCTAAAATGTTCAGATATCATAGGACTGAAAACATTAGTATTTATGTACAAAGCTTACTATAGCTGTTTGCCATGAGATATTCAGTGTTTGTTTACTAGACGAGAAATAGCATACTCTATGCGAGCTAGTCATGACTTAGAACGACAGAGAGTCTGTTCTACAATGCGATCAATGTCTCTTTGTGTAAAGGAAGTGCAATTATGGAATTATCTATGAGATCATTTAAACACTACTAATACTATTACTGCATTTCAGCATAAATGCAAGAAAGGTTTATTTATGAAATATCTGGTTGTTGAAATCTAAACAAAATCATACACAAATGTAATCATGCCAATGAAGAAACTATAATATGTGTAAAGATTTGTACTTATCACATGCTTTAAATGTTGAACATGCACATATTCCATTACATGTTTTCAATTATTGTAGCTAGATGGTTAGATGAATAGCAAGTTCAATTAATATAATATCAATGTCTCAATATACATGTACGTATGTATGTGTGTACTAGTATATATATGTGTGTGTGTGTGTGTGTGTGTGTGTGTGTGTGTGTGTGTGTGTGTGTGTGTGTGTGTGTGTGTGTGTGTGTGTGTGTGTGTGTGTGTGTGTGTGTGTGTGTACATATATGTATATATAAATATATGTCGGGTAAATTTACACAAAAGTCAATGACTTCGTATTTACCCCTTTCAAACATTGTATATGCTCACTTGTATCATAGTTAAACTTGTTTGGTTGTCTTGTATATATATATATATATATATATATATATATATATTGTTGCCAATGTTCTGAATAAACATTAATTCATTCATTCATACATGTACATAAATTGGATGCCAGTCACAACACAGGTCAGTACAGTAATTTGTAAGTTCAAAAGGTATATAATATATCAACATCTCAGGACTTGTTTGATATTTCATTGACTTGGAAATCAACTAATAATGTAGATGTTCACAATTAAAATAATGATTGCACGATTGATCACAAGTATACCATTTTGAATGCTTCTGAACAACTGAATATATTACTTGTAAATACTCATTAATTTATTTAATTATGTTACACTTCAGCTTCATCCATGGTAAATAATCCATAAACATAGATAACCGATGTTTACTACAAATGTAATGCTCATATATGTTATTAACTTGTAATGGACACCGTTTAAACATAAAATGACTGGTTGTAGTGTTGTAGAAACTGTCCTGAAACACTTGTCTGTGTGTGTGTGTCCACTTTTGGGCACTTGTCCAGACAGAAGCTGTCAAGTTAGGAGGACACTGTGCAAAGAGTCTGTCTATTGAGACCAGTAAGAACTTGTGCTGACCTTTAGCAGTTGTTATTCAACACGTTGCCTGCCAGTATAATGAGTGACTGCATTGAGATGAGTTGATCAGCACCAGTGTGGTCTTTGTATGTCAGCCCCCTTTGTGCTAGTCTCTCTAAGAGATTTTGCTGTAGTTGTTCACTTGAGCTGAAGGTGCTTACCACACAATTGGGACACAGTGTCTCATAGCTAAGCTTAGTGATATAGCAATATGGTGTACTTAAATTTGTTTAGCATCTATTCAGGCTCAGTATAAATGCAGAATATGTGCACTAGCATGACTGGAATTTCCAGAAATTGTACCAAGTATACTTTGACACTGACAACAATTTGTAAGCAAACCAACTGCTAGTGATAATACTTAGCAATGTGCTTATTAAAAAATTGTCCAGTCTTTCTTTGGCTCTTGATTTTAATTAGTTTATTTGTGAATAAAAATAACAAACAAGATATATTAATAATACCAGTGTGTGTTATTACTACAGTGTCGTTTGTAAGTTCTGTTAGATTTGACATACAGCCTGTACTCAGCTTTTTTTCAACTTTTAATCGTTCTATAATATAATTGTTATTACTTAAAATGAGAAAAAGACACATCTATATACAAGGGTACAAGCCATTCAATTTCCAGTAAAAGAAACTGTCTTTTTTATACTTTATATAATTGATAGAAACTTGTGAACATTCATTGGGTTTTGAGATGCACAGATCTATGTAAATATAGATTGGTTCTTGGCACTTCAAGAACCAAAAATGTGGAAGTTCTTTACGAGTTGAATAAAATACTGATTTCTTCCCCAAATCCTTGTACATGTATAGAAAACAAGTACCATTTATTTATAGCTAGACCAGTAGGTCAGAGGTTATGCTGTAGCAAGGCCCTTATCACAGATGTCCGGGTTTGCCTAGGCTGGTTACATTGATGGGACCAAGGGGCATCACCAGGTCACAGCCTCCAGTGGATGTACAGGGATGCTGCTTTGTAGCTATCTAATTCAGTACGAGTTACTTAGTATGGCAGCTAGGACAGTTTAGTAACTGTAGCTGACCTGTGGACAGTGGAGACAGGGCGAGGTGGTGTGGGAGAGATGTATGGCTGCAGTAGAGAGCAGTCAGCACCAGCAGACAGCTTCCCTAACTTGTGCGTGTGCGGAGTTGCCTGCAAACTCTTCAGTAGACCGGTAGGCATACAGGGTTTTGTTAGGCCACAACAGATGTATTTTTCAACTCTTTAATAGACCGGTAGGCATACTGGGTCTTGTTGGGTTACTATAGCATAGTCGTATCATTTGTTTCTTCAGTAGCTATAGACTGGTACTAGTAGGCATACATGTGTAGGCACGCAGGTTTTGTGGCACCAATAGATCTGAACTCCCACCAAAGACTATAAAGAGTGAAACACAATGGACTGCACAGAAGAAGAGAGCACAGCGTCCTATACATCTAGTCTCCTTGCACCACTATATACACACGCACACACACACACTTTCACACTTTTATTACTCAGCTGACATATACTTTACACAAACCTGTGGTGGAGATAATATGGGCATTCTTACTATCAGAAAGTGTGACTACACGAATCTAGAATCGAGCTAGTGTATGCATGCATTGTGTACATGGGTATGACAATGTTTTCCTCCTAGATGGTTTAATATATTGGGCACCAAACATTCAGAGTTTCATCTAAAACTACATGGATGGAAGAACGGTAATGCTATTATTATTTTCAAAATTCTCCATGGTTATTATTGGTTTTAGGGTTTGTACCTGACACCAGATTGTAGACAACGTTATGCATGTTTTCTACGATTGTTCCGAGGCCCATTGATCAGTTGCCTTGGGGACATCTTGCATAACTTGCATTTCAAAAAACTGCTCATATCATAACAATTAAACAAAATGTAGGATACTTCAGGAAACTGAAAATGTAATGCCATCCAGACGATGGGCTTTTTTGCTAGTATGTTGAATTAGGTTTTGACTATTCTAGTATTACAAATTTGGACAATTAAGTATGTCAAGGTTTCAGAAGTGATCAGTTATTACTGTACACAGCTTATGTCAAAATAGTCACATACATAACTCTATAGTGTCCAATTAATCTGCACAAAATTGAAATCACTATATATCACAGTCAACAGTTTAAAATACATTTTATAGGCATACACATCTGTTTAGAAGATATATGTTAGTTTGTTTCTTCAAGGTGTCATGGGAGTTTGTGTAGCAGATCCAGTCTGTTCAGTGTACAGATCTGTCTCTGGCATAGGGACTCTACTTCCAAGGTTTACAGATGTTCACTGAACACAGTGACCAATGGATATGCATACTAATGTACAGTTAGGAGCAAGAACTCTGTCACATTGTGACATTCTTAATGTACATATCAAGTGGTGGCTGTGTCCAGTAATTACAGTGGCAAACACAGTGAACACTGCCTAGCCCAATAGAATTGACTTTATGTGCCAGCCACTTGAGTCTGTCAGCGATCTCTCATGCAACAGTTGATTAAGCTGAATGCCAAGTGTCCTACCAGAGAAGTGACTAGATTGACTGGAACCAACATGTCGGCACACGCCAATCATAATCTACTTAGTCTACCCAGAGTATGGCCCAGAGATATGTTCAATGTCTGCAAACTGAAAGACTGTGACAGTGAGTGCACTACAGATTAATATCACAAACTGTGTGAAGCTTGCCAGTATTCTCATCAGTTCTTCCCGGCCATGTACGCGGCACTGTTCTTTATCTTGGGGTTAGAACATCAGCTCGCAGTCAAGAGAACTCATGTTGCATCCATTTTGAAGCTTGAACAGTTTCATTCACTCCATTTGCTCAACTTCTCTCAGCTGTATAAATGAGTAGCCAACTAAAGACAGTGATGAATTTATATATATAAATTGTCTATGCAATAATTGTAACATGAAGGAATGTATGCATTCTAGAGAGGTGTTCCAAAGAAGAGGTCTGCCAGGGAGTGATGCACTTCGAAAAATCCGACTGCATTGTATAGGAACTTGTCATTACATTAATGTTGTCCTTGTTATCCACCTGTATGCGTGCGTGCATGTGTCTGTGCGTGCGTCTGTGTGTGTGTGTCTGTATGTGTCTGTATGTGTGTCTGTATGTGTGTGCGTGCGTCTGTGTGTGTGTGTGTGTGTGTATGTGTGTGTGTGTGTGTGTGTGTGTGTGTGTGTGTGTGTGTGTGTGTGTGTGTGTGTGTGTGTGTGTGTGTGTGTGTGTGATTGCTTGCAGGTGTGTGTGTGTATGCTTGCAGGTGGGTGGGCTTGTGAAAGTATGACAACCTATGTGTGCTTGCAGGTGTGTGGCCATACGCAGGGCCGGGTCATGGAGAAGTATGACAACCTGGGACTGGTGGGTGAGGGCAGCTATGGCATGGTGCTCAAGTGTAAGCACAAGGAGACGGGGCAGTTTGTCGCCATCAAGAAGTTCCTAGAGAGTGAGGATGACAAGGTCGTCAAAAAGATAGCCATGAGAGAGATCAGGATGCTCAAGGTAAGATGCTGCAAGCTAACAGGTCTCCTCCAGATCTCTAATATGATGGAGTAAATAGCCAAATGGCTTATATCTATGCACATCATTCAGTATCCAATGTTTTCACTAATTTATAACTGTGCTTGCTGTTTTTTGTGGCATTTTGTTCCGTCTTCCACATAGCTCCACACTCGTTACAGTCTCTACCTGCAGTCTTTCTTCTTACTGCAGCTGTACGAATGCTACAAAGTGCTTTTACAATTCTTAAAATTACTACTTTAAAGTCACCAATGGTCAAATACTGTGCAAGAGCCATGAGCGCCTCTACGGCAGATACCGGTGCTATATAAGTCTTCATTATTATTATTATTACAAAGTTAAACCAAAAGCTGTCATGTCCTTCATATGGTATATAATATGTATGCATGCACAGATTACAGACAATGTATGCACATGTATGCATGAAAGCAATCACTCAGACACACATACGTAATATATCTACATTTTAGTGCTGTGGCATAAACATGCATCATGTACTTGTAGTGGTTGTGTCAAGTCATGACAAGTTCTTGTGGCAGGTGACTTGTCAGTCAATAAATAACAAACGTTTAGTAGTGTCCACTTTCGACAACAAACACCTGTTTATTATTCTCCTCTTTTGTTTCAGCAATTACGCCATGAGAACCTAGTCAACCTGATAGAAGTATTCCGGCGGAAAAAGCGCCTTTATTTGGTGTTTGAGTTTGTTGACCACACAGTGTTGGATGACTTGGAGAAGTGTCCGAATGGACTGGACGAGAACATAGTGCGCAGGGTGCTGTGGCAGGTGCTCAAGGGAATAGAGTTCTGTCATCTACACAATGTGAGTGGAGTCAGTGGGCTGGGTGTGGCATCATGTATTGGCAGGGGCTAAGTCAGAGACCCATCTGTCTGTCTTCAAGACTGGCAGATGACTGGCCAAGTCCGTGAATTACAACTAATAAGAGGGGTGGTATTTAGAGAGGGCCACTAGATTAACTAATAGTTCCAAGTCTAGGACCCACATTAATGATAATCATTGGCACAAAGGGTAGTGAAACAAATCAAATGGGGCAGTAATAGTTAAATATGGCTCAAATGACACTGGTTTGTTATTGAAAAAACTAAACTGGTCAATAATGTCGGTGATTGACATGTATGACTACCATGCAAGCCGTTCGCACTTTTGACTAATTCAAGACTGGCAACAAATATTTCAGGCTAAGGGTCTGGATGGCATGGATTGGTGGAAGGCAGTGACTGTTAAACAGCCTGAGGCAGGGTTTTGTCTTTGGATCTATATCATGATTTATGGGAGACAGAGCTACTTTTAGCTTCATATTTTGTATTTATATTAGGGATAAACTACACATTACATGCAGATGTGTCTTACACTTAATTAGTCTATAAAAATCAGTATAGTGAAACAATAAAGCTGAATGCAGCTATAGAAACAATATACACACTTTCTCAGTATTGCACATAGCTTTATGTACCATCACAATATGCCAGCTGGGCACCCATCAACATCTACAATATGCCAGCTGGGCACCCATCAACATCTACAATATGCCAGTGGGCACCCATCAACATCTACAATATGCCAGCTGGGCACCCATCAACATCTACAATATGCCAGCTGGGCACCCATCAACTTCTACAATATGCCAGTGGGCACCCATCAACATCTACAATATGCCAGCTGGGCACCCATCAACATCTACAAAATGCTAGTCGGGCACCCATCAACATCAACAATATGCTAGTTGGGCTTCAGTCACATGTTTTTCTTTGTTTGTAGATAATCCACCGAGATGTCAAACCAGAAAACATTTTAGTGAGTAAAACTGGTGTTGTGAAATTGTGTGACTTTGGATTTGCTCGGACGTTAGCCCAGCCTGGGGAACCTTACACGGAGTACGTAGCGACACGATGGTACCGCGCACCGGAACTACTTGTAGGAGACACCAAGTATGGCAGGCAAGTACCTCACTGTCAGATCTACTTGTCATACACACTACACCTGGCTGCCCAACAGCTGAGTATTTTTATGGCCTGCACCTACAGTCTTCATAGAAGTGCTGCTACAGGAATTACTTCACTTTCTAGCCAGTGTTTTTACCAGGGGCTGGTTTCATGCAGCATTCACACCAAAACAAACCTTTTTGTGTGAAGGAACATTACATAACTACATACAGTTGATCACAATGATCTGTGTGTCTTTTGCAAATGCTTTGAATTATGTTATCTGTGTCAAATTTCCCTGTATGAACCTTTGGATGTATCAGTATTCTGACTGCAAAAGGTCCTATGGATACAACATGCCAGTATGGTACGATCACTTTGTGAAACAAGTCCCGGTTGTATTAACTGATAGAAATGTTCTAAATATTATATAGTGTTATGTTGGAGGGTAGGTAGTGTGACATTGGAGGGTGGGCAGTGGTAAGTTGGAGGGTGGGCAGTGGTAGGTTGGAGAGTGGGCAGTGGTAGGTTGGAGGGTGGGCAGTGGTAGGATGGAGGGTGGGAGGTGTGATGTTGGAGGGTGGGCAGTGGTAGGTTGGAGGGTTGGCAATAGTAGATTGGAGGGTGGGCAGTGGTCGGTTAGAGGGTGGGCAATAGTAGATTGGAGAGTGGGCAGTGTAGGTTGGAAGGTGGGCAGTTGTAGGTTGAAGGGTGGACAGTGGTAGGTTGGAGGGTGGGGAGTGGTAGGTTGGAGGGTGGGCAATAGTAGGTTAGAGGGTGGGCGGTTGGAGGGTGGGCAGTGGTAGGTTGGAGGGTGGGCAGTGGTAGGTGGGCAGTGGTAGGTTGGAGGGTGGGCAGTGGTAGGTTGGAGGGTGGGCAGTGTGACGTTGGAGGGTGGGCAGTGGTAGGTTGGAGGATGGGCAGTGATAGGTTGGAGGGTGGGCAGTGGTAGGTTGGAGGGTGGGCAGTGATAGGTTGAAGGGTGGGCAGTGGTAGGTTGGAGGGTGGGCAGTGGTAGGATGGAGGGTGAGCAGTGTGACGTTGGAGGGTGGGCAGTGGTAGGTTGGAGGGTTGGCAATAGTAGATTGGAAGGTGGGCAGTGGTCAGTTGGAGGGTGGGCAATAGTAGATTGGAGAGTGGACAGTGGTAGGTTGGAAGGTGGGCAGTTGTAGGATGGAGGGTGGGAGTGGTAGGTTGGAGGGTGGGCAATAGTAGATTGGAAGGTGGGCAGTTGGAGGGTGGGGAGTGGTAGGTTGGAGGCTAGGCAATAGTAGGTTATAGGGTGGGCGGTTGAAGGGTGAGCAGTGGTAGGTTGGAGGGTGGGCAGTGGTAGATGGGCAGTGGTCGGTTGGAGGGTAGGCAATAGTAGGTTAGAGGGTGGGCGGTTGGATGGTGGGCAGTGGTAGGTTGGAGGGCGGCCAGTGGTAGGTTGGAGGGTGGGCAGTGGTAGGTTGGATGGTGGTAAGTTGGAAGGTGGGCAGTGGTAGGTTGGAGGGTGGGTGGTTGGAGGGTGGGCAGTGGTAGGTTGGAGGGTGGGCAGTGGTAGGTTGGAGGGTGGGCAATGGTAGGTTGGATGGTGGTAAGTTGGAAGGTGGGCAGTGGTAGGTTAGAGGGTGGGCGGTTGGAGGGTGGGCAGTGGTAGGTTGGAGGGTGGGCAGTGGTAGGTTGGAAGGTGGGCAGTGGTAGGTTGGAGGGTGGGCAGTTGGAGGGTGGGCAGTGGTTAGTTGTGCTCAGATACTGGACATGTTACTGGCAGATTTTGTTAATAACTAATTGTTTACAACCTACGCAGATCATTTCTTTATAGCTCTGGCAAGAAATGTAGACTGATTAATCAATACCAGTTGGTGGATGTTTGGTGTTCATAATTGTTTTATCAACATAACAATTGTGTTCTAGTATAGGACTTGCTTGCTTGAGTGAGTCAGTGATGTTAGGGGACCAGGGAGGAATGATAGGAGTGAGAGAGATGATGTTAGGGGACCAGGGAAGAATGATAGGAGTGGGAGAGGTGATGTTAGGGGACCAGGGAGGAATGATAGGAGTGGGAGAGGTGATGTTAGGGGACCAGGGAGGAATGGTAGGAGTGGGGTAGGTGATGTTAGGGGACCAGGGAGGAATGATAGGAGTGGGAGAGGTGATGTTAGGGGACCAGGGAGGAATGATAGGAGTGGGATAGGTGGTGTTAGGGAACCAGGGAGGAATGATTTGAGTGGGATAGGTGATGTTAGGGGACCAGGGAGGAATGATAGGAGTGGGATAGGTGATGTTAGGGGACCAGGGAGGAATGATAGGAGTGGGAGAGTTAATGTTTTGGGACCAGGGAGGAAAGAAAGGAGTGGGAGAGGTGATGTTAGGGGACCAGGGAGGAATGATAGGAGTGGGAGAGGTGATGTTAGGGGACCAGGGAGAAATGAGAGGAGTGGGAGAGGTCATTGTTGGGGGACCAGGGAGGAATGAGAGGAGTGGGTGAGGTGATGTTAGGGGACCGGGGAGGAATGATAGGAGTGGGAGAGATAATGTTAGGGGACCAGGGAGGAATGAGAAAAGTGGGATAGGTGATGTTAGAGGACCAGGGAGGAATGATAGGAGTGGGAGACGTAATGTTTTGGGACCAGGGAGGAATGATAGGAGTGGGAGAGGTAATGTTTTGGGACCAAGGAGGAATGAGAGGAGTGGAAGAGGTAATGTTTTGGGACCAGGGAGGAATGAAAGGAGTGGGAGAGGTGATGTTGGGAGACCAGGGAGAAATGATAGGAGTGGGAGAGGTGTTGTTATGGGACCAGGGAGGAATGATAGGAGTGGGAGAGGTGATGTTAGGGGACCAGGGAGAAATGAGAGGAGTGGGAGAGATGATTGTTGGGGGACCAGGGAGGAATGAGAGGAGTGGGTGAGGTGATGTTAGGGGATCGGGGAGGAATGATAGGAGTGGGAGAGGTGATGTTAGGGGACCAGGGAGGAATGAGAAAAGTGGGAGAGGTGATGTTAGGGGACCAGGGAGAAATGATAGAAGTGAGAGAGGTGATGTTGGTGGATCAGGGAGGAATGATAGGAGTGGGAGAGGTGATGTTAGGGTACCAGGAATGAAAGATAGGAGTGGGAGAGGTGATGTTAGGGGCCAGGGAGGAATGATAGGAGTGGGAGAGGTGATGTTAGGGGCCAGGGAGGAATGATAGGAGTGGGAGAGGTGATGGTGGGGGACCAGGCAGGAATTATAGGAATGGGAGAGGTGATGAGGATGAGAAAGTTGGCTCATTGAATATGTATTAACAAACTAGAGTTTATGTATGACATTGGATACTGTAATACAAATATTGGTTAAATAATATCATGAAACCTAATTTCTCTGGGCCATATATATATGGCCATGTTGGGCATTCATAGGCGAATTACAATATTAATTAATTTAAAGCAGTAATGGTTTAGACAATGTATCTTGATGGGGCCATTTTATTTAAACTTCTGCATTGGGCAAATCTAGGATTTAACCAATAGGGGATGCAGCCACCCATTTAAAGGACCAACTGTACCCCCACTGAAACTGACCTAATCCTCCAACTACACCCCTTGACAACAAAACGGATCATGTCAACCACGTGCACCACTGGATACACAAAATACCTCAACATCCCATTGAGACTTGTTCAAGCAAAATGGGGTGATGCACCCCCTAGATTCATTTATGGTTGTGATTGAATTAGTAAGAAAACTATTTTTATTTCTTGTATACTACAAAGTTAATGTTGAAACAACGTTGTTTGAATTGAAGTTGGTAAAATATGTTACTGAGCAAGACAGAATTAAACAGTTGAATAACAACTTTTACCCAAAAAAATAATATCGTCTTCAGACAAATTTTAAACAATTGCTTATTACTCCCTGATAGGAGATAAGTTAAAGATGCCTTCAAACCACGGAAATCAACAAGATAAAGGTGTGTAGGATGTTGTTAGACAGACTTAGATGATAACTGGACATTGTGTTTTATTCAGGGCTGTGGATATATGGGCAGTTGGATGTCTAACAGCAGAAATGTTGACCGGTGATCCGCTGTTTCCTGGTGATTCGGATATAGACCAACTTTTTCACATAGTCAAGTGCTTTGGTAAGTTTAAACCCGTCCAAAAACAAAATTTTCGAATTCTACACGTCCAAATGACGGGTAGACGGGTCTCTGGGTGAGGCCCTGACTGTATCACTGAACATGGTCCTGCCCAGCACCTAAGTGTATCCTACTCAGCTCCTATTGTAACGTTGTACATGGTCCCAAATGCTATTGTATCGCTGTACATGGTCCCAACTCCTGCTGTATTACTGTACATGGTCCCAACTCCTGCTGTATCACTGTACATAGTCACAAGTGATATTGTATCACAGTACATGGTCCCAGCTCCTACTGTATCACTACATGGTCCCAACTCCTACTGTATCACTGCACATGGTCCCAATTTCTACTGTACATGGTCACAACTCCTTCAGTATCTCTGTGCATGGTCACAACTCCTCCTGTATTGCTGTACATGGTCACTACTCCTGTTGTTTAACAAGATAGTTTAACAAGATTGCCATCCAGAAAATTACTCTGGATGGCAGTTGGACAAGGAAGCCTTTTGGCTTATCGAGAGTCCAATACTTTTTATCTACATGTATCCCGCCTTTTTAAGGTGTGTGTCGATTTTATTTTTAAACATATTCACGTTACTAGCACCAACACAATCAGGAGATAATCTGTTCCATTCATTTACAGTCCTTTGTGAGAATGAGAACTTTCTTATATCTAATCTACACTGCTCCTTTACTAATGTAGCTTCATGTCCTCTGGTCCTTCTATCTTTCTTAACTGAGAAAAAAATGTTTCTATCAATATTTTCATAACCATTCAATATTTTAAACACTTCTATGTGATCTCCTCTCAATCTCCTGGTCTCTAGTGTTGTTAAACCACATTCTTTTAGGCGTATTTCGTAACTTGGTATCATTTTAGTCTCTCTCCTCTGTACTCTTTCTAGCATATCTATGTCCTTCTTGCGATATGGCCTCCATGCTTGTATACAATATTCTAAATGAGGCCTCACTATTGTTTTGTACAGCGGTACTATTAATTCTTTTTTCTTATACGCTATATTTCGCCTAATTAATCCAAGGATTTGATTTCCCTTTGACGCTGCAATTCCGCACTGCTCTGAAACCTTCATATCAGCACTAATGGTTAACCCTAAGTCCTTTTCTTTTACAGTAGTACTTAGAACAGTACCCCCCATTTTATATATTACCTCTTCATTCCCATGACCTGTGTGGAGGCATTTACATTTCCCAAAATTGAACAGCATTTGCCATTTTTCAGACCATTTGATCAACCTATCAAGATCATCTTGTAAATGCTGTCTGTCTCCATCACTTTTAATCCTTCTAAACACTTTTGTATCATCCGCAAATTTCAACACCTTGCTTGTTATATCATCGTCCAAATCATTGATATATATTAAGAATAATATAGGTCCTAGTACTGATCCCTGTGGTACCCCACTCAATACCGATTTCCAGTTTGAAGCCTCCCCATCAACTACTACACGTTGTCTTCTGTCATTCAGCCATTTTTCTATCCAGTTTATTATACCATTTCCTATGCCATGGGCCTTTAGCTTAAGGAGTAATCTTTGATGTGGTACTTTGTCGAAAGCTTTTTGAAAATCTAAATAGATGATATCTACTGGTGATCCCTCATCTACCCACCTAGTGATGTCTTCCAAAAAACATAACATATTTGTTAAGCATGACCTCGCTTTTAAAAACCCATGTTGAGATGGGTTTATCAAGTTATGTTTAACAAGAAAATCCACCATGTGATCTTTAATTAGTCTTTCTAATAATTTGCAAATCACTGATGTTAAACTCACTGGTCTATAGTTCTCTGACTTGTTTCTCGAACCTTTTTTAAATAACGGTATAATGTTTGCCTCTTTCCATTCTAAAGGAACCACTCCCTCTTCTAATGACAAATTGAAAACTGTTGCAAGCGGTGCGCTAATTTGTTCTACAATTTCCAATAGTAGTTTGGGCGGAATCCCGTCCACTCCAGGTGATTTATTATCCTTCATAGCCCTTATTTTCTTAGCTACCATTTCCGAGGTTACAACTAACTGTCCTAAATAGTCTGAATCTGCCCCCTTGAACTTAGCCTCTGGTACTGGCAGTGAACTAATATCTTCCCTGGTAAACACTGAACTAAAATACTCATTCAGGTCTTCTGCCATTAAGAATCCCTCTGATATTGTATTTCCAGCACTATCTTCTAAAGGACCGACCTTATCCTGAACTTTCTGTTTGCTTCGAATATACGCATAAAAACTCTTACTGTCATGTTTTATATTACTAGCTAATTTTTTTTCATAGCTTCTCTTTGAATTTCTAATTTCAGCTGTAGCTTGATTAAGTGCTTCTTTATAAATGTTGTAGTCTTCATCATTTCCAGTACATCTATATGACTTCCACATCATTTGTTTATACTTAATTTTTCTAATGGCTTCTTTCGATAAGTGTTTCTTTTTAGACCGTTTCCCTTGTTTTTTGAAAGGTACAAATTTATCGACTATGCACTTAATTTCACTATTTAAGATATTCCAGCATTCGGTTGCTGTCTTATTCTTCAGTGTGTTATTCCAGTCTATCTTTGCTAAATATTTCCTCATGTCCTTATACCTTCCTTTGTGGAAATTTCTCCTATACTGCTTTTTACTATTCCTTTCTGATTTTACTTTGATGGTAAAATGTATCTGGTTGTGATCACTACTCCCCAGTGGCTCACATATCTTGACATTGTCAACTAATTCTTTCTGTGAGGACAAAACTAAGTCTAACACATTCTCTCCCCTGGTTGGTTCTAGCACATGTTGAGAAAGGAAACTATCTTGTGTTACCATACATGGTCACAACTCCTACTGTATCACCATACATGGTCACAACTTTACTGTATCACTGTACATGTTCACAACTCTTACTGTATTACTGTACATGGTCACAATTCTTTCTGTATCACTATACATGGTCACAACAGTATCACCATACATGTTCACAACACTTACTGTTACAGTGGTACATGGTCACAACTCCTATTGTATCACCATACATGGTCACAACATTTACTGTACCACTGTACATGGTCACAACTCCTACTGTGTCACTGTACATGGTCACAACTCCTGCTGTATCACCGTACATGGTCACAACTCCTACTGTATCACCGTACATGGTCACAACTCCTACTGTATTACTATACATGGTCCTAACCACCTCCAGGTGTTTGATGACATGAATTGTTACAGGACAGTTTGTTGCCAGGTTTTTGTAATGAAAAATATAACGTCTCAAAAAGTGTAATAACAGTTGGTTTGGAACCCAAATTGTCTGTTGGGTTGTGCAAACTCCAACTGAATGCGTTGCTCAGTTATTACTGTGTCCTTGTGGTATTGACAAGACGTGTGACCTTACGTAACTGTCCCCAGGCAATCTGACACCACGCCACCGTGAGATCTTCTACAAGAACCCTCTGTTTGTCGGCATGAGACTGCCGGAGGTACGCGAAACAGAACCTCTTGAAAAGAGGTTTCCACGGATGTCTCCACTAGCGCTAGACCTTATGAAGGTACAGCTGTAGTTATTAACCTTGAAGTGTCATAGGAGCCACCCAGGCCTGATATGTATGTTTGTTTGCTCAATAACATAATCTAGGACACTCAGTACGTTACATTGTCACCAACCAAGTTAGGACAGGTCATAGTCTGGTACTGTCATGACAGTTTGTCACAATATCAGGACATGCTTTCACCAGTCTGACACTGTCAGGACTGGTTGTCACCAGTCTGGCAATGTCAGGACTGGTCACCAGTCTGGCTCAGTCAGGACTGGTTGTCAGGAAGGTGTTTCCAGAATAACAAAGTAGTGTGATGCTGTGTA
This sequence comes from Escarpia spicata, assembly GCA_963995525.1. Classification (NCBI taxonomy): domain Eukaryota; kingdom Metazoa; phylum Annelida; class Polychaeta; order Sabellida; family Siboglinidae; genus Escarpia; species Escarpia spicata. The sequence continues at coordinate 34,441,209 of OZ023210.1, forward strand.
CTTGCAAGGTTGACAAATATTGGAACCTTCATCATACTTATATTATAAGTATACTATTTCATGTGTCATGCCTCTCATGCTAACAGTCAATTTGGGTTAATCAGTGTGTTGATGTGTGGCGCATACATCAATTAAGATCTTTAATTGCATTCCATGTATGATGAATCAGACCTAGTCATCCAGATGGACAGGCAGCCTATTCCTCAGCTTGGATCAATGTTGTGTGGACGATGCTTCATACATGTTTCCATAGCATTCCTTGACAACTTCATCAAATGTAGCATACCAATTCATAATGTGAATAACTAGGATAAGTTTAACAGTATGAGTGTGTTCCCTGCTGTGTCCTTGTGTACTGACAGTATGAGTGTGTTGCAGCAATCCCTGCTGTGTCCTTGTGTACTGACAGTATGAGTGTGTTGCAGCAATCCCTGCTGTGTCCTTGTGTAGTGACAGTATGAGTGTGTTGCAGCAATCCCTGCTGTGTCCTTGTGTAGTGACAGTATGAGTGTGTTGCAGCAATCCCTGCTGTGTCCTTGTGTAGTGACAGTATGAGTGTGTTGCAGCAATCCCTGCTGTGTCCTTGTGTACTGACAGTATGAGTGTGTTGCAGCAATCCCTGCTGTGTCCTTGTGTACTGACAGTATGAGTGTGTTGCAGCAATCCCTGCTGTGTCCTTGTGTAGTGACAGTATGAGTGTGTTGCAGCAATCCCTGCTGTGTCCTTGTGTACTGACAGTATGAGTGTGTTGCAGCAATCCCTGCTGTGTCCTTGTGTACTGACAGTATGAGTGTGTTGCAGCAATCCCTGCTGTGTCCTTGTGTACTGACAGTATGAGTGTGTTGCAGCAATCTTGGCTGTGTCCTTGTGTACTGATAGTATGAGTGTGTTGCAGCAATCCCGGCTGTGTCCTTGGGTACTGACAGTATGAGTGTGTTGCAGCAATCCCTGCTGTGTCCTTGTGTACTGACAGTATGAGTGTGTTGCAGCAATCCCTGCTGTGTGTATGTCTACTGACAGTATGAGTGTGTTGCAGCAATCTTGGCTGTGTCCTTGTGTACTGATAGTATGAGTGTGTTGCAGCAATCCCGGCTGTGTCCTTGGGTACTGACAGTATGAGTGTGTTGCAGCAATCCCTGCTGTGTCCTTGTGTACTGACACTATGAGTGTGTTGCAGAAATCCCTGCCGTGTCCTTGTTTACTAACAGTGTGAGTGTGTTGCAGCAATCCCTGCTGTGTCTGTGTGTACTAACAGTACAAATGTGTTGCAGCAATTGCTGCTGTGTCTGTGTATACTGACAGTACAAGTGTGTTGCAGGAATCCCTGTTGTGTCTGTGTTTACTGATAGTATAAAAGTGTTGCATAATTCCCTGCTGTGTCTGTGTCTACTGACAGTACAAATGTGTTGCAGCAATCCCTGCTATGTCTACTGACAGCACAAATGTGTTGCAGAAATCCTTGTTGTGTCTACTGACAGTACAAGTGTGTTGCAGCAATCTTTGCTGTGTCTCTGTATACTGACAGTATAAATGTGTTGCAGCAATCCCTGCTGTGTCTACTGACAGTACAAATGTGTTGCAGCAATCCCTGCCGTGTCTACTGACAGCACAAATGTGTTGCAGAAATCCTTGTTGTGTCTACTGACAGTACAAATGTGTTGCAGCAATCTTTGCTGTGTCTCTGTATACTGACAGTATAACTGTGTTGCAGCAATCCCTGCTGTGTCTGTGTCTACTGACAGTACAAATGTGTTGCAGCAATCCCTGCTGTGTCTGTGTCTACTGACAGTACAAATGTGTTGCAGCAATCCCTGCTGTGTCTGTGTCTACTGACAGTATAAATGTGTTGCAGCAATCCCTGCTGTGTCTGTGTCTACTGACAGTATAAATGTGTTGCAGCAATCCCTGCTGTGTCTGTGTCTACTGACAGTACAAATGTGTTGCAGCAATCCCTGCTGTGTCTACTGACAGCACAAATGTGCTACAGAAATCCTTGTTGTTTCTGCTGACAGTACAAATGTGTTGCAGAAATCCCTGTTGTGCCTGTGTGTACTGACATTACAATTGTGTTGCAGGAATCCCTGCTGTGTCTGTGTGTACTGACATTACAAGTGTGTTGCAGGAATCCCTGCTGTGTCTGTATCTACTGACTGTACAATTGTGTTGCAGCAATCATTGTTGTGTCTACTAACAGTACAAGTGTGTTGCAGCAATCCCTGCTGTGTCTGTGTGTACTGACAGTAAAGTGTGTTGCAGGAATCCCTGCTGTGTCTGTGTCTACTGACTGTACAATTGTGTTGCAGCAATCATTGTTGTGTCTACTAACAGTACGTGTTGCAGCAATCCCTGCTGTGTCTGTGTGTACTGACAGTAAAGTGTGTTGCAGGAATCCCTGCTGTGTCTGTGTCTACTGACTGTACAATTGTGTTGCAGCAATCATTGTTGTGTCTACTAAAAGTACAAGTGTGTTGCAGCAATCCCTGCTGTGTCTGTGTGTACTAACAGTACAAGTGTGTTGCAGCAATCCCTGCTGTGTCTGTGTCTACTGACTGTACAATTGTGATGCAGCAATCATTGTTGTGTCTACTAACAGTACAAGTGTGTTGCAGCAATTCCTGCTGTGTCTGTGTGTACCGACATTACAAGTGTGTTGCAGGAATCCCTGCTGTGTCTGTGTCTACTGACTGTACAATTGTGTTGCAGCAATCATTGTTGTGTCTACTAACAGTACAAGTGTGTTGCAGCAATCCCTGCTGTGTCTGTGTGTACTGACAGTACAAGTGTGTTGCAGGAATCCCTGCTCTGTCTGTGTCTACTGACAGTACAAGTGTGTTGCAGCAATCCCTGCTGTGTCTGTGTCTGCTGACAGTACAAATGTGTTGCAGCAATCCTTGTCGTGTGTGCTGACAGTATAAGTGTGTTGCAGTATTCCCTGCTGTGTCTGTGTCTACTGTATATGTGTGTTGAAGCAATCCCTGCAGCTGGACGCGAGTGAGCGCCCCACCTGCTCATTGCTCCTGCGCTCAGAGCTCTTTGTCAAGGACAACTTTGCCCAGAAGTTCCCGCAGGAGCTGCGTTCTCGCATCCAGAAGGAGAACCAGCAGAACCCCCTCCTCCTCAAGTCAATGAACCGCGGCGCTGCGGTCGAGCGGAACAACCGTGACAGTCACGGTGACAACGCTAAGGAAAACAAGGAGAGCAGTAGGAAGAAAAAGAAGGAGAAGGTAGGATGGGGAAGTGGGAGGGGGAGAAGGGAGGATGGGGAAGTAGGAGGGGGATAATGAGAAGATAGGATGGGGAATTGGGAGGGGAAGAAGAAGAAAGAGAAGGTAGGATGGGGAAATGGGAGAGGAAGAAGGAGAAGATAGGATGGGGAAATAGGAGGGGGGGAATGAGAAGATAGGATGGGGAAGTGACAAGGGAAGATTAAAAAAGGAGAAAGTAAGATGGGGAAGGAGAAGGTAGGATGGAGAAGTGGGAGGGGAGGAAAGAGAAGGTAGGATGGGAAGTGGGAAAAGGAGAAGGTAGGATGGGGAAGTGGGAGGGTGAGAAGGAGAAGGTAGGATGGAGAAGTGGGAGGGGAAGTAGGAGAAGTTAGGATGGGGAAGTTGGAGGGGAAGAAGGAGAAGGTAGTATGGGGAAGTGGAAGGGGAAGAAAGAGAAGATAGGATGGGGAAGTGGAATAGGAAGGAGAAGGTAGGATGAGGAAGTGGGAGGGAAAAAAAAGGTAGGATGGGGTAGTGGGAGGGAAACAGAAGGTAAGATGGGGAAGTGGGAGGGGAAGAAGGAGATGGTAGGATGAGGAAGTGGGAGGGAAAAAGAAGTTAGGACGGGGAAGTGGGAGGAAAGGTGAAGAAGGTAGGATGGGGAAGTGGGAGGGGAAGAAGAGGAAGGTAGGATGGGGAAGTGGGAGGGGAAGAAGGAGATTGTAGGACGGGGAAATGGGAGGGAAGGAGAAGGTAGGATGGGGAAGTGGGAGGGAAAAAGAAGGTAGGACAGGGAAGTGGGAGGGAAGGAGAAGGTAGGATGGGGAAGTGGGAGGGGAAGAAGAAGAAGGTAGGATGGGGAAGTGAGAGGGGAAGAAGGAGATGCTAGGATGGGGAAGTGGGTGGGGAAGGAGAAGGTAGGGTGGGGAAGTGGGCGGGGAAGGAGAAGGTAGGATGGGGAAGCGGGAGGGGAAGAAGGAGATGGTAGGATGGGGAAGTGGGTGGGGAAGGAGAAGGTAGGGTGAGGAAGTGGGTGGGGAAGGAGAAGGTAGGGTGAGGAAGTGGGCGGGGAAGGAGAAGGTAGGATGGGGAAGTGGGAGGGGAAGAAGGAGATGGTAGGATGGGGAAGTGGGCAGGGAAGGAGAAGGTAGGGTGGGGAAGTGCGCGGGGAAGGAGAAGGTAGGGTGGGGAAGTGCGCGGGGAAGGAGAAGGTAGGGTGGGGAAGTGGGTGGGGAAGGAGAAGGTAGGATGGGGAAGTGGGAGGGAAGAAGGAGAAGTGGGAGGGGAAGAGTCTCCAAGGCATGCATTGTGGGTCATCTTTTAATGTGTTATTATAGATAAATACTGAAGTTTGATGTATACAGTATATTTGTATGCTAACTTTGGGGGATGTGTCTCCCAGGTGGTCATGTTCACACTCTACTTTCTGTGTTCATTCGTTCCCTTGGATCATTGACCAATGATCTACCAATTGGCAAAGTATTAAAACAAACACAAGACGGTTATTTTAAATTACCTATTGATGAATTTACATGTTTCCATTTCTAGTGAATGGAGAAACGTGGAAATTGTAGAGTGATGACCCATGCACTCTATAGGGCAGCACTGTTAATGAATTTAAAATAAAAAATACATTTTTGGTGATAACTGATGCCTATGGTTTGTTGTTCCAAGTGTAGGTGTAAACTACTGTATATGATCTGTCGTGCAGACTTACATCTGATACTAACTTTGGGTTTACTTCCCATAGGACAGTGGAGAGGACAAGCCAAAACGCAAGTTGCCTGACCCAGACCATTTCATCAAGAAGCACACGCCACCGGTGCCAATGACGACATATGACACCGTCAATACCGACACTGACACAAATACCAATGTCAACTGGTCAGTGTCACAGCCGGTGACAACAACAGTTACTGTGGTGACAAATACAGTGACATGTCGACCGTCAGTGACTGGAATGCCTGTCAATTCGCCATCAATGACTATGACTCTGAGTAACTCACAGAAGCACCAGCAGGCGGGCGACATGGTGTCACATGAAATGATTTCCCACTCAAACCCAGACATGCCTGTGAGCAGTATGCCCCCCATACAGCCAAGCTCCGGCGCCCAGACTCCTGCCAACTCAAAGTAGGTCTTTCTTCCTCTCAGCTCTCGGCTCACTCTACACCATATGGATATAATAAGTTGATCTTGTACATTTAGTTAGCTCTCTTAACTCACACACGTACAATGTTATCGTTTTTTTAGGAGAGATTTTATATTGGAAGTCAGTTGTTTATGTTATCAATTGAAAACAACAATGTTTGACATCAAGAACTATGATGGCTTACTTAATCAGTCGCAATAAAATTTGTTTTTAACTATGACAGACAGAGTTCCATGGGAGGAAGTCTGTTTTATAGTATAAGTATACTTTTAGGTATGTGTTTAACATGAAGAAAATTTATTATGTATTTTTTGTAATAATTTTAGTATTTTATGAACATTATTGACACATTTTAATGCTGTTCGTGTGCTTGTTTGTAACAAGCAGGACATTTGGATTGGTGTGAGAAGTCCCAACATAAATTTGTCATTAAATTGCTAGATGTTTGTGGTTGGCTAGGATGGCAGAGAAACTGAAGAAGACATCAACAAGCTCTAACAAGAAGACAACCGCGATGCACCACGGCACCACCATAGGTGCACCAGCGCACCACGGCACCACCGTAGGTGCACCAGCGCACCACGGCACCACCGTAGGTGCACCAGCGCACCACGGCACCACCGTAGGTGCACCAGCGCACCACGGCACCACCGTAGGTGCACCAGCGCACCACGGCACCACGGTAGGTGCACCAGCGCACCACGGCACCACCGTAGGTGCACCAGCGCACCACGGCACCACCGTAGGTGCACCAGCGCACCACGGCACCACCGTAGGTGCACCGTCCCACCATAGCACAGCGCTGGCGATGCAGTCGACACTGCAGACAGAGAAGACTTCACTGCATGAGAAGTGTCAGCCCCACGGCAAGATGACCAACACCAAGAGGAGAGTGAGGGAGGAACGGAGAGAAGAGAGGAGGGAGGAACGGAGAGAGGAGAGACTGGCGGTGGACAAGAAAGAGGGCAGTGTGAGTCTACCGGAAGTGAGGGGGGCTGAAGGTAAGCTTCATGAGGCAAATTTCACACTCTCATTCTCCCATTTGAGTAATATTCTGAGAGGCCTTATCTGCTGGCAAAACACACCGTCACCAGAATATGATTGGTTGTAGGCAACAAGACTAAGTGTGTTGGTTTGGCTTAAAGTATGTTGGTTTGGCTTACGTGTGTTGGTTTGGCTTAAGTGTGTTGGTTTGGTTGTAGGCTACCAAAAATCATTATAGGATTGGTTGTAGGCTGCCAAAATTAAGTGTATTGTTTGGTTTTAACCACCAGACTGAGTGTATTGGTTTGGTTGTAGGCCACCAGACTGAGTGTGTTGGTTTTGTTGTAGGTCACCAGATGAAGACAAACAAGAGCAAGAAGTCGTTTGTTGCGACAATGCCTCACATTGCCAATATTGACCCATTCAGCAGTGATTCGCAGGTAACTGGTTTCTTCCCTGCCAGTCAACAAAGTGGCACGTGAAACTTGCGTAACAGAAACTCCTGAATTGTTTTCACTCAGTTCATACTTGCTCATAAACATCAAGGAACTGCAGAAATTTGATTTACGCATACGGTAACAACCTTGTTTCATTTAACACAATGAAAATAAACTATTGCATTTGTGAAACTGTGTACAGTTTTTTATGCGTCGTGTAGGAGTAAGTTTAATGTTGCAGGATACAACCATTGTCATGGCATGACTTTTGCACTGAACACATTGATTAGCCACTAAAGGTAGATATGGCGCTTTGACGAATTGTGATTATTATTGTGTTATGAAGCGCATTGCTATGACAACCACTTGACGTTACTGTCTCTTTATTCTTCCACAGTTCAACTCCTCCCCATCCCCAGAGAAGGAAGGAAACTTTCCACTGGTATGACAGTGACAGAGCACAGCATGATGGGGCTCCCTGGGACCAGTGAAAGCTCATGACAGGACCTCCTGAACCCTGCAACATCGCTACTGCACTATGTGTACACTAAGTGCCACTACTGTAGCTATTGTAATGCTGACAGTACTGTCTACACTATACAGCAATGCTGACAGCAGTGTATACACTATATGTACAGTGATGCTGACAACACTGTGTACATTAAACTGCAGTAATGGTAATGCTGACAGTACTGTGTGTACACTAAACAACAATGCTGACAGCACTATGTGTACACTATGCAGCCATGCTGACAGTACTGTGTGTACACTAAACAGCAATGTTGGCAGCACTGTGTACACTATACAGTAATGCTGACAGTACTGTGTGTACACTGTACAGCAATGTTAGCAGCACTGTGTATACACTATACAGCAATGTTGGCAGCATTATGTGTATGCTATGCAGCGATGCTGACAGCACTGTGTATACTAGAATGTAGTAGCTAATTGGACATCTTATTGACATCGTTTGTAGTTGGCCTCACTAGATGCAGTGGTAGGTGATATGGCTACACGCCAGATATTACGTATTCTTAAACTAATTGCATTTGATGAAGTTCGCATTCATCATGAGCAGGTAATGAGCAGGTAATATACTTGAGAATAAATATTTGTTGGATATGTAGGTGTCGCTGGAGGTTGTGTGCGAGTTTCGGCTCTCGCAACAGGCACTGTGTCATCTTAGACATGGCTGTCTGTGGACCTACATAATGCCCTTATCGTGTTGGGCATATAAAACAGATGTGTGTGTGTGCTAACAGTGACCGGGCCTGAAGAATGCTTCATTGATCAGTATGGTGATGCTCAGTACTGTTCATACTGTCAACATGCTGGGTAGGATGGTTGGCAGGTGTTGTTAATCACAGTCATGTTGTTGTTTTGTTGATGTTGTACATGTTTCTTGTTACCTGCTGGTGGTGTTGTTATGGTTCACTTACTTATTCTCTGTCTCTTTAGTTTTATATAATAAAGACCTTAGTTGACCTCAAACTTGGGCATCTTTAATCATGACCTTTGCATGGCTACAAAAGTTTACTTACTAAAACAGTGTTTCGCTAGTGACAAATAACAACTATCCTAGCGTATATTAACCGACATACAGTACAACTGGGACTGATCCGAAATGTGATGGACTGTGCCATGTGATCCTGGATGAAATGAGGCTCTAGTATCCAGCCTTGATGTGTTCATCAGCTGTTAACAACATTTGTAGTGTGTTGAGCACTACGACTGCATAACACTCTTATTCTGACCAAGTGTGTTGGGCTGCTAGGAATGCAAGTATTGCCACTATGCACAGATAGGTCACTCTTAGGTCAATGGTTCTCACTACATCTGTATTGATGGCTGACTCGTCTGTATTGACTAGTGAATGTTCTGTTAATTTGTCACCATTGATACTGCTGCAGTGTTTGCCTCTCACTTCATCTTTTTGTCTGTCTCTGTTCATATTTATGTCTGTCTATCTGTCCATTTTATGTATGTCTGTCTGTCCATCTTTATGTCAATCTGTCTATCTGTCCGTTTTATGTCTGTCTGTCTGCTGTACATATGTGTGTCTTTATATCCATGTCTGTCTTTGTGTCAGTCTGTTGTACACATGTCTGTCTGTTGTAGATATGCCTGTCTTTATATCCATATGTCTGTCTTTATATCCATATGTCTGTCTTTATATCCATATGTCTGCCTGTATATCCATATGTCTGTCTTTATATCCATATGCCTGTCTTTATATCCATATTCCTGTCTTTATATCCACATGTCTGTCTTTATATCAATCCATCTGTCTGTCTTTGTATCCATGTGTCTTTGTGTCAGTCTGTCCATCCATATGTCTGTCTTTGTGTCAGTCTGTCCATCCATATGTCTGTCTTTGTGTCAGTCTGTCCATCCATATGTCTGCCAGTCTTGTCTGTTTGACTCAGCAGTTGGCTGCTACTAATTACAAAGAAATGTAAACTGTTAATACAGTTAAGGAAAAGAGCAGCAATACAGTGGTGATGCATTACTAAATGAACCAGTTATTGCAAATAGTTAGGGCATGTGTCAATTGTATTAAAGGTTTCTTGTAAATATGCAGTTATAATGTTTTGCATTTGAGAGAATGATATTGTTTGACCCAACACTCGAGTGCCTCTTACAGACAAAGTCAGTTTATGTCTTGGAGCAGCTTCATTATGTTATAGTCTGTTGATATTAAAGTTGATATTTGAGCAACAGTAAGCCTGTGAGGGTGGATGTCTGACATCTTTCTTGGCGACAGTATTACCAGTGGACTGTTGTCCACACTGTTCTACGCTACACAGGAACCATGTGTATGAGAAACGGTTTTAACCATGTTCCCTGGCCTTGGGTTTGTTATTATCAGTCATGTATTCTTGTCATGAAATACTAAGTGGTTGTGGTTTGTATATATGGATAAGAGTTATGCAGATGATGTGCTCACTGCATGCAGTTTATTAAGAGTATTACAATAAAAACAATGATTCAAACTGAAAGCATTAAGTGTTCTGCTACTTTTATAAGTTGGTGATCATTGCCGTGTGCACTGATGTAACATCAGTACCGGTTATGTACCAGTTGCAACGACTTGTTGCTTTGGATCTAGGAGAGGCTTATGTTGCAGTAGGGGAGATCAGGGCCCCAGTGGCATAGACATAAATACCTTCTGAGAGCTACATAGATAACCCACTACACTACACTGCACGAACAAATTAAACTAACCCGTGACCTGGACTACTGTGATCATATTTTGTGTGAGATACCTGTGCAAATACAGGGTGAAACTCTAGAAAGAACTTTGTATGATGTGTCCATGTGAACTATTAAGGAAGTTGTTAAAGCTGACTATTTTGGTCAAGAAACTTGCAAATAAGAGGTTTGATTACATGGTCAATTGAAAGTACATTACAGCCATGTTGGATGAATGTAGTTTTAAAATATTTAGTGAAATTTGGCATTGGGAAAACAAAACCACTGTACACATCACTGTAAGACTAGTTAAATACTTCATGTGTACTACAGAATACTACATAACAATGATATACTTTTGTCTCGTACACACCTGTATGCTGTATCAGTCATGTGACGCGGTAGCATAAGTTAATCATGTACCAGGGAACCTGTTTGACATTCCATTGTTTTATTGGATACACAATAAACAGTAAATTTGTCATGTACAATTACTGGCAGTATGATAAAATAAAATGTTAAGTGTATATATTATAATTACTTGGTATAGTTGTAGCACTTTCACTACTAGTTTGACTGCATAAATAATGTCGACATAATAACACACAAGATTAGGCTGTCAACTACATTACCTCCATCACATAAAGAGATTTCTCTAAGTAATCATCATAATTAGCACCATAATTCAATAAATTATAAAATAGTTATCTTTTAAAACATTACATTAATGCATGAGACCAAGTGTGAATATATTAAATAATCTTGATAAAACTGTAATAAACTACATGTCAACACATCTGGATCTAACAATTATTTTAATTATGTCTAAAGAACATTGTTCGAAACAGTCGCTAATTCTACAATAAACATTGTTCTATAAAACAAGTTCACCAGACAATTTGCTGATAGTCCAGTTGAGTCTGTCGGCACAAAGTACAATGAACTAAAACAACGTTCTGTTGGTGTGGAAACTGGTACTGCAAATTCTTATAAATGTACAAACGTAGCATTAACTTACAAACAACACTACATTGGATGATGTGAAGAAAGCCTCACTTTTTGGCACATTGACTTAGTTATTACTAAAATAATAACCATTTATTAAATATGTTTAAGAACCATCTACATTGAAGTGAAAATGACCTTAAAAGTGGTTATGACTTCGATTGCATTCATGTGATTTTCATTTTGTTAATGTCTCAGAAATCTTAGGCCAAACAAACATTAGCACGTTTAGATGCCCTATCCAGTGTAGAGTATGTTTGGTGGCACTGTGAGGCAACACCAAGTCTGCACACAACAGCCATTTTGTAACACCAGAATACAACTTGCTGATTTTCTTGTGCCAGGCATACAGGAAGAAAATAGTTGTTCCAGATGACACATTTAAAGCCTACTACCTACGCCTGGGACATGTCATGGACTTGCAGGGTTGTGGTCTCTATCTCTACCCCACCCAACTCACTCGGACAACATTAGTGGCATTACACGTAACACATAGAGAGACATGAATTGGAAGGGAAGGTACTATATGTGAGGACATGCAATAAACCTACAAGGCAACACTGAGACATCCATGAACGCCACAGATACATGTGTTGATAGTGACAGACACCCTTAGAGCACGGACAGGCAGGGGCACCTACCACACCACCCTACTACAGAAGGCATCAATCTACCACAGGGGGCACCATCCTACCACAGGGGACACCACCCTATCACAGGGGGCACCATCCTACCAGAAGGGACACCACCCTACCGCAGGGGACACCACCCTACAACAGGGGGGTTACACCCTACCACAGGGGGTACCACCAACCTGCAGGGGACATCACTCTTCTGCGGGGGCACCACCCTACCACGGGGGACTGGGCGGACATAACACTGCCACTTCAACATACAACTTAAATAATTCAACAAACATCCACCTTCTTATTAGTCATAAGCACCCTTATATTAAGTTGTGTCATCATGACTCATAATGACATTGCACTTATATCATTAGTTATTGCAGTATATGTATATAAAAATCAAAAACAAAAATATAGCACTTGCATAGCATGAACCCTGACAATGCAATAGGACAGTATTCTTCCAAACAACAAGATGTTGCCTTGACCTTTGACCTAGTATTGTCAGTCAGAGGTCACAGTCGTGACGACTCCAATTGCCCAGCAAATAGGTCAGCGTAGTCCGGCGGGTCAGTGTTCTGACCACACGGGTACAGCAGTAGTTCTTCCCCCAGCTTCGTTATATGCGCCTTCTGAAAGCAGACGCCATACACATATCTGTAGAAACAGTCATTTGTTATGTGCGCCTTCTGAAAGCAGACACCATACACATATCTGTAGAAACAGTCATTTGTTATGTGCACCTTCTGAAAGCAGACACCATACACATATCTGTAGAAACAGTCATTTGTTATATGCGCCTTCTGAAAGCAGACGCCATGCACATATCTGTAGAAACAGTCATTTGTTATATGCGCCTTCTGAAAGCAGACGCCATGCACATATCTGTAGAAACAGTCATTTGTTATGTGCACCTTCTGAAAGCAGACACCATACACATATCTGTAGAAACAGTCATTTGTTATATGCGCCTTCTGAAAGCAGACGCCATGCACATATCTGTAGAAACAGTCATTTGTTATATGCGCCTTCTGAAAGCAGACGCCATGCACATATCTGTAGAAACAGTCATTTGTTATATGCGCCTTCTGAAAGCAGACACCATACACATATCTGTAGAAACAGTCATTTGTTATATGCGCCTTCTGAAAGCAGACGCCATGCACATATCTGTAGAAACAGTCATTTGTTATGTGCGCCTTCTGAAAGCAGACGCCATACACATATCTGTAGAAACAGTCATTTGTTATGTGCGCCTTCTGAAAGCAGACGCCATACACATATCTGTAGAAACAGTCATTTGTTATGTGCACCTTCTGAAAGCAGACACCATACACATATCTGTAGAAACAGTCATTTGTTATGTGCGCCTTCTGAAAGCAGACGCCATACACATATCTGTAGAAACAGTCATTTGTTATGTGCGCCTTCTGAAAGCAGACGCCATACACATATCTGTAGAAACAGTCATTTGTTATGTGCGCCTTCTGAAAGCAGACGCCATACACATATCTGTAGAAACAGTCATTTGTTATGTGCACCTTCTGAAAGCAGACGCCATACACATATCTGTAGAAACAGTCATTTGTTATGTGCGCCTTCTGAAAGCAGACGCCATACACATATCTGTAGAAACAGTCATTTGTTATGTGCGCCTTCTGAAAGCAGACGCCATGCACATATCTGTAGAAACAGTCATTTGTTATGTGCGCCTTCTGAAAGCAGACGCCATACACATATCTGTAGAAACAGTCATTTGTTATGTGCGCCTTCTGAAAGCAGACGCCATACACATATCTGTAGAAACAGTCATTTGTTATGTGCACCTTCTGAAAGCAGACACCATACACATATCTGTAGAAACAGTCATTTGTTATGTGCGCCTTCTGAAAGCAGACGCCATACACATATCTGTAGAAACAGTCATTTGTTATGTGCACCTTCTGAAAGCAGACACCATACACATATCTGTAGAAACAGTCATTTGTTATGTGCGCCTTCTGAAAGCAGACGCCATACACATATCTGTAGAAACAGTCATTTGTTATGTGCGCCTTCTGAAAGCAGACGCCATGCACATATCTGTAGAAACAGTCATTTGTTATGTGCGCCTTCTGAAAGCAGACGCCATACACATATCTGTAGAAACAGTCATTTGTTATGTGCACCTTCTGAAAGCAGACGCCATACACATATCTGTAGAAACAGTCATTTGTTATGTGCGCCTTCTGAAAGCAGATGCCATACACATATCTGTAGAAACAGTCATTTGTTATGTGCGCCTTCTGAAAGCAGACGCCATGCACATATCTGTAGAAACAGTCATTTGTTATGTGCACCTTCTGAAAGCAGACGCCATACACATATCTGTAGAAACAGTCATTTGTTATGTGCGCCTTCTGAAAGCAGACGCCATACACATATCTGTAGAAACAGTCATTTGTTATGTGCGTCTTCTGAAAGCAGACACCATACACATATCTGTAGAAACAGTCATTTGTTATGTGTGCCTTCTGAAAGCAGACACCATGCACATATCTGTAGAAACAGGCATTTGTTATGTGCGCCTTCTGAAAGCAGACACCATACACATATCTGTAGAAACAGTCATTTGTTATGTGCGCCTTCTGAAAGCAGACGCCATACACATATCTGTAGAAACAGTCATTTGTTATGTGCGCCTTCTGAAAGCAGACGCCATACACATATCTGTAGAAACAGTCATTTGTTATGTGCGCTTTCTGAAAGCAGACGCCATGCACATATCTGTAGAAACAGTCATTTGTTATGTGCGCCTTCTGAAAGCAGACGCCATACACATATCTGTAGAAACAGTCATTTGTTATGTGCGCCTTCTGAAAGCAGACGCCATACACATATCTGTAGAAACAGTCATTTGTTATGTGCGCCTTCTGAAAGGAGACGCCATGCACATATCTGTAGAAACAGTCATTTGTTATGTGCGCCTTCTGAAAGCAGACACCATGCACATATCTGTAGAAACAGTCATTTGTTATGTGCGCCTTCTGAAAGCAGACACCATGCACATATCTGTAGAAACAGTCATTCGTTATGCGCACCTTCTGAAAGCAGACACCATGCACATATCTGTAGAAACAGTCATTCGTTATGCGCACCTTCTGAAAGCAGACACCATGCACATATCTATAGAAACAGTCATTCGTTATGTGCACCTTCTGAAAGCAGACGCCATGCACATATCTATAGAAACAGTCATTTGTTATGTGCACCTTCTGAAAGCAGACAGCACACACATATTGCTAGAAACAGTTATTATTCATTCAAGTACACACAAAATTGACTCAACCAAACAGTGTTTCGGCCATTTTGTCACATGGAACAAATAAACCACACAATTAATTATAAGTGTCTAAATGAGTATAAAAGTGCGGCGGTGTCGAACCTTGGACAAGTTCGTTCACTCTATATTACTCCTGTTCACTCAGCTGTGTGAATGAGTACCTGGCTATAGACAGTGATGGATATTAATTATTTTGTCTATATTCTTCGGGCATTAGCTGCAGTGTAGCTGAATGCATCCCGCAGAAGTTGAGATGGTGGTTAATTGAACAAAGTGTAAAGCACTTTGAGCACACCTAAGGACTGGATACTGCACTATATAAGAAGTTACCTTTCCTTTTTAAAAGTATAAACACAAACTGAACAGCAAAGAAACCCAAACAGCTTCAGTTGGCCGACTCTCATCTATTTTGTGTTCCCATAGTTAAGACGAATGCTAGAATTCGAGCTTTTCCGTTGCCGCACCAACTTTGTGGAACTTACTCCCTATTGGTGTTAAGTCAACAAAAAATATAGTTTTATTTTGTCGTCATCTAAAAACTTGTCTTTTTAATGCTCCATATCCTCATTAGTTTCTTAGCAGTTACTTCCATTTGTTGAAGACTTTGCTGTCTACATGACAATGAGAACATTTAATCCTTTGTATTTCTTGTACCACTGAACTCATATTTCCTGAGGATAACAGCTAGTGAAGTCATTCCACTGTTATTATTATTATTACTATAACAATAACTGAAGTGATGATGAACTGACCTTATGGAAGCAGACGAGGTCCGCGAGACTGTTGTGAACAACTTGGTTGGCCCCAAAGAACTGGTAGTGTCCGTCCAGAGTGTCAATGAGGTAATGTTTGCACCGGTCACTCGCCCGATACGATATCGCATAACCTCGCACGCGCTCACTCACTCGCACCAGGAAGGACCCAAGTGGGCGGTCGACTAGAAGCTCCTCCGCCTGCTTCCGCACAATGATCCCTGCAACAACAACACAGTATGATGACATCACTCCTGCAACAACAACACAGTAGGTTGGCATGATCCCTGCAATAACAACACGGTAGGATGACATCATCCCTGCAACAACAACATAGTATGTTCATATCATCCCTGAAACAACAACACAGTAGGATGACATCATCCCTGCAACAACAATACAGTAGGTTGGCATGATCCCTGCAACAACACAGTAGGATGACATCACACCTGCAACAACAACACTAGGTTGGCATGATCCCTGCAGCAACACAGTATATTGACATGTTCCCTGCAACAACAACACAGTAGGCTGATATGATCATTGCAACAATGACAGTAGGTTGACATGATCTCTGCAACAACAGCACAGTAGGGTGACATGATCCCTGCAACACCAACACAGTAGGCTGACGTGATCCCTGCAACAAAAACACAGTAGGTTGATTAGAAGCTCCTCTGCTCCAGCCTCGCCCCGCAACAACAACACACATGATACGTGCAACAACAACAGAATAAGGTGAGATGATCCTTCAATAAACCAAAGTCAGATATGCACGTGTACACGTGTGGTGTGTGTGTGCGTGCGTGCGTGTGTGCGGGTGTGCGGGTGTCTGGGTGTGTGGTGTGTGTGGTGTGTGTGGTGTGTGTGGTGTGTGTGGTGTGTGTGGTGTGTGTGGTGTGTGTGGTGTGTGTGGTGTGTGTGGTGTGTGTGGTGTGTGTGGTGTGTGTGCGTGTGTGTGCGTGCGTGTGTGATGTAAGAAACAAGTCAGTCTGTGTACCGTGGAACCAAGGCAGGGGTTGTTGAGTGATGGGGTTAATGCCGACGCCCCGGGGTCTCTCCGACTCGTGGAACCACGTGATCACAGCCTCCCTGTTGGCAGGCTTGGCTGGCCACACTGTCTGCGGACTGCACACACAAGGACACATCACATATCATCAACATAGGTAACAGGTTCACATGACGCACAGACTGTGGAGGTTATGCTATCTGTCCAAGCTACACTAGTCATATACAGGTCAGTTCTTATACAGTGCATTGTCAAACCCTGGCAGAGATCACCTGAAAACACCTCTTGTATATAAAAAACTTACAACTATTTATTCAAGAGAACATTTGACAAGGTCCTTTATATGTGTCGTAAGGAAAATGTAAATGCCTCCACATAGGACATGGGAACGAAGATGTACAATATACAATGGGGGTACTGCACTAAGTACTACAGTAAAAGAAAAGGACTTAGGGTTAACCATTAGTGTTGATATGAAGGTTTCAGAGCAGTGCGGAATTGCAGCTTCAAAGGGAAATAAAATCCTTGGATTAATTAGACAAAATATAGCGTATAAGCAAAAAGAACTAATAATACTGCTGTACAAAACAATAGTTAGGCCTCATTTAGAATATTGTATACAAGCGTGGAGACCATATCACAAGAACATAGAGAAACTGAGGGATCTTAGTTATGAAATACACCTAAGAGAATGTGGTTTGACAACACTAGAAACCAGGAGATTGAGAGAAGATCAGATAGAAGTTTTTTAAATATTGAATGGTTGTGAAAATATTGATAGAAATATTTTTTTCTCAGTTAACAAAGATAGAAGGACTAGAGGACATGAAGTTAATTACATTAGTAAAGGAGCAGTTCTCATTTTCACAAAGGATTGTAAATGATTGGAACAGATTACCTGCTGATTGTGTGGGTGCTAGTAGCGTGAATATAAAAAATAAAATTCACACATAACTCAGAAGGGCGGGGTACACGTAGATAAAAAAGGGTTGGGACTCTCGATAAGGCTTCCTTGTCCACCTGCCATCTAGAGTTAATTCTCTGGGTGGCAATCTTGTTAAATCTTGTTAAATAAGAGACCAGTGTCATCAAGTTCTGTGTCATAATTTTCTGTGTCACGACATTGAAACTTTCACAAGGTTCTATATGTCATGAGAGACCACTTTTACAAAGCCCTCCATGTCACAAGAGACAACTTACTATTTTCAAAAAGTCCTTTATATCATGAGAGAATACTTTCACAAGGTCATTGATGCTGTTACCTGGGGTGTGAGGTGGGGACTGTTGATGTGGCATTGGTGGTGGGGTCAATGTTGAAGTCAAGTGAGGTGTCGATGAGCTGACTCTCTGTTTTCATGTTGCGAGAGCAGACAGAGTGTTCCTGTCTGGCCCGCCGTGCAATGTCTCTCATCTCTGTCTCTCTCACCCGTGCCCGCCGTTCTACAACCACACCATACTGCCTCGGTACAGCCACATGGGTAGTGGGTGCATTTTTATATAGCGTCCTTTTCAGCCTAAACTGCTCAAAGGCGCTTCACAAATTCATTGAAGCAATACATACAAACACACATTATAAAAAAAATCAAAATATAAAAACTAGTATATATCTATATAACAAACTATGGAAAATTAAAACTAGATGTCTAAGATATAAAAAATATATCTAAATAAAGTATATATAAATAAAGTAATTATAAAATAAACACACACAGAACTATCTATGAACATTACAGGTGTTTTATAGAAAATGTCATAAATAATTAAAATTGTACTTTGTCTTTAACTGTCTTTTGAATATATTCATCGATGTGTGGGTGCAGCCACAGAGAAGGCGCTGTCCCCCAGTTGCGTCTTTGCACAGCCAGCAGCAGCCTGCTCTCAGACCGAAGTGATCTTCTCGGATTATGTTCCACCAGCATGACTTTGATGTAGGATTGCCTTGTAGGTCAGTGTGAGCAATTTGAATTGCACACGATGCCTCACAGGCAGCCAATGTAGTGCACGAAGGACTGGCGTGATGTGAATTCGTCTAGGGACACGGAAACAATGCGAGTGGCTGTGTTCTGCACTCATTGTAACTTTCCAGGTGCCATGCGGGGAGGCCATGCAGTAATCCATTCAAGTAGTCCAGTGTTGACGTGACGAGGGTGTGGGTGGTTATCTGGGCCCTACTCACATCCAGATATTTTCGGATCTTCCCGATGCAGGCAGTCACAGACTGACAGAAAAATTACCACAAACTTGCAATTAATATTTAACTAAAAACGAATGTGCAATAATATAATAGTGTCAGTGATGTCAAGCAGTGTCAGTGATGTCAAGCAGTGTCGTGATGTCAAGCAGTGTCATACTGTCAAGCAGTATCATGCTGTCAAACAGTGTCATGCTGTCAAGCAGTGTCATGTCAAGTAGTGTCATGACGTCAAGCAGTGTCATGATGTCAAGCAGTGTCACACTGTTACACAGTGTCACACTGTCAAGCAGTGTCACACTGTCAACCAGTGTCATGCTGACACACAGTGTCACCGACCTTGTAGTTCCCACTCCTCCTGTAGGTGGCGACTGTCCTTCTCTGCAAGTTGTGCGATCTTGCTACGAGCCTCCCTGAAGGACAAGTACAACTGACTCTTGCGCTGCTCCCTCAGAGTCTCGATCTGACGCAGACTTGACCGCCGGCGACGCTCCGTCCGTACCTCCATGACACGTTGGCACATTAAATACACCATCCAAACCAGCATACTGGTAAATATATCAACAAACTAAGTGAAATAATGCAAATGTGTCTTATCCTGCTTTACCACTTCAAAGACACACCGATGGATATGGTATTTGTTTAGGTAATATTACTTATTTAAATGTCGCAATTAAAACCATATACAGAAATATCTGAGATTGTAAATGATACATTGTTTTGGAGATATAACTGGACATTATAAGCAAGATTAAAATAACATGATACAGGAAAGAACATTGAGAATGAAATGTCTCCTTTTACAATGAATTAGAATGTTCACCATTAGTGATCACTAATGTTATGGCACATGCATGAACTTTATTTATACAAAACAACACTGCAAATTACCACCCTGTAACTTCACATAGCATCAAGGTGTAGGCTCAAACAGCAACATTTCATGTTTGTATTGAAAAGTAACTCCATCACAATGATCATCAATTTCACCTTTTATTAAATGCATATTGAGCCAACATCTAGCTGATTAGATTAGGACTATTGATCACATTTTGTGACTTTTTTTTCTCACTTAGTTATATGGCATAAATTTGACATGTATCATGATTAATTCAAAATGTAGCATGATCAATTCAATAAGCAACATGATTAATTAGATATAAAAAAGATAAATTCAGCACCATGATAAATTCAACATGAAACATGATAAATTCAACATGCAGCATGACTAATTCACCATGCAGCATGAATAACTAAACATGCAGCATGATCAATTCAGCATGCAGCATGACTAATTCAACATGCAGCATGATCAATTCAAGTCTTTCATTTTGAAATGGCCATCAATTTACAAAATGTGTATACTATAGGAAACGTATACCTCCAAAGGGTATAATGTTTCAGTAGAACACTCATAATATGAGTTAATGAGGAAATATGTGTTGTGGTCATTGAGGTCATCTGTATCTAGCAGATGACATGACCTGATGACACAGACATTGTATCCTTGTATGACAGATGACATGACCTGGTGACAAAGACATTGTGTCCTTGTATGACATATGACATGACCTAATGACACAGACATTGTGTCCTTGTGTGACAGATGACATGACCTGGTGACACAGTGTCTTTGTATGACAGATGACATGACTTGGTGACACAGACATTATGTCTTTGTATGACAAATGACATGACCTGGTGACCAGACATTGTGTCTTTGTGTGACATATGACACAACATGGTGACAAAGACATTGTGAGCTTGTATGACAGATGACATGACCAGGTGACACAGCCATTATGTCCTTGTATGACAGATGACATGACCTGGTGACCAGACATTGTGTCCTTGTATGACAGATGACATGACCTGGTGACACAGACATAGTGTCCTTGTATGACAGACAACTTGACCTGATGACACATTGTGTCTTTGTGTGACATATGACACAACGTGGTGACAAAGACATTGAGAGCTTGTATGACAGATGACATGACCAGGTGAAAAAGACATTGTGTCCTTGTATGACAGATGACATGACCTGGTGACCAGACATTGTGTCCTTGTATGACAGATGACATGACCTGGTGACACAGACACTGTGTCATTGTATGACAGATGACATGACCTGGTGACACAGACATTGTGTCCTTGTATGACAGACGACATGACCTGATGACACATTTTGTCTTTGTGTGACATATGACACAACATGGTGACAATGACATTGTGAGCTTGTATGACAGATGACATGACCAGGTGACAAAAACATTGTGTCCTTGTGTGACAGATGATATGACCTGGTGACACAGACACTGTGTCTTTGTATGACAGATGACATGACCTGGTGACACAGACATTATGTGTTTGTATGACAAATCACATGACCTGGTGACCAGACATTGTGTCCTTGTATGACAGATGACATGACCTGGTGACACAGACATTGTGTCCTTGTATGACAGACGACATGACCCGGTGACACATTGTGTCTGTGTGTGACATATGACACAACGTGGTGACAAAGACATTGTGAGCTTGTATGACAGATGACATGACCATGTGACACAGCCATTGTGTCCTTGTATGACAGATGACAAGACCTGGTGACCAGACATTGTGTCCTTGTATGACAGATGACATGACCTGGTGACACAGACATTGTGTCCTTGTATGACAGACAACATGAGCTGATGACACATTGTGTCTTTGTGTGACATATGACACGATGTGGTGACAAAGACATTGTGAGCTTGTATGACAGATGACATGACCAGGTGACACAGCCATTGTGTCCTTGTATGACAGATGACATGACATATTCACGCACACAATGTCCTTATGTAGCAGGTGAGAGTAAGAAGCCAGCAGCAAGCACACACTAGGACTAGAGGGGACACTCAGTTACCTAGAGACTGTCTTACATACTTCCTGAAGCAAAGAAACATCAGAGACTGAGACAATAGCACAACTATAATACAAATAATCCTGAGATCATCAATATTTAACCAAGCTACCGTATCCTAAGAATGCTTGTAATGCTAGTATAATGCTACTCTTCCTGGAAGCTTTGCATCTTAGATGCAACATTGTCATGGGTCCACCTACAACCCTAGAAAGGGTACTTAACAATACTGTTTTATTTCTCTTTATTCAAAATCAACTCCCTATTAACCTTTCTACAAACATTCAATTTATGAATGTTTCAAGTTACCTTAAATGTCCCTAACTGATTAACAGACAGTTTACATAGTTTGAAACTATCACAGAAAACATGCAGATCATTGTAAACAAATTTTAAAAGTTATAATAATCATCATGAAACATTTTGTGAAACCAGATAGTGTAGATCACATAATATCAAATTAAGGATTGGTTGCTTGGTTTCTGACTTACAAACTAAATCCCGTATGAAAGATGGGTATTTTTGCTAGTTATAATCAATGCGCTAAATAACAATGCCAATGCTATTAACAGTCTTTGAATGGACAATGATATATGTTTACTTGGTTACTGTTGTCTGGGTCTATTACAACAGTTACTGTTATCTGGGTCTCTTACAACAGTTACTGTTATCTGTATGTGACTACCAGATATGTCACTGTTTGACTTATACAAATTGCTCTATTATACAATGGATTATTGTATATTATATCTCTAGATACATCACAGACAGTTCACCCATTTACCTTCAATTCATGAAGTTTCTTCAGTGTGTCATATTCCTTATTCCTGTCCTTCCTTTGGTCCATGCTTCCCCCCTCCTCTCCATGGGAGCCTGGGCTGAACACCTCCCCCTCCTCCTCCTTCCCCTCTCTAAGACAGACCAATCCTTCCTCAGTCTCGATCACACAGTTCACCACACTAGTAACCAACACCAGAACCATCAATCACACAGTTCACCACACAAGTAACCAACACCAGAACCATCAATCACACAGTTCAACACACAAGTAACCAACACCAGAACCATCAATCACACAGTTCAACACACAAGTAACCAACACCAGAACCATCAATCACACAGTTCACCACACAAGTAACCAACACCAGAACCATCAATCACACAGTTCAACACACAAGTAACCAACACCACAACCATCAATCACACAGTTCACCACATAAGTAACCAACACCAGAACCATCAATCACACAGTTCACCACACATGTAACCAACACCAGAACCATCAATCACACAGTTCACCACACAAGTAACCAACACCAGAACCATCAATCACACAGTTCAACACACAAGTAACCAACACCAGAACCATCAATCACACAGTTCACCACACAAGTAACCAACACCAGAACCATCAATCACACAGTTCACCACACAAGTAACCAACACCAGAACCATCAATCACACAGTTCAACACACAAGTAACCAACACCACAACCATCAATCACACAGTTCACCACATAAGTAACCAACACCAGAACCATCAATCACACAGTTCACCACACATGTAACCAACACCAGAACCATCAATCACACAGTTCACCACATAAGTAACCAACACCAGAACCATCAATCACACAGTTCAACACACAAGTAACCAACACCAGAACCATCAATCACACAGTTCACCACACAAGTAACCAACACCAGAACCATCAATCACACAGTTCAACACACAAGTAACCAACACCAGAACCATCAATCACACAGTTCACCACATAAGTAACCAACACCAGAACCATCAATCACACAGTTCAACACACAAGTAACCAACACCAGAACCATCAATCACACAGTTCACCACACAAGTAACCAACACCAGAACCATCAATCACACAGTTCAACACACAAGTAACCAACACCAGAACCATCAATCACACAGTTCACCACACAAGTAACCAACACCAGAACCATCAATCACACAGTTCACCACACAAGTAACCAACACCAGAACCATCAATCACACAGTTCAACACACAAGTAACCAACACCACAACCATCAATCACACAGTTCACCACATAAGTAACCAACACCAGAACCATCAATCACACAGTTCACCACACATGTAACCAACACCAGAACCATCAATCACACAGTTCACCACATAAGTAACCAACACCAGAACCATCAATCACACAGTTCAACACACAAGTAACCAACACCACAACCATCAATCACACAGTTCACCACACATGTAACCAACACCAGAACCATCAATCACACAGTTCACCACATAAGTAACCAACACCAGAACCATCAATCACACAGTTCACCACACATGTAACCAACACCAGAACCATCAATCACACAGTTCACCACATAAGTAACCAACACCAGAACCATCAATCACACAGTTCAACACACAAGTAACCAACACCAGAACCACCAATCACACAGTTCAACACACAAGTAACCAACACCACAACCATCAATCACACAGTTCACCACACATGTAACCAACACCAGAACCATCAATCACACAGTTCACCACATAAGTAACCAACACCAGAACCATCAATCACACAGTTCACCACACATGTAACCAACACCAGAACCATCAATCACACAGTTCACCACATAAGTAACCAACACCAGAACCATCAATCACACAGTTCAACACACAAGTAACCAACACCACAACCATCAATCACACAGTTCACCACACAAGTAACTAACATCAGAACCATCAATCACACAGTTCAACACACAAGTAACCAACATCAGAACCATCAATCACACAGTTCACCACACAAGTAACCAACACCAGAACCATCAATCACACAGTTCAACACACAAGTAACCAACTTCAGGACCATCAATCACACAGTTCACCACACAAGTAACCAACATCAGAACCATCAATCACACAGTTCACCACACAAGTAACCAACACCAGAACCATCAATCACACAAGTAACCAACATCAGAACCATCAATTGCACATTGCCGTAATAACTGCAGGGCTGCCTACCTGACAAAAAACATTTTTGTAATGACCCCCCCATCATACCCCCCCATTGCTCCCCAGTCCACAAGGTTGCCAATCAAACCTTTCTCTGAAGTAGATACAGTGACAAGTCCAGCCTGTTCACGGTGCCTGGGAATCCAGGAAGTTACTAATTTAATCATCAAAAGTAGATAAACTTTGTTTCAACATAATTATTGTGTTGCAACAGTTAAGGTCATCAGTCAGCACTTCAAAGGGGTGCTTGTTTAACAATATCCAATAAGCTACATTGTGTTAATTACAGCTGTCAAAGTGCCTGCATGGCCAGACCTGCCCTAGTGTTTATGTCTGTAGAGCATCACCGTGGGAAAGACAGCGCCAGAGAATAGCCAATAATCATCCGAGCTTGTAAAATTACAACACACATCAACATGTGTTGTATGATTTACATAAATGGTGTATGAATGGCTCAGCCATGGAAAATAGTGAAAACTAAGTATGTCACCAAGTAGAAAAAAAATTGTCAGTCAGGAAACATTATAATTATTACTAACAGTCAATGACAAAGTTAATTTGTTGTATTCAAGTAACAATTTTTGAATAAAAATATGATAGTTTTATAGTGCAATTACAACAATTATAATACTCATTTTATATTCTTGTAAGACATTTTATAATTATATTCATAACTTTCAGAAAACCATAACTATTTAATGTAATTTATGTTCTACCTAACGTCATCTTAATTTATTTATTTCATTATATAATTCTACACCTGTAAATTGTATTAATGACTAGATGAGCATTAATGTCACTGATATTTGTTTACCACTTTAATTGCTGTTGACTGACAGATGCAGACATAATAATATATTATGCTCACTGCCATGTGCCACTGTCACAGCAGTCATCAGATGGCTGGTGGCAGCCAAAGTTGTAACATTGTACACAGGCACATCATTGGATGACGTCACCTACTGACTTTGTAGAACTTAAACATAACAGGTGTCTGAAAACATACAGTAACTATGTACTGTATGTATTCGGATATTTAAAAATAACAGGTGTCCGAAAACAGACAGTAACTATTTACTGTATATATTCAGACACTTAAAAATAACAGGTGTCCGAAAACATACTGTACATAATGTTATTATTTTTGTACATTTTAAAGTGTCCGAAAAACAGTGTTTAAATACATACAGTTATTAAGGTACATCCATTTGAGAAAATTTATCATTGAACACTTGAAAGATGCTGCAAATGTGTGGTTAGATATAAATCTGTGAAACAGGTAATACAATTAAATATGTATGTACAA